>VWZT01002923.1:81255-110580 GCA_013397055.1 Pachycephala philippinensis
TTTTTTTTTGGTGTTTGTGTTGTGGAAAGACTGTATTTCATTGAGCATGAAGCTGAATGATAATTTGTTGACAGCAGTAGGCACTATTTTCCTGCAGTGGGATGAGCAACCCTGGTAAGCCCAATGCCCTTTGCCTCTGTGGCCATAAAATATTCAGTGAGATATTCTACTGAAGGAGGGAGAATCCAAACACAGACATTTAATCTCTTTAGTCCTCCACATGCAGACTGTGGGAGCTAGAGGAGCTAGACAAGTCATAAGCTGATTGGGAAATGATGATTGTAGATTTCCACTGAGAACACCCTCTATATATCTATTTATATATGTATGTGTGTAATATCTACCACCCTCAGCCTTCAGAGCTGTGGGAGTAGATTTACAACAGGCACAAGTGTGAAAACATCCATGAAGCTGCTAGAGGCTCCCAAAAGCATCGGAAGGATGTAGACATCTGTAGACAAGAGTCAGAAAGTGTTAAATTAGCAAAGAGTCAAGGGTCAGCTGCTGCCTGGTAAGAGCAGGTGCTGCCCACCAGGAAGAACAGCTTGAGTCGATGGGGAGTCTCTTCTTTGGGTTGGACCAGAAAATGCACGTGGGTACAATGGTTGCTAAAGAGAAAGAGGAGAAATGGCACATCAGAGAGTGGGAATTGTATTCCACTGTTGCTAGCAAAACGCAGTTGAAAGTACAGTAAATCTTTGTTCGTTGTGGTGTTTTTAAGACCAATAAGAAATAAACAGTGATATTTGAGATGACAAAGAGAACCACCCCTGTGGTTTCAATTTGGATGCTGTATCATGTTTATAATGTAATGTAGTTTCCCACTACATAACTCAGCTCATATATTTCAAAATGTGGCAGAGTTTACTATGCATAAATGCATTTGTAAAGTAGAAGTTTTCAGTTAAGTCTTCTTATCTGCTAAAAGAGCTTCAGGAGTAGAACTGATGTGTCATTTTGTCCCAATATTGCATTTATGGCAATGCTGAAATATGTTTTCCCTAAAGTAGGTATAGCTGTATCCTGCAATTAAAAGACTCTTAAAAGTGACTTCCAGAGATAAAAAGTTACCTCTGTGTAATTGTTTAGGGACACCTCTTTGTACCTTTTGAGATCTTTGCAAATAATAAAAATGAGGATGGTGAAGCTTTCAATGACTTCATAATATTTATAGTTCCTTCATAGTGTTCAAAGGTTTTTATGATTCAGCCTTAAAATTACAGTGCTCAGATTTTTGCCTGTTCCAAAGTTATGATATAATGCCTTAATCAAAGGGTAAGTTACAACAGAATTTAATAATAAATATTCTTGTCATGGGGTACTCCTGCTTTAAAATGCGCAGCAGGAGTAGTAGAAAAGGTAAAATGGATGAAGTCTCAAATACTTTACATTTTCATTTTGATAAACAGAATTAATTTTATTTGATAGAACCTCTTTTAAAAAGAAAAAATAAGGCTTCTGAGGAAATTGTGTGCACTAACAAGGCTTTGAAACTCTTCAGGCTAGAAGTAAATGGGAATGAGTATGTTTTAAGGAATTTGGAAAGGTATGTCTGGCACCTGTGGCAGATGTCAGTTAGGAAATAATCTCATCATTGTTCCAACACTACATCCCTCCATTTCTCAAAACCTATAAAAAATATTACAGACATTTTCTGAAGTGTAGCAGTGTAGAGATTATTTTTCTTGTGTAAACAGAAAAGGATAGAATGGGATAAACTGTAGAAGGTGTTCTGTTGAAATTTGATCTCAAATTAATTTAGGTCATATATGTAAATCATTTTCTTTACTTGGCTTAGAAAAATACAACATAATATATTAAAATTTATACATTGGAGTGAAAAAATATATTTAAGTTCATAACATTTCAGTTTAAACTGATAGCTTTGACATATTTTCCTGATCAGTGCTCAACCCGTCTGCTTCTGAACCTCATCACAAAGTTCTTAGTCTGAAATGCTAGATTTGATTTTAGGGTTTTATTTGTTTGTTTTAAACACACTTTTATAATAAATAATGTGCTTGGAGCTCATAAAAATCTGATTTAAAGTATGCATTCTAATGGAGTGCCTTTATAATGAGCCGTAAGTGTTTTATATGAATATTTTAATGCAACATTCAGTTTCTCTACACTTCTACTGATTTGGCATTATAACTTGATTGCCTTTAACAATAATAGATTTTATTTTAAAGCATTCATGCTGGTGTTTTGCATCAGTTTGGCTCTAGGAGGTTTAAGTGTTCTAAACATTAGTATTCTGAATTAGAACTGAGGTACTCTTAGCTCTCCAAATTTATTAACTGCTGATAAAATGTGTGATTTCCCCATTGAATGTGCACATCTGAAATCTCATCAGTCAGTTTATTTTAAGATGTGTATTATATTAGTTGAGACAAATATTTGTCATAAATATAAAGTAAGAAAATAAATCTTTTAATTAAGATCTAGTTAAATAGCATAAATCCATTATTAAACCACTCCTACCTCTCACTGGAACAGTGTCAATTAATGCAATTTTTTTTCAAAATATCTATTAACTACTTAAAAGGAGTATCAGTTCCACTCAGGCCACAGTGGTTAAACAACATTATAAACTGTTTTCCTATCTTGCCTTCCAGTCCCTGGAGCAGCCATCCAGGGCTGCTGCTATGGGTATGTTTCTTGCTGCTTCCTTCATTTGTTTTCCACAAATTACAAGTTCTGCTTCTGACGTTGGAGCCTGCAAAGTGCGTCACGACTGATGTTTCATTAGCAAAGAATAATGTCGGAGAATTGTAGGCTTTGCTGAGGGGATGCAGGCAATGCCTTAAAAAGCATGAAAAGTTCATTTGCACTCCAGAAAACCTGCTCAGAGAAGGTTACAGGAGAGGTTGTCTAAGCTTTGGATTAGAGAGAGATTCCAGCCTAATATCAGAGCAGTTCTCTTCACACATAGATGGTAGCTAGTGTTGGGGGTCAGTGGGTATAATTCCAAAAAGTTTATTCCAGAATGAGGCTACAATGTGGAAAACGAAGGTGAATGGATTTTTATGTTGTCTGTGTAACAGTCTATTATCAGGGAACAGGTAAGGTGAATTTCTTTTCTATGATGGTAACAATATATAGAAATATTTTACCCAAATCTCAGTCTACAGAACTTGGATTGCCAACGTGTTTGGTTGCTAGCAGAAAGATTTTTAGGTACAACCTTTTGGTCAGTATAGACTAAGGTAAATTGTGTTTTCACAGTATCTATATGGTCACAAATTACCTTTTCAAATGTGTTTGAAGGACTGGAATAATTCACAGCTAGTTTGGTTTTCAGTAAAGTCACAGTGAGTCTCTTGATACGCTTGATTCTGGATAGTTGAATTGATTTCTCTGTTTGGCCTTGGGGCTTGCTGTTCATAGAACAGAATGTGAAAGTTATTGTCCTCTCGTGCTGCTAACCTTACTGCTGAAGACCTTACACCCTGCTTTGCTTTTAGCTTTGCTACTTACAGTGTCTGCAGGAAAGCAAGAATGACAAGACCAACTTAAGTGTTGGATGTCTTCCCACATGAGAATATAATCTTTATGTGCTCTGTGACTGTAGGCCACCAACAGATTGCCTTAAACAAGGACTGGTGCACTGAATACAAATGTTTTTAGCATCTGTGCATACTGAAGCGTTTCTGTTCAGCCCGGAGGGGAGTGAATTTAACACCAAGCTGATTTTGTGGTGAACATTTTTATGCTGCTTTTACAATGGGGGGTGTCAGGGTGTGTGTGTGTATGTATGTGGTGTGATGACAGACACGATAGGAAGCGTAAATAAGAAATTCTGATGAACTTTTTCTGATAGTGGACCTCATCCCCCTTTCTCTAATGTGCTTGGTATGTAACATGATACTTCACATTTACTACAGATCAATTCCACCAATTTTTTTTTTCCATTATGTATTCCTTCTAAGCTCTTTTCTAACAGGTTTGTAACATCTAAATTGTCAGTCATTCCATTAGTCATTAGAAGCTGCTTTCTAGTTTGTTGTGACACTCTAGAATACTGAGACAAATCATTTCTGCAAGGGAAATTAAAACATTGATAAAGAAAACATCAATAAGAAAATGTTATGATACCTTGTTAGAGAAATGTTTGTCCTCATCATTATTTTAGTTTGTGCCTTCTTATTCATTCCATTTGCCTTAGAAATTGAGAAAAAGCCCGTATAAAAGCATCTTGTCTACTTAAATTCATTTTCAAAAAGGGGTTCCAACCACTCTAAACCTCCAAAGACTATAGATAAAATGAAGTGTATTTCTCTCTTCCTCTTTTTCCCTCTCTCCTCACTCCTCTCCATACCTTCTGAAAGATGCCTTGAAAATTCCACAGAAATTAATACATAACCATGTGCCAGATTGGACAGGTTTTGTGTGTGATCTCTCATAAATTCTGTTGAACATAAACCCCAAAGTCTTTCTTTAGAAGACAAAAAAAACCTTTTCCTCTGGACTACATCTGTCCACTGAAAGGCTGTGAAAAAGAGAGAGGTTCTGGCTTTTTGCCAGTTATATTTTTTTGAACTTCAAGGATAGCCGTAGATGTGCAAGAGGCCATGAACTTGAAGATGTTGCCATTCTTTGGAGACCAAAAATAACAGACTTAGGACAGATTTTAATTAAGGGTTTTGGGGTAGGACAATTTAAGCTTTACAAGACAATAGTCCTGAGATAACCTTGAGCAAAAAAATGGATATACTAACTTCCTTGAAAAAAAAAATCAATCATCCTGAACAGCATAGTACAGCTACTTACTGTAACAAGATCTTTAGGACTTGGGAACAAAAACAGCCTCTAACTTGCCATTTTGGGGTTTGAGAAAATAGAAAGTGTGGGATATAGCTAAGTGGTAAAGTCCTCACATCCTGGAGAAGTCAATTAAAATTGAAAATAAGGCTTACACACTGCTATGAACGTGGTTCATAGTAGAAGGCAGGTATTTATTAATATTCTGCTTTAAAAAAAACTGTTTGAAAAAGAAAAAAAAATTATTTCATAAGGACTCACAGTTTTATCCATAATCTCTTTCTATTTTCTCCAAACACTACAGTACTCTTACTCAAGGGTGGGAGTATGTTAATTAAAAATAATACAGCATCAGCTGAATGCTCCACAGAATTTAAAATTAAACGTCTGCAGAGATTATTTGCCATCAGGCTTGCTATAAAGGTATATGGTTCTTGTATGGGATCTTCTAATAATTTGAGATATGTCACTGCCCTCTCTTGGTGAGAGTTAAAACTGGTCTCTTTTTCACAAACCTTAACTAAAGAGCAAAAAGGATTTTTCCTTTGTTGTGAGTGTTTTTTGCCAGGAAATCATAGCAAGTTGGATATTGTGGATTAACAATTATCCACGAAGTTTCTATTGTTTATTTCAGCTTGTTTGTGAGTGAGTTTACTGGTTTGTTCTATGTTGTGTGTACATATGTGTTTAGGAATATTTATTTAAGTATTCAACCTTATAAAAACATCATGACAATATACTCTTTTCCATAATTTTACATGAATATTTAAAAACATTCGTTAAAAATATTTGTTAAAAATATTTAAACAAAGTCCGTGTGTCTTGTGAGCAGTGAAAAAGCTAAAGACATTTTAATTTCTTGCTGGAATAATTAGCTAGTCGCTATTTTATTAAAACTTGTTAATTTTAGGCAGCCAGATCAGGGGCGTGTGTTAACAAGTAATCTTCATCTAACAAATACAGAGAGAAGGTATTGCCCTAGAAGGCAGTTCCAAACTGCAGAAGGTATATGGAGATATTTGTTAGCTAATTTCACCTGTTTTCTTTCAAAGCTTATAAAAACTTTCCTCCTCCAAAACTCTGTGAAAAGAAAATCTATGTTTGCAAGCTCCCTGATACCCTTGAGCTGATCCCTGATATTTGGGAGAACTGTGAAGTCATACATGGAGCCAAAAACCATGACTGATTTCTAACCACATGCTATTATGAACGGTTTTGTGAAACACATCACAAAAACATGAGTTTTGATTTCCATACCATGATTAAATCTGATTAAGTTAAATCAAGGAGTGTAGTTAAACTTCAGTCAATCCTATGTTTTACTTCAAAGTAATCAAACAAATTCTTCAATGATAGCATTATTGGTTCGGGAAGGCTGGGAGTTTATACTGCAGGAGGGACTATAATTTAGAAATGACACACATTTTGTATGTGTAACTTGCAACTCCCAAAGGGATCTTTTTGATGAGTTATGTTTTGCCGTATATTTCAGGAAGTCTATGTTATGGCAATATTTACAAAGGAGTGAATGGGAAAAAATAAACCAGTAAGTCTTGTCTTTTGACAACGTGTTTCTTCAAGCCAAAGGAATGAAAGAAAACAGAAATGCGGTACATGTCCAGAGCCACACAAGCAGTTCAGCATCTGTTCTGCTTTCACAGCACAGAGATGATTCTTTGTACTGAGAAATACTTTAAACACAAATGGCCGTTATAGGGAGAATAACAAAGTTATTAATCCACATTAGATGTTTTTATACAGAGCAGTGACATTTTCTGTACCAAATGCAAATTTGGCAAGTGCCCCTGGTTTGAAAGGATGGAGGATTAGATGTGTCAGTGGTTAAAAGTTTGAGCTATGCCAAGAACACAGCAACTTTCAAGAAAAAGTGTGAAAGGGAGGTAAATTGTGATGGATAGGAAAGGAGAGCCTCCTGAAGCTCACAAAGGGAAGGGATCTGCATGTTTACTGCCTGAAGTCACTATCACCCTCCAAGTAGCTCTTTGCTACTATGCAGGATGTCTTCCAAGAAAAGATTGCTTTTTTGCTTTCCTTTCTAGCACTCAGTAGGCAACACCATGACCTGAGTTTGCTCTCAAGGGTTGTCAGGAACTCTGCAGATCATCCAGCCCCTTGTTTGTTGTCCTGCTTGTGATCTGCATCCATCAGTGGCCCTCTCTGAGAAACCTGGGGAATGGTTGGACTTTTCTGGCATGCAGCAACATCAGCAGGTCTGACTTTAAAATAAACGAAGGTCGTTCTCTATATGAATTCTCTCAGCTTCCCAGCAGTTTAGCCAATCAATCTGTAAGGAGCCTCTGCAAATGTCACCTTGCAAACTGACTACATACTTTGGCAGGAAACTAGAAGGAGCAAAAACAGTTCAAGAACCAGGCTGAGACATAGTTATTAAATTTTTTGCCTGTGTCTTCACTGAAAGGGGAAACAATCATATCTCTTTCAACACAGCAAAAAAGAGGAATCATGACACGTTTTAAAAATGCAATGTATTTGATGCAGCAATCTTGGTACACAGTGTTGTGAAGTGCCTCAGGGCTGCCGCACAGTTCCCTGCCTTCTTTCTTGTGTAGCTGTTATTTCAAGCCAGTCTTGTGGGATACCTCCCGTCCCTACTGCATTTTTGAAGGAGACAGGCTCACAAGTAGCTGGAATTCTCTACTGACTATTTCTGTATTAGTAGAAAGGCCAGGTTTTAACTTAAAAGTACAAACCTGGCTGGCTGATGCATTTCTCCATGTCCCCATTTCTCTGTGTCTGGGCAGTCACCCCTTGGAGGTGAGTTTTAGACTGACAGCTGGTGCAAATTAGAGACGTGAGTGTGGGGCAAGCACACAGGAGCTCAAAGTGAGTGGTAGGAAGAAACCCCTCGATGATGTTGTGGAATGACAATACATTTTTTTCCTCTTTATGTTTAGTTTCTGATATCACTGAGTGATACAGCAGTAAGGATGTTCATTTCCATGTGTCGTCGTCAGTGTGGGATCAGAAGAGTTTAGAGTAAAAAACACTGTTTTGGAAGAAGTGTGGGCAGGGAATGAGTATGGCTGCTTTCTGTGTTGTCTCTCCTTAGTTTTTGCTGTCCAAGTGTTCCAAGTTCACACGGTCAGTTTGAGATGCCCAAAGCTGGATACAGATATCTGCTCTGCTCCTCTTTACAGTTAGAAGCTCACTGTCCAGTTTTTCCTACTGTCTTCCTAAGAAGTTGGAAGACTAATCGGAAAGAAAAATGTATTTGTAGCTTTTTGCCACTGCCCTCAGATGTCTGTCTGTAATTCAAAAAATGAAAGGAATCCCCAATGCAGTGCCTTCTTGGAATTTTTATCTATGTGTGTATCTTATTTATGTAGAAGTAGCCATAATGCCTTTAAATTGCACCCCTCTCTTAAAGCACAGAGCACTAGGAAGACGTGGGGTAGCTGAGAAAAATTTTGGGCTGGGCACAATTTCAAGTTCAGAGATAAGCTCATTAATATACGTGTACATATACATAGATACATATAGGTGCATGCACACATAGCTGCTGGCCAAGTTTTCCTATAAAGCCCTAGACCACACAGCTCTCTGTGGGAAAATAGAGTGACTGGCCTCAAATACAGGATGTTCAGATATCCTGAATGCCCCAAAGGTGAGATGGGCTTGTGACTCCAGTTCTTTCTATCTATTTCTAAAGCCCTAAAGCTTTTCCCTCCTGAAGATCATATATCTTTTGGAAATACCTGTTTCATAGGGTGCCTAAATTCCTAGAAGGGATTGCTTGCTTCAGGTCTGCAAAAGACTCATGGGTTGCTTGTGGACAGTAGCATTATTGGCCTTTCTGTGCCTTCATTCCTATCCTGTCATTGAGCCCTCTTTGAAGGGAAAGTCACCCCAGCTTCTCTCTTCCCAAGTGCCCATGGTAAATGCAGGGCATCGCCATCAACAGTATTTATAGCAATAATGAATCCATTATGCTGAGACAGTTGTAGGAAATTGTGCCTGTGGTTTAACTTCTGAGATTAATGGCTTCACAGGGAGCCATTTTACCTCTTGGTTCCTTTTTTCTTCTTAACCTCCAGCACATTTGTCCTTACATTCTTAACTCTTAATATTCTCGTCATCAGTTTTTCCTCTTCTTTTTGTCCCTCCCTAACATATGATTGATAGACTCAGGGAAGCTATCAGACTGTATTTTCTTCTTCATCTGATAAATGAATGAATCACTCACTAGACTTTTATCACTCTAATGTGAGTGTGTAATGAACCAAGTGACTTGGATGGGAAATTAGAAGAGGGTCACTTGCCTTTTATTTTTTGTTTTAGGCTTTGATGGAGCAGTTCATTAGAAATACCATGAATCCTTACAGCAGATTTATGAGGAGGAGACAATTCTATTTTATGCTCTTAAGTCATGGTCTGGTCCCTGGTCACGATTGGGTATCACATATTATGCTCATTTCAATCTTGCATTGTATTTTTTTTTTTTCTGCCATGTAGTACTCCTTAATCTTTACACTTCAAAGTTTATTCCTGATGTTTAAGCACTAGTGGATGTGTTAGACTACATGCTTTATCTGTAGCATATTGGATTGATTTTTCTATTGGCTTGAGTTATTCTTTGTGATAGATTCTCTTCACTGTAAATGGTATCTTCATGTAGGCTAGGAAAAATTCTTCTTCACACACACAAATACATACATACATATATGTATTTTATAGATATACTTTTTGCTGAAATGCTTAATTTCATTTTTTTTTAAATTCCAACAAGAGTAAAATCTGCAGAAAATTCAGAAAAGCTGCTTGTAGCCCTTACATATGTTAGATTCCTTTTAGACATAAATTTTCATCTGCGGCTCTTTAGGACACTTTAGAAATGGCCTGGTGGATTGGACACTAAATAATAAAGCCCACACAGAAAAAAGCTCCCATTCTTTCTTGTGGTGAGATATTTATATAATTAACACATCATTGATTAAAAAAAAAAGAGTATGTTAATCATTAAAATTTAAGATTGTAAGATAAAGCAGTGCACTATAAAAGCAATTTTAAGTGTGTAATGCGAACAAATATGTGTATGTTAATTTTATTTATATAATTGTTTCTCAGGGAAATATTCCAAACTAAAAGTATACTTGATGAAAATACTAGAAGCATGTAAATTTGTTTTTCCTTAGTGGGGGTTAGATACCTAAATTCACAAACTTATTGGGAGCTAAGAGTCTTAAGCATCTCAGAAGATGAAAGTGCTTAGATTTATATGGCCAATTGAAGATTTAAGTTTCTAAATTTAGGTGCAGACATAATAACATCTAAACCATTTTTACAACTTTACAGGTATTTATTGTATATAACAAAACATTCAGAACTGTATGCTCAGTTAAGCTCCAAGGATGATTTATCCATGTGAATTTTAAGCACTATATGATTTGTGATGTTTTGGTTATTTGTCGGTTTTGTTTGGATTTGGAAAAAAGTACCTGCTTTAAAGGAAATGTACTTTTTGTTAGCTACACAGTTTCCTGTGAAACTGAGTGTCTAACCATCATCTGACATCTTCAGATGCCTCACCAGATGAAAGCTGTTGTAGTCTGTCGGAAAAACCAATGGGAAACTGTAGCCCCTGGTCTCAAAGGTCACATAGAGTGAGTTGTAGTCCTTGAGGTAATAATTAATTTTGCTCTCTTCCTGCATATTTCCTCCAGTGAAGATCTACGGTGTGCAGAGAGCAGGCTCAGTGCTGTCCTAGAAAGCTTTCAGCTCATTCCAGCTGCTTCGGGCATTGTGCTGCTCTTTGCAGATCTCTGCACAATGTAAGGGCCCGGGCTCAATGAATTGATTTGAACTCTTCACACTGGACCTGTCTGAAGTGGTCTCGGAGCTGCCCCTCCTGACTCCTGTCCCGCTCCACACTTACTCAGGCAAGGGGGCAAAAGGACAGGGTCACTTAATGGCCACGAGTGTCCCTCACGAGGGCTGGTGCGAGCCCTCTCATCTCCTCCCCATCTGCTCCTTGGTCTGCAGGAGCAGAGCTTCCTGCCAACTGTGTGCCTAGATTTGAAATCTCAGTGTAATAGCTTCAAGAAATCATTGTTTTCAGACAGAAATGTAGTTGTTAGGTGTGCAGTATGCTTACTTTTTTTCCTTTCAATTACAATTCCAATAACTCTAGTCACCCTGTTGAAATGAATGTGTGAACGTTGTAAGAATTACTACCTGCCTACTGTTCCTTGGTGAACAGGACCTACATGATTATAGATGATCTAAGATTGGGGGGTTGGAGGTAAATATGTGCCTTCCTTTTACAACTTCTCCCCCTAAAAAAGCTACTGCGAAATTTCATGGCTCTGATAGTGGGTTTTTTAAGCTCCCAAGACAATCTGGGGGAAACTTTACAGCTTCTGTTCAAATTATGCATCATCTTGCAGCTCATGAGGCTGATGTTTGCTAGCGACTCACCACAATGGTGCCACTGTGCTCTGTCAATGAGTAATTGTGCCATTATAAGGCAAAACCCAGAATACCTTCCTGAATTTCACAGCCTACTTAACAGAAAAAATCAGTTGAACTGCTCTAATTATCAGATGAATTCCTCACTCCCGTAGACGCTGTGAAGAGAGAACCCGTGAGCTCACTGCTGGACCGGGTCTGTCTTTTGGAGCAGCGGCTTGATTGCACTTCCTTTCTCAAGGGCCATCGTCAGACTGTCTATATTGATTTGCATTAAAGATGCATTGTGCTTACCAGAGATTCCCAGCAGGATCCGTGAACATATCATAGCTTCTAATCAATCCTATTCTTGTCCTTCTACTGTGCTTCAATTTCTGTGCAGCTTAACACCTCAATAGAAATTGTCTTTTTTTCTTATTCTCTTTAAGGAACTGAGCTGATTGCCTGAAGTTATCTTGTCTGATAATTGTCAGCTGTTACCTGTTAAGTCTGTTGTACATATAATAAAACCTTGGTTAACTGGCACAGGCCATCCATACAACTAAGGCATTCATGGGTTGTAAAGACAGGCCAAGACAGCTGCTGTATATGGAGAGAAAACGGGAAAAATTCTAAGTCTTACAGTAGTAAAGGTGTCCGTATCTACACAGCAGTATCAGAGGTGAGGAGGCATCAGATGCTGTAAGCAACATCCTCAGTATCAAATTCAGGTAGTGCAGCAGCCTGGAATGGAGACATTTCCTTTTTGTACTTTGATTCAAGAAAATGGATCTTGGAAATGGGAGCTTGGAAATTCCTTAGGTAGTGTAGATTTCATGCTTCCCATAATTCACAATATGAACTTTTGTGCACCGGATCTGTGCGCATATCGTCTTCATTGACATCTGCAGCCAGTTTTATATATATGTATACACAAATAGATAGGATTATCTCCTCATATTTCTTAGTCTTAGTGTTTATCACTCTTGATGTTTATTTACCATAAGAATATACTTTTATGTATTTTTATTCTGAGTGGAGAAGGAAATTGCCTCTATTTTAGTGTAATGCATCTTTCCTAAATCCTAACATTGCACCTCTCTTTTTAACATTCCTTATTCATTTCTCAGCCTGCTAGACTGTCACTAAATACAGAACTGCTTTTAAATGCGTAATTGGTATCTCATTACCATTGGGGCTCTGATGTGTAATTACAAAGATAGCAGGAAATGGGCTCCCAAATAGTTAACTCCAAACAGATGGGCACAATGAGGTAAAGGGAGGAGCTTGACCTGGATCATGACACTAATTCCCCATGAGGTTTGTAGCTTCCTCAGACCAGCGGCCTCCTCAAGCTTCTTTTGATTTCGTATCTATAGAATGTGAGTAGTTTTATTAGAATAAATTTAAGGTGGTTTACTGTCTTGTCCCTTCTTGAAATACAGCCCCTCCACCCCCAACATCAGCAATTGGGTATACCTTGGATTACAGGAACCTCTGGTTTGAAGGTTGCACAAACTATTTTAAATGAAAAAAGCTGCAAATTTTATACAGTCAAACATGCTTTATAAGACATTTTCAGTTTCATTTTCTACACACATGGTACTTGGATATATTCGTAGACTAAAATTTAAAGTTGCTGCCTGCAAATTTACCACCTTGGATATCTGGATTAGAAGAGAGAGAGCTATAATCTAGAATTATGATGTGGCTTTAAAGTATTTCAAGTATTAGAGAGTGTGGTGCTGCTTTGGGGTAGGAAATTTTCATTTATATTTTGTAAAATAAGACAAATTATATAAATCTAAAACATTCCATTAAGTTCTAAATTTTCTATTAGTCTTATTCACACTAACATAATAGCTCAGTTTTTTCAAGAGGAACCACTCTTAAATTATGTTCTTTTTTGCTTTCTGGGATGGAGTTGTTATCATCATGTTTACAGTGTAGTCTTGTAGACGAATATAAACTCATTCTGAACTGAAAAATATCCAAGTGCCGTGAAACCCAAACTACATAAATTCCATTCTTACTGAAAGTCCTGGAGAAGGTATGAGCTAAGGAGGTGTCTTACCTCATCCAGTGCAAATACAGATCCGCTTTGTACTTTATATATGTAGAGAATTGACAAAACCAAATAAAAATAGTGAAAATTAAATGCTCTATATCCCCATAGGACGACACTTAAATGTTAAAAAGTCCTTTAATTTCATTGAGTGTAATACATATAATGAAAATGCTCAAGTGGGTTTCTAGCAGAGGCAAATAGCTGGACCCCACTGTTTATAAAATTCACATAATGATTAATGGTAAGCCTGCACCATACAAGTGAACCAGGAATATAAATTTTAAATGCTTATTTACATAACTTGGGTTGCTCAGTATAGTCACAGTATTGACTGGAGTTCACAGATTAGGTCTGGGTTTCATATCTAGCTGTTCATTTTTATGTTGCTGCTCGCAATTCAAAACATCATAGCCAGAAGATATTAATGAATCCTGTTGAGGGGAAAAATTATGCAAGTCCATGAAAGTTTTGCCACATTCTACTTATCTTGTAGAAATTGTATGCTGTGCAGTCTTTTTTCTCCAGTTAAAAGCCTGATCTCAAGTCCTCTCCTTCCTTTGATTCTGAAAAGCCTTTTAGTGAAATTTTAACTACCTGTTAGAATCCACAAGTGAAATTTTGACCTCAATGAAATTATTCCCACAGGATGCCATTTTTCCAGATGGTATTTTTCCAAAAGTAATTTCTGACTTTTTGACTTTTTCTTTGTATGTAGAGCTGGACTAATCTAGTAGAACCATTTTTTTCCAAAGAAAAGAAACCTTTCCAATTTGTGAAGCTTCTGTCTGGGTGTGCAAGAGTTGTAGGCATGGGAAGGGAAGCAGTATTTAGGAGAAATAAATGGAGTTGTATTAATGGGAGGAGGAGAAAGCATAAGTATTTGCACATACTATTTTAGTATTTTGCAGTGTAATATTATTATCACAAAAAGGTAATGGCAATGTTTAATAACGAATAAGAGAAGTCTGATTTTGACAGCAACAAATCTATTTTAGATAGTATAAGAAGGGGTTGAGAGGGTCCTCTAGTCCAATACACTTCACTGAAGACTGATAGGGAATGCCAAAGTAAGAAGAGAAAAACATTTTAGTCCCTCCACAAACCATCACACCTTCCAGCAGTGCAGGTTTTAAAGGCTTCTCAGAACAAGATAGTGCCTTTGTGTTTAACAAACCTGGATTAATGGATTTTTCTTTATGCTTTTTGAAGCCTTTTAAGGTCTTGATGTTAATGCAAATCTGGGACACCACCCTGCCCTCCTTTTTTTTGTCCTGTTGCAGTTAAAATATTTTTTTCCCATGCACATTACTTCACGTTTATCAGCGTTGAACGTCATCTGTTATCGTACCACTGTTGCTCAGTACTGTGAGATCTATCTGGATGCTTTGTTGTCCATTTTCGTGTTTACTCAATTGAATTATTTAGCACAATACACAAACTTTGCCACTCTGCTCTCCATCAACTTTCCTTGACACTGTATGAATATGTCAAACAGCAGAGCCCAGGAGATTAGTGCAGATACCAGGATATTATTAATATCCTGCTAATATGGAACTGTTTCTTTCTTCTTATCATTTTTGTCCTTTAACATCGGTTATCTAGAAAAGAATTTTCCCTTACATGCCTTGACAGCTTCTGCTACTTGTGACTTTAATCTGAAAGAGGCATGTTGTTTCCCCTGTAATTATGTATTTAGCAGCACAGTTGATAATTCTGTTTAACCTCACCTGGTTTCCTGAAGGTTGTGGATTTTCTATCTGTGAACAGTGCATGTTTTTTCACCCCAAGTCTTGGAAGGAAAAAAGGAAATCTTAACCATAAATCCCGAGCACTCCATAATCTGTCACTCGCAGAGCTGGAGTTGTCGGATCAAATGCAGATTTTTGGAAATGCTGCTTGAGATTCCTATAGAATTTCAATTTTCCATTTTGTAAATCCAGAAGTTTGCGTGGAACGTGAGTTCTGCAATATATCACTTTCTATATGTGTGTAAATATCTTCAGATTCCTAATTTTTTTGTTAAATGGAGTACCTTAACAAAAAAAATATTGTAAATAAGAAGTAATGTGCATTCCAATTGTGCAAAGGCTCTGAATTCATGCAATATTAATGAAGGTTTTGATTAATACTTCCACATAAAACTAAAGGAGACAGAGTAAAGCTGTAGCTTTTTTTTGTAGCTCCCCCACCCCTGTGCAAGCACTTTAATGAAAAGTTTTTTAATATTTAAAATACATTTAAAGCCTCAAGTGTATAGGAAAGCTATGTAGTTAAAAAAAGATAGGGAATTTTATTAGGCAGAGCTATTTGAAAAAAAGGATAAATGTCAGCTTAATAATGCCAATGACAAACTCTGCATCTTGCAACGTAATTGAAGATTTAAAAATTTGTTTTGCAATTGTATCCTGTACCAAAAGGAACAAAGTCAGCAGCCAAATCCTTTTCTCATACTTGGATATTGCAGACAAATCACTGCTGATTTATTCACAAATACTTTATTTAATAGTATATCTTTTGTTAAGTATTGTAACATGACATTTGTGGGCTACTGACGTGCCATGGGATTATAATAAATCAAGTAATGTGTTCCTGTTAATGGAATGAAGTGCTTTAATATGGAAGAATGATTCACATAGACATTTGAGTTCATCTGATTTGAATATTGTGCTGTACAAGAAGGAACTATGCCCAATATGGTTTTGATAATGAATTTTCTAATGGATTAAATCCCAGGGAGAAAAACACACAGCCATTACGGATTTCAAACTTAGTGAGAAAAGTCCCTATAAACAAACAACCAGGCAGAAAAACACCCAAAGAATACTTTTTCTTACTGCTCAGTGGATCCAGTCACAGAATGCTCTAAACTCCCTTGACTTGTATTTAAAATAGATGTGTCTACTTTTGACAGCCAGAAGCCAGCCCCTTCATTCATTAAGGTCACAGAGAGCTTTAAAATAAAATAGCATCATGCTATTATCTGGTGGTGAACTGTAGTTTGCTTGGCATGGGAATATGATGATTTGATACATTCATACAAGCCAGACGTCTGTAAAAGTTTGAATAGCTACAATTACCTTTGCCTTGTAAGACTGGTGAACTTAGGTGGCCTTCCAGTTCCTTCTTCAGTTGTTTCTTCTTTACTTCCCTCAATACTTAGGCAGGGAATAATCTTTCTGTCTCTTTCTTTTTCTCCTGGTTACTGACAACTTGGCCTCTTCCTTTTCCCTAATTCCTGGATGTGAGTTCCGCCTAATTGACATGGGTAGAAGAAAGGTAGGAGAAATTTGTCTCTGTGGATACCATATTCCCAAGTTCACTCTGCACTGTGTCTTGCTGTTCCGTTCTTATTCCAGATAAAAATAGGACTACAAATCTGTGGACACAGAGTTTTTCAGGGTTTTTTTACAGGTCAAAAAGCTCTGTGTTTTGTCCTCTGGATGTAAAGTGATTGACTTGTTTTACCCAGTAAGAATTGATCTAATGAGGCGTTGATTTCAGTTGATTTTTTTCTCTTCATGGAACTTTGATAAAAACCAGACCTTGATTGTGGAAATTTGAGTGAGTGGAAATGCATGTACTCGAAATCTGTGGCCTTGTTTGTGAGCACAGGTCTTTGACTTGCTCATGTTCATCAAATGTGTATTAATATATCTCTATGTGTATGTGCATGGATATGTGCATTCATGTAAGATTCCATTAAAGTTATTCTAAGATACTGAGACAGGTTTGCCCCTTATCCTTAATTTTAATACTCAGTTGTAATGTACCACATCAGAAGTGCTCAAGTATGATGAGAAGTTGTTGTGTGAGTGTAATTCCTTTTACGTATCTTCGTTCATTTGTTTATCTTCATTTATTCCAGCGGCTGAAACCAGTGAAACTACTCACATAAATAATAAGTGTAATATTTGGCTGCACGATTTAGCAGCATATTTATGAATGACTGAGGTCAAAGGCTTTAAACCACAGCCTTCAAAACTTGACATTGTTTCGAGGAATATAGTTATCAACTATAGTTATCAACTGTATCACTTTTCTTTCTCAAAGAGCTTCATGCCTCTGTAATTATATCTGATAGGTTGCAAAATTTGATGTTCCACAAGCCTAATTTCTTACTATATGGTTTTATATTCACTTACTTTCCCTTGTTGCTGCACCCACGTTTGTGGTCAGCAATGATTTTCCTACCAGCAATAATAACAGAATTTAATTCTGAGCACTGATAATCACTGGTGAACTGTGTGAAAAGAATAATTACTCTGCAACACTGTTTCTACTAATAAGATATTCAGAAGAGAATCTCTGTACTTTGCTGATTTCTCCAGTTTGCATGCAGCAAAGCTGTAGTAGAGGCAGGGTGAAAGAGAGCACCAGCTACATGGTAAATACTCTTAAGCTCTACCATATGCATACTTCACTGCTACCACCCCCAGAAAAGGATTGCTGGCAGCAGAGCGGCAGTGACTAGTTAAGAGCCTGAGGAACGCAGTAGGTGCAACTACAGCTCTGTTCGTAAGTCTTGGACTGACATCTAAACCCAGATAATATAAACTGAAAAACCCCAGGTTCTTGGCAGCTGTGCTGGAATAGGATTAGGCAAGATCCTCCTTGTCAAGAGAGGGGTGTTACTCCTCAACACCGGAGAAATGTGGCAATCCGAGCCGTGTAACACTGCAGCTAAGGCTGCCTACTAGAGACTCAGGTTATTGGGGGGTGAAAAGCAGTGGGGTGGTCCCACTTTTTCCAGCATTTTTGATGGTTCCCGTCAGTTTCTGGCACAGTGGAGTGCAGCAGCCTTCCCTGACTCTTAAAGCTCTTGCTGTGATTTCTCCCTTGTCTTAAGGCATCCTGGTGTTGTGCAGACTAATTCATTGTTTAGTCTTGAGATCAAACTGCTATCTACATTTCCTTTTCCAGATGTCTTCTTTTCTTCTAACTGTATATCTGATTCTTTACTTCTACAGTATCTTTTCCTGTCTTCACCGTGGTCTGAATTATTTTGTATTTCATTTTGACTCATCTGGTTTTTTTGTAAAGGAAACTCTCTGTGCTGCATGGCATTTATGGCAAATCATGAAATTGCAGTGTTTCTGTCTCCATTAAAAGCGTTGGGTTTATAGCCTCTTTTTGGATTGTTGTTAAATATCTTATGTTGCCTGTTTACTGTAAATGCACTTTTATTTGTCTGACTGTAGATGAAGCATTGTATATATTTTCCTTAAATAGTTTTGGAGGGAAATGCTTCACTGTGAGACAGAACTGCAGTTGTGTGAACTTGTCTTAGTTTTATTGGTACTATAAATTTAAAATCTGTCCTTTCACAGTGCTTAGAGAATTTTCTCCTAGAGACTTCACAAATTTTTACACTGACTAAAGAGGAGGCAGCCTGAGTCCAAGAAATACACTTGAACATTTTCCTTGTGCATGGGGTTTTTTGTTAGAGACAGAATATCAGCAATGAGCTTTTCTTTCAGCCTGCAGTTAAATTTTGGCTCAGGCCCTACTGCAGAAATTACAACCATTTGATGCGTTTCTAGAAGCTTGTGCAAAAGAGGTTGATGCTCTCCACCCACCTAAAACAGGAAAAATAGGTCTTTTTTCTTCAAATATTACTGCCTTATCTTTTTGTGGACAACTGATTTCAGGAAGGGTGTTAGACACAGAAGCTGTCTCCTCATTCGAGTGAGCCTAATGCACAGATGTACTGTGAGACAAGCTTGCACCCACTATATCAGAGATCTGGAGATGAGATTTTTCACTCCTACCTGTAACCCCCTTGCTGTGTTTAGGTCATCCTTCTACATATTGTTTGCAAAATCGTTTACTCCTACTTGCAAAAAAAAAGAAAAAAAATCTTGCTGATATGCTGAAGCAATCTGTGTTCAAAAGCATAGTGCAAAAATCAGTTAAATAGTAGCTTAACAAAGTAAAAGCCTGTGTAAGTGCACAGTTAGAGGACAGTGCTGTTTAAAGGATGGTAACACAAATGTGGTGCTGGAAGTTATATTTTTAACTCTCTCCAGACAATAGCATTTGAAGGCTGACCTCTACTTTTCTGATGGAGTTTGTGGGGTTCTTTTGTGTCATCCACACAAGCTCAGAACTGCCTGGCATTATTCAGATCAGGAGAGCCGCTGGCCTCTTAAGTTAATGTGAAATGCCTGCCAGAAGAAACACAAACAAACAGCTAAATTAATGACCAAGTTACCTATCACCACAGTTTTAGTGTTATAAACCTGTTTGATTAGGTCATTTATTGGGAAATGCCAGGTTGTCTGCTTTTGGATAAAATTAACAGGTCTTCTTTTCCAAAGACAGGGCTGTGTCAACTCGAGAGAAAGGCTGGGAGTAGAAAGGTCAGTGTTTACTTAAGAAAAAAGACAAATCAATGGGGTGAACTGAAAAATCTTGCACCTAAAGAAATTTAGGCAAACTGACTTTGAGAGGAGGGAGAAATGGAGATTGCAGTGCTGGAATCAAGTATTTCATATAAATGTAGTATAAGATATCTATTTCAGTCTCTTCTCAGAAATCAAATTAAATATGTAAAAAACTACATTTCACTATTGACAATCAAATTAGGTAATATTTGACTTTAGGCTATTTTTTTTTATAAGGACAGAGACACCCATATAAAAGTAATAATGCCTAGACTCTCTATTAGCCACTTCCATACCCATCTACAAACACAGACGTCAGTCACTTCCCTGTGAAGGTATCAGAAGTCTAAACCTCAGCACTGTCAATTAAAATGTATCCGTATTTCTTTTCTTGGTTTCTTTTGTCATGGTTTTGTGCTCCAGTTCCTTACACAATGATCAAATAGCATTGTGTTGGTGAAATAAATGTATGATATAAACCAAGCAATTTTTTCTCTTCATTATTTTTCTTCCTTCTGAGTTATACTTATCAGAGAATGCAAAACTGAATTGCCTGATAACCTGGCAAAGCAGACAAGGTATATAACTTTTTTTCATTCACTGGAAAATTTAGTAAGATAAGAGTTTTTCTAAAGTGTATCTTTGACCAACAAATGTTTTTTTAAAAGTCATTTTTGAAGCATCGGGTGTTTCATTTTTATTTCCTAGTTAGTTGATACTGAAACATTAGTGTCAAGGGAACGTGCATTTTGGAAACATCAAGGGCACCTTTATCTGTGTTCTGTGAAACCTGTGTCATGGAAAATTTGAATGTTGCTTTTGGTATATTTTCTAGCTGTATTCCTTGTGATAAAAAAAAAAGGTGTCTTGGCTCATAAAAATGTTCTGAGACGATAACAGGAATATTACACTGTACAGAGATCTGAAAGCTTGCAAATTGTGACTATAAAATATATGCTGTGTGTGTCCATGGCCTACATTTACATAGAAGACCACAAATTTTGTATATGCTGCTTGCTAAGACAGCATTATAATAAGTCCTTTAAGAAAGGAAAATTCACTAAATGAACAATACATTTAGAAGGAAAAAAAATAGGTCTAGTCAAAGATCTATAGAGTTCAGGTTTTACATCCTTATGTTTTTGCATAGGCATGACTTGTGGAGGTTCTATCTACATCCTCCTTCACAAGATACCCATGTTCCCTTACCTTCTTAAAAGCTATTAACGTTTTCCCTGTCAAAGAGAATGTGGCTCATAAAGCCCTTTTCCAAGTTCTGCAGTCCCCTGGCTGCATATATAAAAGCAGTCTGCTGGAGAGATGTGCAGCAAACTGGAGGAAATGGGTGCGACTTACTTGTTCCTGGAGTGAAGGGAAGGAGTTTTTCCTGACAACTTTTTCAGTGAAAGGAAGGTGGGGCAACTCACTTTTATCAGTGAAAAGAAATAAGGTGATTTGGGGTTTTTTTTTAATTTATTTAAAGTTGTCTTTGGGCTTCTGAGCTTGATTTAACATTCAGTGAGGTAGACAGCTGATGTTGGAGTATGTGTTTCATGTTTTATAGTTTCTGAAGGCATAGGGCTGTTTATCGGGGATTTAAGTTTCAAGTATGGATGTTGGGAGTAATTATGTACAGGACCTGATTCAGACACACAGTTAAGACCAAGCTTAAATGCATCCTTTCTAAAAATAATAGTAGAACAATGGAACGTGTTTAGTTGTTTAAAATGTGTTGAAGTTTAAATAGATTAATCAGGCTTGTGTGGTATCTGCTATCCTGCATAAAGATAGTTTCCTAAATAAGATTGGTAGATGAGGCTTGAACATCAGTGATGTTCTGGCAGTGCAATGTGTTGTGGCATGTGGGTCTTTTGGTTTTGTAGGATAAGAACTGCCGTATGGAGTCAGACTAAAAATCATCCCAGTGCTACAGCCTGTTTCTGACCATGTGGTTACTGATCACTGCAGTAGTTGGTGGCAAGGAAGAAGTGTTAGGAAAAAGTTGAAATGTCTACCTGCACTCCAGCCTTGTGCTTTGTAATTTCAAGCAACAGTATGGGGCTGGCATATGCTTATTTACTCTACCTGTCTTAATATTGGCAAGTGACCTTGTAAATACTAAAGTGACGCTAAGAATATGAAAAAGAAATTTTTCTGGAAGGTACTGGTTGTCCATTTTTAGTATGGTTGGTATGGTACAAGCTGACCCTTCTCCGTCCAAAGCCAGCTAATTTACTCTTTTTTTTTAAATTATGGCAATTGACTTTTGAGTTCAGATAAATGTTGTTACTGCCACAATTCCTAGACTACCATCTTCTAATTATCCCAGTCTGAAAAACATTTTAGTCTTTTGACACTGCCTTGTTTTTAAGCAGAGGCTAAAATTCCAGTGACATCCATGGCATTTTGGTAGATAGGAGCCAAGCCCAACTGTGTGCTTTTATTATGTTCCTAAATAATATCCATTGCTTTCTGCAGGGGTGGAGAGATTATGTCTAGCAGACAGCAGGAAATAAGACAGGCAAGACTAAGGGATATAAAATAGAGTTATAGCCCCAAAGAGGACATAAATAATATTGACAGGGTAGAAAAGAATTTGGGATAAGCAAAACAAAGCTAAACCAAACAAGACTGTTAAGTAAGTTAAATAACTTGCCAATTAAGGTCATGCGTCAAACATAGAGGTTTAGAATAATTGTTAGAACAGATGCTTCTAAGTTTTATATTGAGATCAATTCTAGGTAATTTAAACTTATATCACAGGATGCATCTATAACACAAAAGATACATTGTTTTTATTGAAGACATTATTACAAACAAAATTATTTGAAAAAGGATTATTAGAAAACATTGTCAAAAGAGTCTCACAACATGTATGTTACAATCCTGATGAATCTGTTTGTTAGTCAACTGAAAAACTGTAAATCAGTGTTGATGAGGTCAGAAGAAAATGAAAACAAAATAAATTCAAAAGTTTCAAGGAGAAGGTGAAGTGAAAATGAATTATGCTCTTATTCATTTTCTTCACCTTTTTCTCTTGGTAGTTCTTAGGTGAAGTGATTTAATTCAGTGTTGTGTCTAAGAAAACACTTTAAATGTGTCCTTTTTGAAAAATATGTCTATAAGCCTGCATTATGGTCTTATGACACTTTGAAATGAATTGAGCACTCTCACTTTTAAAGGTCCTTTAAGGCTCTTTTCAAATCCTTAAAAGTCAAGTCTCCAGATTGAGGCCAGTGCTATCAAGAGTGGGAGTAAATCAGAGAGTCTGGATTTATATCTCAGACTCTCAGGAGGGGAAATTCTCCCCAAGAAACTCTTCATGTGACAGGTTTAAGCTCCATAATGTTTTCTGTACCCTGGCATAAATCCCTTTGTAATGAAGAAACAAAAAGGCAGCCGTAGTTTTAGTATCAGATTTTCACTATAAAGTAGTATTTTTAATCTACACCCACGTCCAGTTGCAAACAATAGTACCCCGTGAAAATCCATGGAAAAGCTGGTTTTTAATAAATGTCCTAGAATTTCATTTAGCTCTTAGCATCACTCATTATGCTGAAAGAGACCAGGAAACCTATCAAAGAAATTATACGAATAAAAGTATCACATGATATGTGTCCAGCTGTTCCTCTAGTTCCACCAGCATAATAGTACGAGTTGGTGGGATGAAGTCCTATTATTATTCTAGAATAGAGATTGCTCAGTCTTTGTGAAATTAGCATCCATATTGACAAATTATACAGAACTGGCAAGCTGCATCTCATTTACATATAAACTCTATTTACTTTTTCAAGCAAAATAAATACTTCTAGGGTCAGACACTCCTGCTAGAAATTGTCATAGCTCCAATTCCATTTTACATCACTGAGGACTTGCTCCCTTGCCAACAATAGAGTTAAGTAAATTAATTAATTTAACTCTTATCTCAATTCATTTAATAATAGCATGTCTGCAGTTCAGAAACTAATCCTTCACCTCCAGGATAGCCATGGGCACTGTTGCAGACAATATTTTCAGCCTCTCCACTGCAAGACTTGCTTTGAAATTTTGCAGTTGAAAATAGTTTCACTTCTCTTGACAACCTGCCTATTCATTTTATTGTCATTGCTTTCCCTCAGGCTCTGCCAAGAAGTTTGCACTTGCAGTTTGATCAAATTACATGCTTTTCCTTGATGTGAACATATAAAACATCACCGTGCTTTGTTCAGGAAATGATAACCCATTACAGAATGTCCCATGTTTACGTCACTGATTTGAATCCAGTCCAAGCCACTAGTGACTGACTGTCATCCTTAAATAACCCTTATGAAACTGGAGAGAGTCTTAATCATTTTAATTTTGTAAATGAAATATTTCCTGAATGTGAATGAGGAAAATCTAAAAATTCACATAGTTGAATGTGGTGTAGTTGAGCTGCAGCTGAGCTTGAGTGGAAAGGAAAATATTTCCAGCGGATGAACTGTAAGGCAGCACTTGATTGACAGTGACATCTCAAAATGATTGAGGAACAGACGTTTCTCCTTCTTGTATTTTAATTCACCAAACGAAAGCCTGAGTTCTTCTCCCAGTCACCATTATGAAGATAATATTAGCACTCATTAGGTATCTAAACACAACATCGATAATCATAATAATGCTACCACACAATAAATAGCAGAGGTAGTAATTTACATTAAAAGTACTATTATTAATTGCCTCAAATAATGAGACTGTCTCAATAAACATGCCAAAAATACTCTCCTCCATCCCCTTTTTAGAATCTCCAAGGAGAAATAAACCCAGCATATCCTACTTGCTTTTACATCAAGTTTTGCAGTAAGAACATCAAGTCTAAGCACACAAAGTAGTTCTATGTCAAAAATACAGTCAAGAAATCATTTGAAGTCTTATTTGAATGATTTAGTGTGTCCAGATTAAAAAAAAAGAAAAAAAAACCCCAACAAAACAAAAAAATCAACCTTCTTTTATGTTTCATTCCTATGATTCTACATTTCCTTGGTATGTGGTATTAACATTTTTGCATGACAATTTATTTGATACTGAGTCATGATTTTCTTCAGTCTTATGCATATTGATCCCTGATTTTTTTTCTCCAGCAATATTGTTATTTTTAGGGTGTGAAGGACAGAGTTTAGTCAATATCACTGTGTTAAAATAGAAGCGCTGTCCAAAATTCCTCAGATTTATTGGGTTTTACATTGAAATTAATCAACTTGATACGATTAATAATCTTTGATAATCACATAGAATTCTCCCAGGTAATTCAGTATGTAAATGATATCCTTCATATTGGATCATTATTTCTGAGAGTGCATGTTTTTTGTGATTTCATATATGATGATGGATCATGATTCTGCAAAGAAAGGTATCTGACTTCTTGCTGAAATTACCACTGTCCCTGGAAACTTCAAAAAATTTTTGTGGCCTCCACTGTAAGCTATGACATTTATTTTGAAGTACAGATGTAATATCTGTCATCTTGTATAGATCAGGAATTTATAAGTTAAGCACATCTACATCGCATTTTGGGTTGAGTCACTGAACTGAAACTTTTATCACAACTTTGATTTACTCTTTTAAAATATTGTTGCATTACTTAATATAGCACTTAGACTAGTCTCATATTAAAGATATCATAGAATCATAGAATAATATCCTGGCTTGGAGGGTACCCACAAGGATCATCGAGTCCAACTCCTGGCCCAGCATAGGGCCAGCCCCAAGAGTCACACCATGTGCCTGAGAACATTGTCCAAGTACTTCTTGAACTCTGTCAGGCTTGGTGCTGTGACCACTTCCATGGGGATCCCGTTCCAGTGCCCAGCCACCCTCTGGGTGAAGAGCGTTTTCTAATATCCAACCTAAACCTCCCCTGACACAGCTTCAGGCCATTCCCTCAGGTCCTATCACTGTCACCACAGAGAAGAGATCAGTGTTTGCTCCTCTTCTTCCCCTCACGAGGAAGCTGTAGATTGTGATGAGGTGTCCCTTCAGTCTCTTGTAATAAACCACATAATTTTGAGAACGACAGGTTTGAAACCAAAATAACCTAAGAAAGGATGTTTGATGTTGTCATGAGTGCTATATACAGTTAATGTGGACAGTGTTTATGTGAATGTTTGCTTGAGTCAGGGTAACAGGAGATAGTTTTTATTGGGAGGTAGTGAGAACAGTATTACATTTGTCAATACATGTGGGAAGAAAATGGGTGCTCAGACTCGCTAAGAATCATCTCAGGGCAGATTTTGTGGCAAAGGGAGTGCTGGAATGTCACAAACTTCTAAAAAGATGAAAAGTTTTGGTATAAAGGGGAGTTCTGGAGGGTCATTCTGAACTGTTCCTCTTTAAACTTGGACCTGTAGTTATGTCTCAAATACTTGTGTCTTTTTGCTGTTTGTAAAAGTTTATTTCTTTTAAATGGTGAGTAGGTATTTATGAAGCTATACTCCTAGCGTCCTAATGGGGTAAGGTAGCTAATGTATCCCAATTTAGAGAATGAAAACTCAGGCACTAGGTTCAGTGCTCATTCAAGTTGTGGAATCCCTTAATAAGACAGACCAAGATGATGTAGTAGTTGGGAATGGTGACATGCAGTAGAAATCACTCAGTTCCTCTTCGGAAATGAGATCTTTTTATGTCGGACAGCATTAAGAGAAGAAATTTTTTTAAGAATTCTTTTCTTATAATTTTTCTTTCCTTTTGAACCTTATCACTGCTGATGTATTCCTACTGAATTGTGTTTGAAGATCACTTGGAGTGATAAGAAGCCACCAGAAGAATTGTTGAAACTTTGTCTATATTGTACTACAGTTCTCACTAGCATTGATCATGTCTATTTGAATCAATGTTTTTATACGAACACTGCATCAAGGAAGAAATTCAAGGTTTATGTTCCTCTTAGATGTATATAGTCTGAATAGCACAACTTTTAGATAAAGGGAAATTCATTCTTCTCATCACAGCTGTCAACATTTTAGCTTTGACTATATACTTGGTAAGGGGTTCGTTATATTCCTATGGTTTCAAAAGTAGGAGTGTGAGGTGGAGAGGGAACAGCAAGTCTTTAATGTGATGCTGGTGGTAACCTACCCTTTGTGGGTTACAATAGGTCATAAAAAGGCACATGGTGATCAAAGGAGATAATGAAGACTTTTGTCGAGATATGGAATTTTCAAAGAGTTAATTGGATCCAGAACTGGTTGGCCAGGACCTCCATCTATTTTTATTGCTTTTTCTTAGAGGCTCTTTTGTGTGTTTTCAGTTTTTGCAAGAATATGTCTTTATGTCTGATTCTGCTCGTTTGGGCAAGATATTGAATATGGGGCAGTGAGAAGTTCTGCATCACCCTAAGTTTCTCCCACGTATCCAACTTGGGACTAAAGGCATTGCACGTGTAGAATCTTCTGTGCTATGGAAGAGCTTTGATGTTCATCTTATGATGTTTTGAAGAAAGATGACAGTAGCTTCAATACAGGAGAAATCCTAACTCCACTGCTAACTTATGCTTTGTGAGCCCAGTTGCCTTCTGCTTATGGGTTTTGCAGTATTCATGTAACTGGAACAAGCCAAGAAAAAATTGTAAATTGCATTAATTTCATCCATTGTCTATAAATATTGAGTAGGTAACTGATACAGCAGCAGTAAGATTTACAAGAGGTCTGTGAGAAGTAGCAAATTTACATCCTGTTCATCCTGGCTCTGAGCCAGAATTGGTTTGGAGATTTTTTCTTTTTTTTTTCCTCTGCAAATTCTCTACACTTGCAGATGAACTCAGATTATACTGATTTCTGCAGCTGCAATGAGTTTTATTATTTTATGACACACAATACCATTTCTGTCATTTCCTGGGTTTGTTGGGGTTTGGGTTTTTATGTTGTTGTTGTCATTGTGCTGTTTCGCTGTTGCAGATAAAGTGAATAGCAAATCCATACCCCCAAATGGATTTGCTTGGCATAAGAGCAAAAGCAAATCCAAGAAGACTGATATTTATTAAACTCTACATTTTAGAATTGCAGGTCTTGTGCTTTAATAATTAGAAGGTTTACAGAATTGTTAACACAAAAAATTCAGGAGAAAGCATTTCTGTATTCCAACTAATCCCATCCTTTTTAGTTCCACTGCACACCCGTTTTTTCTTATGGGATTCTTCTCTCATTGCTTATTAACTCATTTTCTGAATTCTAACAATATGTTGAATGTCCTTCTTATGCATTTTGTCTAGGAAGGCTAGGGCCAACAGATGCATGGATTAAAACCAATATATGACTACAAAGATAATATTTTCAGATATTAGTTTGATTTCAAGTAGTGCTGTAGCCTACGCAGGCTGCTAGAAATGCTGGTGTTGCTGCCAAACTCATGGCACAGCCCAGAGCTGGGGGGTGGCTTGAAGTCATCCGTTGTAGCTCACCTTTGCTCTTTGGCCAGGAATTCTCTTGTAAAAATTTGTGCCTAGGATGTGCCACAGTGTTGTCCTAACAGAGCATCCAATAAAGAGTTTCTGACATTCAGTCAAAGAAGGGAAATGTTGAAGTGATGGACTGAAGCTCTGCCATATTCTGTGTTTTATTAATTCTGTCAATACCTATAGCTATGAACAAATTACAGAGAACTGGGGCAGTTCATTCCATGAGGTAGTTAATTTACAGAGAATTTTTCAGCCACATTCCTTTAGAATTTGAGAAGAGTAAAATAAAAACGGGGCTGAGCATCTAAGCAAGAGAACTCTGATCCAAAGATGCCTGAAGTCAGGAGACTTTCGTCTTGGTTCCTTGTCTTTGATTTGGCACATGAGTGCAAGACAGCTGTTTGCAAAATTAATTTTTAATATGATTTCTGTACTAGCTAAAGAATAGAAAAGATATTATTTCTTCAGTGTCAAAATTTGCTAAATCTTTTGTTCCTCTACATTTAAGCAGGAGTCTGTTTTTGTTTTTTAAGATGCTAATTCAAATTATGATGTGTACCCATGATTGATTTCAAAGAGTAAGAGTTTGACTTAGAATAAAATAGCCCGCCTGAAGCCTCAAGAAATTACAAATCACTGAGCCATGCCTACCTTAGGAAAGGCAATTTTATCCTATTCAAAGAGACATTTTTCCTTAGGTATTTTACATGAAACCCTGTGCTCTACTGAAAAAAAAAAAAAAAGAGAAAGAGTTTTTTGCTTTAAAGAACAAACAGCCATTCCTGAAGCTCAAAGAATTATTTCATCAAAGCAGAAACCAAACCCATAAAACAGTGTTGTGAGTTGGTTTTTTTTATGACTGACTAGTAGCAAGCCATTATTGGAGCTGTCAGCAACAGCTTCATGTAGTCCACGGGAAATTTCAGGTTTTTAATGCTAGTGCTAATTCTCTTAAAAATGCCTTTTGTGGTACAATTGAAAACAATCTCTAAAAAGCCTGCTAAATTTTAAAGCTCTAATTCTAGTATGCTGAGGTGTGAATTAGGACTTCTGTCCTCTTCTGACAAGAAAAGGCACATTAGTAAGATTTTTAAATATGTAAAAAGCAGATATTACCAAGAACATCTTCCACCTGAGTTGGAGGACAATATAAAAGTGAAAATGGTGAGTGGAGCTGTTTGCCTGTCTCAGAAGTGGTTAAGTTACCACATGCAAACTTTTCACAGTTTGTTTATTTCCTTGCTGAATTGAGCTTCCTGTCGTAAACACCATCAAAA
>VWZT01002923.1:110669-212015 GCA_013397055.1 Pachycephala philippinensis
AAAAAAAAAAATTATATGTCAGTCAAAGAAGACAAAAGCTGGAACTTTTCCAGCTGGAAAGTGTGAAACAAGTCGAAAAATAGTAGGAGGGGAACTTGGTAAAAGTTGTGTTAAAACACTTCCTACTGTATTACCACTTAAAAAATAAAAACAATTTAAAAACATTTCCAAGGTTGAATATGACCCAGAAATTAGAAAATTACCAATTTATTTAAACACCATCTTTTGTAATTCAAAGGATATGTTTGTATGATTTATGATAGTTTATTTTATCCTGAACTGACATCTGGTATGGAAAACTTCAGCCTGTGTAGTTCAAATTGCCAAATCTAGCAAATGAAAAATGATGCTTCACAGCACGAATGAGAGGGTGACCTTAAAAATTACTGATTAAGCGTCCATCTATTATGTCTGTCTAAGAATAAATAAATTTATTCTTAGTTGTGTATTACAGCTGCTGTTAATTCTGAGGTGTATTTATATTCGAGAAAATTGGCTTGTTCGGTTTTCCTTTTAAATATTTATATCAATCTTCAAGAAACCAGACAACCATCATTGATAAAACTTGCAGATAACTGGAGGAGGAGTTGTCTACTATAAAAAGCAATCTGGATTATTTGATAAAATGGGACTTTAAGGATCAGGGTCTCATAGGAAAGGGCATTGTTTGGATGGATGATACAGATAGAAGTTGCTTCGATGAAGGAGAGGCTTTAAACTTTCCATCATTTTTCCTCACTCTATTTATTGAAGTTTGCTTTCCCATTTCAAAGGCATCAGCTGTCTGGGCAGCACATGGACGGGATGTCCTGCCTTGATCCCCAGAGAGCATCACCTTCAGATGGAAAGGACTTCACAATCCCTCAAAGAACTGAGGTTGCACTGACCAGTCTCTGCTTCACTGGATCCTCTTTCTTGTGCTTTTTGAAGATGGGTGTGATGTTTGCCCTTTTCCAGCCACTAAGACTTTTCAAACATCAGAGATTTGTAGCTCCCTCAGCCCTATCAGCTATATCCTGTGCAGTTCCATGGACTCATTTTCTTATTTAAGCACATCGTCATTGGTTTCCCTGTGTCATGTGTAGTACTTCATTCCCCCAGACTCTGACACGAGGTGCAGGAGCTGGAAAGCCTGAGAACAGACCCTGACAATAAGGATCCAGTCAAGGAAAGCATGTTCCTCGTCTGTTTCTGTGCTTGCTGTGTCTGGGTCCCCCGCCCATTGAGCAGCAAGCCTGTACTTTCCATAGCCATCCTTTTGCTACAGACACGCATGGGGAGCGCTTCTTCCAGTGCCTTCATATCCTTATTCCTCCTAGATGCACAGAACATCACTTGTGCAATATCCAGTTTCTTGCCTCCTTCCTACAGACAGCTGACAATGTGCCCATGAGCAACTCCCCTGTGCACTCTCCAAAAAATGGATCCCTGTGTTTTGGTCTAGAGGTCAGTAGTCTTGGTGAGAAATCCTATCATGGTGTTGAGGTTGAAGAGACCATCCTCAGGACTGTCAGGCAGTCTGCTTTATGTAAAGAGTTGCTATTTGCCTGTGCCATGGTTTTGCCTTCCCTGTGTTTTTGTCTTTTTGGTCTGTTGTTCTACAACTCCTGTTTGACCTATCTCCCTCCAAAGTAATCTATTATACCCAAGGACAGTCAGGCCTACAGGGAAAGGGTTATATCTTTTGTAAGACCAAATAATACAGCTGGAAGAAAAACAACAAAGATTTTTGTCTCAGAGGACTTTCATTAGATTTCTGAGCTCAAAGCTCCTTCTCTCCCCTGACTATATTTCTTGGTCTAATAAAAGATATTACTTCTCTTTACAAGCCTAGCAGGTTCATAGTATTACACCAGCAGAGGTACAATGACACTACTGTATAAGCAGGGAGACAGAAGCCTCTACAATTCAAAATAATACATGTTATATATGTTAAGGTTATCTATTCAATGTAGTCATTCTGAGCATAGTGATAATTAGCACAGAAATAGACCGGGCTGATTAGAGAATGTTTTTCAAAAGAGATATGAGCCTAATATAGGTTTCTGGAGATGGGAATAGAAAATGCCAGTGCACTAAAGGTAGGAATAGAACTGTTGGAGTGGCTTATATCTTATTTTCATCTGTGAAATAGCACATAAGGAGTAACAAAGAAATATGGAAGAAATTCTCTTAGTTACTGAAGTAAGATAAGTATGAATCCTATCAGCTGAGGGAAAAAGACATTTATGAATATTTTCTAGTTACATACATTGTTAATAGTATTCTGAGTTTTCAAGTCTGTCTTAAAATCGCAAAACCACAAGACAGACAGGTTTGGATGTCAGGGACTTGGGCTTAGAACAGCCTGTTTGTGCAAGGACTTAGTTCTGCTTGTTCAAGGAATTTAAATTTGCTAAACAATGATGGTTCCTGAGAGTAGGACTGTCATGAGCTGTGTAATGCTTGTACTAAGTTACTGTCAATGCTGTCTTAGGAAGTATGTGGTGTGTATTTTCACGGGTTGTAAAGCTGGTAAGGATTGAACTGATAAATGCAGATGTTCATGCCAGAAACCAGACAGTCCAATCATGAGAAAAAGATGTCCTGTAAGGACAATGTGTCCAGGCAAACTAACCAGCATAGCTTTCTGATTATTGAATGCTTTGGAGAAACTGTCTGTAATCTCCATAAAGGAGCCTATTACATGATATTATTCCATGAATAAATTTGTATGTGAAAAATAGATGAATTATTCACTTAGTTTTAGTGCATCTTGCATAGAGGCAATTTATGTTTCCTATAGCAGTACAAATTCTCATTTTAATGAGTGCCTTAACGCAACGAAAAGTGAGCTGAGCATAGCTCCCAGGTGTTGTACTAAAAATGGAGACACTTTCAGGATCTATTCTAAGAAGAAATGTAGTTGCATTTACAGGTGTAGGGATAGGATTGGATTCTCATATAGGCTAGTGAGGCTTATTTTCACTAAGATACTCTGCTTACACCAACCCAGACTCCAGCCTCAATTGCCTTATACTCAGGTTCGTGTTTGCAAAACCTGATTGTGTATTAGAAGTGCAGTGAAGTGCAGGTTAAATGAGTAATATATAGCTATGCCAACCCAGTTAATGAAAGTGTCCAGAGTAAAGTGTTTAAATCAGAACAAATGCTGACAGACTAATAACATTCATCTCTGCTTTAGACAATGGATAGATGCCACACCAGGTACTAGGCTCTTTTGGCTTTTTTTTTTCTGTCTCTTTAGCCTGAAGTGAGAGACTTACAGCACATTACCTGGGATTGCATAAATGGAGGTTAGCTTTGCAGTGAAATTTTAAAGGACCATGATATTAAAAATAAAAAAATAAGTTATTTATTATTATAAATTATTATGGGGACTTCGTGTTGAAGTCTGAAACTAATAGTAATAATACCTTTTTTCTAAATGTATGAAAACCAGTAACATTATCCATCAAAACTGTAATGGAGATGAACTCTTGGACAAGAGTAGTCCTGCTAAGAGTCAGCTTTCAAGCAAGCACTCTCAGTCCTGCAGACATTTACACCTTCTCTAGTAGCTCTTAACCTTAGGGCTTGCTTCTTAAAAGATGATCAGTGTCCCCAGGCAAAAGCTTTGCGTGTGCATTGGGAGATAATGCAGTGGTACACACAGGCTGTGGAGAAAAAGGACTTGCGGATTTTGGTTTTGTGCTCTGTCTAGCATTTGGAAGGGTATTATTTTTAAGTCACCCTTCCCAGTTGAAAGAAATTTTTCGTATGGGAAGGAGCTGGGATGGTAATTTGAGCGTAACTACTGATTTCTTAATATACTCTTAAGACAGACATTTCTTTCTTCTTAAAAGTAGTAGATCTTTTCAAATGGAAAGATGATTTTAAAATAGGTATCATCCATTAAAATTAAATCCCAGAGAGGCTGTAGTGAAGAGCACAGTATTACTACTTAGCTGGTTAAATTATCGCTGCCATAGGTGCCAATACGTCCTTAGAAGGATCTTTGCAATATCAAACTAACTAAGGAAAATTCTCAGTGGCTTAAAGTTCTTGATTTCTTTACCCAATTTCAGCAGTGTGTATGAATCTATTGTAGGAATATAGTGTTCTAGCAAATATAATTCTCATCCTCTGCAAGACAGATTTCTCATGTGTTTCTGTAGTTTTAATTACTAAGATATATTTCTAATTTATTTTTGTGGCAAATTCCAGTGTCATTAGAGCAGTGACTTTCATTTGTAACAAAAATTTATTTTAGTGATTCAGCTATTCTAGACAGGGCTTATTAGATGTGTCATTTAATCTTTTAAACTAACGGTTTACTGTTTTCCACAGGGATCTTTTATTTAAGTCTTCAGGTACTCTACAGATTATCATTTGCCATTTAATGTTTATGAAAGCATATGAAATTTACTCACACTAATGCTTCTGTTTCTTTTATGCAGAAGTACCCACTCCTGCATGTGGCTCCACTGAACTAGCTACTAACAGATCCTGATAGGATTTAGATACTCTTCAGTGGAGCACTGACTAGCAGTAAACACAGTGGACTCCAAATTTGCTCTAATCCATGTATGCATAAGTGTAACAGATATTTTAAACAGGTTATGGACAGCTGTGGTAGCTCTACAGCATCACCCCCAGGAAAAGCCATTGGGCAATCAGAATTACACTTTTCCTGCTGGTAAGATGAGGATGCTTCTGAAGTCTCATTGGAGGCAACATCAAAAGGCCATAGGAGTACAGGTGTGTTTTAGGGACAGCCTTTCTGCTAGCTAATGGTGAAGCAAATGCCCTGTGGTATATAGAAAAGAATGAAGTTGAATGTATTGACTGTGCTGAAGGTGAGTTTATGGTGTTGGTAGTTAGAGAATTGCTTTTGACCATTATCAGTATAGCATTTGGTTATCAGCACAGCAGTTCTGTCATGGCCTCTAGACCAAAGAAAATTTCAGTAGCAGTTTATTGTTGCTAAAATGGCCTGTGCTTTGCAACTAAGGCTAGATCATCTGCAGGCAAAACTTTTAGAAAGTATTATCTGGACCCCATAGAGGGAGGGCCCCCTGGTATGAACCAGACCACATTATTTAAATATTTCCGAGTGCTCAATGCTCCTGGTACTTGTGCTGATCTTTAGGATTCCGGGTGAGCACACCTGCTCTCATTGCAGCTGAATTTAGTGGCAAGAAGTTAGTTCTTGTAATGCACATTGTTGGCCACAACCATGTCCTCAAATTCACTCCTGACCTTTCTGTTCTCCACTGCCCCAAGTGTCAGGGTCAAAAGAGAGCCTTCAGAAGAAGGTGCTGTTTCTTCTCAGCTGTGGCCTGGTACTGATACTCTGCTTGGTCACTGCTGTCCTAAATTTTTTGATGTCTTCACTAATAGTTCTGATTCCTAAGAAAGCTGCTCTGTGCTGAAAGACTGGAAAAAAAACATCCCATAATCTTATTTTCTTCACCACCAAACTCACAAAAATATATGATCCAGTAAATCACTCGTAATATCTGGTCCATAATGCACTAAAAGCTGGTGACTCTGTAGCCATATACTCTGTGAGCATGGGTTATACTGGAGTAATATTTTCTAACATATCAGTGGCAAAATGCAGCTTTGATATACTAGCCAGTATCAAGCTGGTAAGTCTGTGACATATCTTTTTTTTCTGCCAACGCCAAGAATAAATCCTGAATTTTGGAAACAGAGTATTGATCTATGTGTAAGCAAAGATTGTTTCCATCTCTGTGTTCCTCATTTAAGCATCCTAGGAATCTGAAGAATCAATGGAAAGCACTTTGTCATCTAGTACTACTCTTGCTGCGCTGCCATGGTAGCTCCTCTGTAGTGAGAAACTTGAAGGCAATATTTGAGTAAAAAGCTTGTTTTGGTTTGCCACTTTTTTACCTAAGCCCTCCATTCTTTAGGCACTCTCCAGAATGCCTTCATATATGCACATTTAAAATGGAAATAAGCTAAATTGCCCATCCATGCAAATTTCTTATGCTCCATCAGCTTTTTTCTTTCTCTCCTTTTTTTTCTTTAATATTTACTTTTTGGTGTTAATGCTTTGTGAGCAGCTGTTTCCTAGCCCCTGTGCTTAGGAAGCATGTTGCACTAACATGTATGAATAGGAGATACTCTTGTCAGATCTCTCTTTGTACTACACTTAAGAAGGAGCTTGCAAACTCTGCTGTGCTGAGCAACAGAAAGTGTAAACTACTTTGATGTTGTGTGAGTTTGAACAGCTTCTAGACAGGTACAAATATGCTTAAAGATATTGAAATTGTCTGTGCTGAACACTGGTGTATGTTCTCACAATACCTACATGCTAATTCCTTCGCTTTTCATGTTGGCGATGAGAGGCTGAACATGTCTGAGGAGACAGGGATCCACAGCCTTTGAGATAAAAATACAATCTTATCACAGCTGCCTCTCTTTGACTTTGTATCTGGTATTTGGAAGTAAGGTTTTCATGTCAGTACACCAGTGCCTCGACTAAGGAAAGGAGGTGTTTTTCTGTGTCCTTATTTGGTGTTTCATGGTGAGGTTGAGAATTGTGTAGCAATGCCAAAGATGCTAAGTGTAAGTATAATACGAAATGAGGTTGTTCTATTTCCGAGGTTTTCAGGACATGTATTTCCGTGGTATGTGCATCCTAGGAACATCCCTCACCCTTCACCCAAGTCCAGTGAGCTCATTCTTCATGCATAAGGAAAACAACCACAGCAGTACTGCCCAGTGAGCATTCAGTAGCTAAATAAATAAATATACTTTTGAGTAAATAGTGCTGAGGTATTGCTTCATTTAAAATCCTTTAGCCTGCCAAAGAAAAATGGAGATTCCCATATGCTATGCCTGAAAAGAGTATACTTCATAACATTGTACTTCATACGAAAAGATAACCAGATGTAGAGTTCCTTGATGCATTCCTGTGAAAGCAGTGGTGTGATAATTCTGCTTACACTTCAAATATAGGGCTAAAGAGGTGCCACTGAGATTAGTCCAGATGTTCTGTAGCCTCATTGGGCCCCATATATACTTAAACATGCATTCCTTGTCAGCTGCCTTTAAAATAAGCACAGATTTCTTTAGTGCAAGCACAGGTTTGTACTACTGCTCTTTCTTTTTCTTCCCAGCTTGGAGAGTGATGAATCTAATACACAATTCTCCACGTGGATTTACTTCCAGAGCTGACTCCCAGACTACTAATTCAGTGATTATATTGAAGGGGAGATCTTTATTGCAGAAAAATAAGCCAAGGTGCTTGTCAGCGTACGTGCTCACCGAGCTGACTGCAATGCAGCGTGGAGGTGCCCAAGGAGCTCAGCACTGGCAGCACTCTGCTGCAGGAGCAGGGCATTCACCATAGGCCAGTTTACTCTGCTCTGAAGGATTCACTTATGGGGTTTGCTGGACTGGGTTTATTCAGAATGCTGCTCTGTAAACCCGCTCTCCTCCAAATGAAACAGTGGTGGGTTTGCTCTGCTCTAGTACTATTTGGATTTCTTGCTGGAATGCTGCCCCCAGAATTTTTGAGCCCTGCAACAGCAAACAGGTTTTGTTGATATTCCACTTTGAGAAACCATTTCTGAAAATTCGGATCCCCAAAAAGCGCCTTACTAAGCTGACGGGAAAGCTGGGAGTCTGCTGAGGAATGTTTGAATACTGCCAGGGAACTGATGAGAAACTGAAATGTGCTCTGTGTGTTTTCTTGCTGCCTGTAGAGAGAGAGCTTCATGCAACCAAGCAGAAAACAGTGCTTTTCATTGTTTGTCACTGAAGAGGTTTGATCAAAGGTTTTATGATGGTATCAAAAGCTTATAGACTGTGATTTAATACAAGCTGGAGTAGTAACCTTGAGTATTTTTCTCTGATTTTATAAAGATGCAGTGCTGGACAAAACAGACCAAGTTCAGTTATAAAACCTCATTTTAAGGTGTTTGGTTTTCTTCCAGACCTTGCATGACTTAGAAAAAAGACATCCTTTTTAACTCTTAATATGCTTAATGAGAAAGGAGACAAGCATTTGCAATTAAAAATCAAAGTGACTATATTGAAACAGTATACAAACCCAAACTTACTTGGTATTATCAATTACCCTGGAATAATTCAGACATCAGTGAGAAAGCTTCCAGCGTAAAATGAAAGCGATATTCATGTTTTACTCTGGCAGCATGAAGAAATTTGTTAGCAAAGGGGTGATATTGGTATTGGGTCAAAGAACAGGCTTTTCTGAGTATTTGACTTTAATTGAAATATGGAGGCAATGGGAAAAGAGATCAACAGCTGACTCATTATTATCCTTGTCTGACTCTTTTCTTCAGAGTTGTGTAAGGTTGTCAGGGGATGGGAGTAAAAAAAAAATGCAAGAAAGATGAAAGCAAAGGAAACAGGGCTATACAGTAATGTATTTTGTTAAGTCCCATCTCCCTCATAACACAGAAGGAGAAGGAGGAGTTGGGGGGAAGTTGCCTGAGAGGACTGCCTGAGAGAAAAGGAGATCCAAGGGCAAAGAGAAAGTGGAAAGGACCCAGAGTGATTTGAAAAATGAATCAAAGCTGGATGTAGTAAAAAGTGAGGTCCCTTGACCAACCCAAACCCAAAAAAAAAGCAAACAACATAAAAACAAACAAAAAAAAGACAGGAAAAAGGCACAGGAAATGGAAAGGAAGATTAAGGGAAAGAAAAGCAGAGAGGACAGAAAGTACACTGAAAGTACACAGAGAAATGGATGGCAAGATGTATTGCAATGTAGCAAAGAGGAAGATAGCCACAGGTTAGGGAACTGCTGGGAGTAGTGAATTCACAGTAAAAAAGGACTAAAGAAGGCAAAAAAGGGTATTTTCCAAAGATAAGAGATGACAGAAGGGGAAAATGATAGATTAAAACCACCAAATTTCAAATGAAAGGGGAAGAAGCAATAGAGAAAGTAAGCCAGAGATAAAGAGATGGGGGGTGGGGGAAGAAGTGAAGGATCATTAGAATGACACCACTGGCTTGGAGAGATGGCTCAGGTTCTTTGAGATGTGGTGATTTACTATACATTTGAGAAATTACACCATTAGATTCTAGAAGCTTGGCCTAAGCACTAAGCATCAGCTTTGAGCAGAGCATGCAGTGTGAGAGCACCTATGAAGTCTATGCTGTTTCCCCCATAAATTCAACAGTGGTCTGTTTTGTCAGTGGTCTAAAACACCCAGTTATAACTTCTGGCAGCAATCTGGGTCCTTGAGAAAACAATGAGTCAGGAGCTAGTAGGCAAACGAATAGCAGGTTACCAGCAGGTAACTTTCCATTAGCTTCTTTATTTCAGTTCAGTAAGAAAAGGAAATTTGGGTAGTCCCCAAAGCAAAATATTTTATTAGCTCTGTTCAGTGTTATTCTGCCTTGTGCTTTGAGGAATGAAATTCCTACTTAGGTCACTTGCACTTGTGTCTATGATCAGTTAACAAAACAAATCCCCCACCTTGACTGCTGCAATTACAACCCTTAGCCCACTGGATATAAAACTAAACTTGGGTATTCACATCCTCCTAACAGCTTGAAAATAACATAGCAAGTCTAGGGGCAGGCCATTCCTTCTAGTCTAGAGGCAGATTAAAGCAATAAAACACACTGTACAAAATAGTTAACTGAATGCACAGAACTATATAGATTTCACCACACAGAATGTAGGAGAAACAAGTGCTGCTATACATTATCCAATTGTTGAGTGCAGTATTTTCTATTGATTTTAACAACTTACTACTTGCTGACTATTACCTAAGCTTCGGTGAAGGCAGCAGTTAAACACAGAAAGCTTTCCCGCTAACCAATCCTATTAGGAAATTGCTGTGAAGAACAAAACTGATCCTTGCTTCTTCAGTCAAGCCCAGGGGTACAAAGGCCCTCAGTTAACCCCTGGCCATCAGATTTTTTGCAGATTTGGTTGACGAACTGTTGGTTGCTGGCTAAAGAGCTGAACTGAAAGGACTCTTTAGCCAGGTAACAGAGCACCTGACGACATTTTACATAACTGACAGTATCATACTGATGATGAAAAGATGTCTTTTATGGTGTTTCCTCTGTGAGACAGTCTTCAACCAATAGGATTTAGTCTCTGGTTTCCCAGTTGCTGTTGGAGGTATTAAACAACAACTGACAAGAGGCATCAGCAATACTCTGTGAAAAACAATTTCTATGTTGTCCTGCTTGAATTTTGCCTAGACTGGTGTCCTAGAAAATTTTTCAAATTCTGAACCCACACATCACCAAAAAAACTCCACCTTTTTCTTAATAATTTTTTGTTATGTGTCCCATTTTGAGTCTTCCCAGCACTCCTGGGAGTTTGAATCTTCCAACTGAGAGTCATTTTGTGACAGCTTCATGGGGTCTTTTCCATTTCTGTGAATTTAGTATGCTTTGGAATGGAAAAGAGGATTATTAATGCACATTCCTTCTGTTGAAGTCGGATCTTGTAAGAATTCAGTTCCTAAAGCAGGTTGGACCTGGGTGAAAATTGAGGAGGGAGTTTGTGAAGAGCATGTGGGAACTTCAGGCAAGGAGTTTTCTATTTCTGTGGCTCACCAGCTCTCTATGAACTGCTCTGTCGTAGGCATTTCCACTGAAAATGTTTTGTCAGGCTGTCCATACTAAAAACAAGATATTGTTGGGTTTTTTTTCTTTAAATGACAGACAAATAAATGAAAGAGGAGTCAGTGATCCCAATGTCCTTACAGATTTCAGCTGCAGATATAGTGCACTTTTATCTTTCAGATTTCCATTGCACCTTCTCTAGAGTGTTTTCTGCTCTTGACTCTCAGTAGTGTTGTGGTAATGTAGTCTGAGTTCTGAGGTGGTTGCATTGCAGTGCTGGATAAACCAATTCCTTTATATTTTCTATATTAACTGAAGTAACAGAACACTCTAAACTTTGATGTAGTGGCAAGCACTTAAGTAATTCATCTGTATCAGTATTCTGCTTTTATTCATTTTCTCTGATAGTCCTCAGCTGTGATTATACCAGGCCAATGTATTTTTCTTGATTAATTGACACAATCTGCATTTTACTCTGCCAGAAAAAATAGTGAAAGCTCTCAGATATTCAGCAGAGTTCAATGGTTGCATAGGAAGTAGGGGAGGAAAACTGGCTGTAAGCTCTGTCATAAAGGCATTATAGATTTTAGTGTTCCAAATTCCTTATAAATAATGAAATTGTAAGTACACATGAAATAGATTTTGCCTACTTTAATATTGATACACAAATTAAAGTCCTCCCATAATGCATTGTTCATATAGTCAAAAATTTCTAATGAAGAAGGGAAGTAAATTTTTGGCTTTGCCAGCAAAACAGGAGAACAAAGCCCATTTCAACAATGATGATAGTGAGGGTAACAAGCTGGGATGTGGGATGAACAGAAAGAGATTGCAAATTGGATAGCAAAGGAAGTAGAAGACTGACAACTTTTCCATCTTCATCATATTATATCAAACCTAGCAGAGTGAAAGCTGTCATTAGAATAAATAAAATAAACTGCAATGGAAGTACAAAGTACTACAAATGATAAATTTCATGTGGTATGAAGATCACAAGCACTGTGCTCAGTAAGAGGGTTCCCATCACCCATCTGCCCAAATCTACCAGAGTTAATGTGAGATTCCATTATTGTCTGATCTATTCTCTCATTTCAACCATTAGAGAGAGAACAAAAGAAAAAGGAAGTAAATGCAGAAGCAGAAAATGTTTTGCAGAAGCAGTTAAACGAGACAAAGCTGTAGAGGGAGCTTCATACCACCCCCATCTCGATGTTTCAGCAGCAGTTACATTTGCTCCTTGCTGCAATGACAAGCTCAAATTGTCATCAATAAATGTTGATTTGTTTTCTCCTAATAACAGTAAGCAGCTCCCACTCAAAATCAATTTCAACTTTGTTGGCAAGACGCTGCACATTTGTCTTCACCATGACTGAGCTGCATAATGGAACAATTGAATTGAAAATTAAATAAACAATAATTGAAAATAAAAAGTGCCTTTTTAAAGGAAAATTAGCGCTGTGCTGAATTTCCAGAAATCAGTTATGTTGGTAGGGGGTTTTTGCCTTAAAAAAGGTAGGGTTGGGCAAAAAACTTAATTATATAAATATGTACACATTAATGTACATAATTAGAAATGGACTTTAACCTCAAAAGGATAAAAAGGCTCTTCAGCAACTTCCTAGGGTTTTAGTTCTGGGAAAAGCAGCAGAGTTTCTGCAGTAATTATACATCCAACACATTTAGATATGCTAATTGGATCTAAGTTCTAATTAGTTTCTTTGCGTGGCTAAGAATGACAATCACCAAATTAATTAAGTGCAGTTTTGTTCTGAACTTAGAACGGTTTTCACTGTTTTTTGTACAGAAAATGTAGCCTGTGAAATGCTTTGCTTTATGGGATGTCAGTGGTTTGTCACGTACAAAGTACAGTGCAAGTGCATTTGCTGCATTTCACTGTATTATCATAGGCAATATACTTCAGCATTTAGGTTATTCAGGTCAAAGTGTTGCAGGGCTTTTCCAGGGGAGTGATGAGGACCTGGAATGTGCCAGCAGTCCGTCCATGACTAGTGAACAGCCAGATACACTGTGGATGTCCAGAAAAAGCAGAGCAGGCTGGTATGATGTCTTGTTGGTCTTTGTGATCAGGGGAAACCAAGCAGGGATAATTTGTGCTTTTATTTAGAAACAGCTATTGGAAAGATGAGCAATTGCAAGAGATTAACATGATGCCTCCTGATTTTGATTGTCCTTGTAATCCTGTTGCTGCTTTCAATTTCTCTGGTGTTCTGGATCTAGTAGATCCTTGATTCAGTCATTACTTGAGATTCCAAGTATGCTCAGCGTTACCCTCGCTCATTCCCTGGCAGTAGTATAACTTTGACTTCATAAGGGCAAGAATTAGCTGTGAGTACTTCTGAAAGTGGCAGAGAGAAGTGGCTACTTTGTTTTAAGGTCGTCTTCCTTTGGGAAACATAGAATCATGGGATCACTGAGATTGGAGAAGATCTTTGAGACGATTGAGTCAAACCTAAGTTTCTATTTTTTTACTTTTTGAGACACACATTTCTTAAGGAGGCATCTTCAAAGAATTGATATGAACGTTATCGAAATTAAAAAATAGAGAAGTTGCTCTAAAATACTTGTAATGAAGAAAACAAATATTTCAAATTATCCGCTTCTGGAATGGTTAAATATGTTTATTTGAAGTTAGTTCTTTGTTTTCTCTTTTGCTTTGAAAGATCTGTGAGACACAGATAGAAAACCTTTTGTCACATGAAGGCTGAAAATAATGATTTCTGTAAATTCCTTCTGAAATACAGTCTGCAAAGGTTTTCCCCTTCTTTACAAACCCTTTCAGATGGTTTGAGGCAACCTGCCATTTCTGTGACTCTGTGAAATTACAGTAATATTTTCATTGTTTTGCAGTTTCTGTTTCTCTCAGATTATGGTGTTGAATTCTCCAAGAGAATAGTCTTAGTAGAGGCCAGTAGACCCAACAATAACCTACTGTTGTTAATCTTGATTTGTCAGAGGGAGCAAGACCTTTTGTTCCTTTAAATAGGAGTCAGAAGATGAGGATCCCTGGAAAGGTTTCATTCACAGTCCATGGAGAAGGAAATTCAGAGCAAGAACTGGTAGATGCAGGTGCCTGTCTCTTTGGCTGTGTAATGACTTTACACAGGCAATTGGTTTACGTGCCTTAATTGAGACTCCGCTCCAAAGTCCTCTGAAGTCAGTCATTGTCCTGTTGGGTTTTGGATTTAACACTGGTAAACTGTGCAGACCAGCTGAGTGTGGTAATAAATTTCAAAAATGAAACTGGTTATCTTGGTATGTGGTGCTAAGGGATGTGTGGTTGATTGATTTCTTTCTCTGTGCTCAAAAAAAGCGTCTACCATCATACAAAAAACAGGCAAGTTATATTTTCAGAGAAGCTGAGTTACAAGTCAGTATCTACTAAACTCAGATTGGAAGGCAGATAATCCTAGAGAGATTCCTGAGCGAAAGCTTCATCCACAGAAGCTCAAGAAATACGATAGCACCAATGCAAAGAATGGCATAGATGAACTTCTTTTTCTGGATGATCTATTGCAGTACTCTCTCAATACTGTGATATGCCTATCCAATGGCCTTCTCCTCAAACATCTTTAAATGTGATTTTTAACCTGGCTTAAAATCACTGCTGTTTCATTAGCAATTAGTAGTATAAACTTTAATTAAAGCTGGTGTGATTCCGTTTGTCAGAGTTCCGCTAGGAAGGATAGGCTGGAGCAGACAGCGTGCTAAAATGATGGTAGCTATTATTTCTCCAATTAGTGTATTACTGAAAGTAAGGTAGAAATATTGTTACAGCTACAGTACTTTTTAAATGTTTTCAAGTAATATAGAAGTCCTCTCTGACCTCTTTTAAAGCAATGCTTATAATCCCAAATCCTGGATGCTGTCATCCATTGCACACTGGTATTTAAAATCAAAGACTGATACCCTTAATTGCTTCATTTTCAATTTAAAGATGAATCTCTGCACAAGCCATTCCCTGAGTTTCCATCCCATTGATTCCCAAAGGTATTCTGTTTATTTCATATGTTCCTGCTTAAAGCCACCTGAGAGGAATGACTAGCAAAGTTTTATGGGCAATGAGAAAATTATTTTTGTTTTCTCTTTTAGCTTGGCTGCTGGAATCCCATCACTGGTCTGAATGGGTCACTAACAGACAGAAAGCTGGAGAATAACATGCGAGGAGTGGTTCTGCGTGTGGTGACTGTGCTGGTAAGCAGATGCTTAACCTTCTGCACTAGCAGGAATGTATTTTTTTTCCTGTTGCCTCATCTTTTTATAAAGTACATCATTTTACCAAGAAAGTAGGTGGTGTTAGAGTGTCTGATTTAAGCTGGCCAAAAAACGCAGAAAAATGGATAATTTTCCACAAAATAAAATTATTTATCAGTACAGTGCACTTCAGACTGAATCAAACATGTTAGAACCTGTTTCTTGCACAGGCACATTCTAAATTAGGTAACACAAGCATATGAGCTGATAAAGAGAATCTTCAAGTGCCCCATTAGCTAAAGTGACCTAGCTGAAGCTCTAAATGATTCAATTCCAATCACCTTGGCAAATTGAGTGCAGTCTAACACAAATTGTTGCACTCAGGAAATATTCAAGGTCAGCTTAGGGCGAGTAATGTTAGTTTGGTAAAACATCTACTGTCCCATCCTAGCTTTTCTTCAGCCAGGTTCTTCCTCTTTGAGGGCATCTTGCATTAAGCAGCCACAGGAAAATTCTTGGTTTTAAGCTGAACAGACAATGTCTACCAGAATAGGAAGGTATTTCGTGTTATGAGGCCAGCGTATTCCCTACCATAAACTCTGCTTGAGGAAAAGTTTTTAAGAGTGGAAAAAAACAAAGAAATAAAGAAAAAGAAAATAATATGAGACACATAACCCTCTTTGGACCAATGCCCAAATACAAAGCTGATCCAGGGCTGCAGAACTGTAAAGGTTAGATTGAGCTATTTCCCTCTTGCTACTATCTGCTCGTGTTTGAGTTCAATGTCTGAGGGCCCAGCACTTGTGTATAAAGAACAAGACGAGAGGAGTTTTCAGGGTTTGCATTGTTGACAGTGCATGATGAAGGAAGAGGCTCTGTCAGGGGTGGAAAGTGAAATCACCAGAGCATGTCAGTGCCACAGACACAGCAGTTTTGTACCCCTCCAGTTGTTTTATGGGTATTTAAACACCTTTGTCTGTCAGGGTGAACATTCTGTTACAGCTCTTGGTACACTAGAGAACTTCCTCTGATAGTATCTACAAGACAAAACAAACCAAATAACGAAAAACCAAATAAAAAACCCCAAAACAACAACCAAAAAAANAAAAAAGAAAAGAACACACAAACCTAAAAAAGAACCCAAAACCAAACCAACCAACAACAGCAAAAGCCAGCCAAGGAAGGATTAATGCACAGAAAAAAAAAAAAAAAAGATTAGTAACAGAGAGGGGGAAGATCATACTTTAATTGCATGTTCATCAAAATAGTATCATGGTGGCAGTGGTTGGTCTTTGTTTTCCCTGATACTCATATTAATTGGTTCAGTATAATTATCTGTTGACAAAAATGATCTGTGGATTTTGCCTAGAAAGATAAAGTTGTTCTTCTTTCCTCTCTCCCCACTGTTCTGGTTTATCCCCAGTTATTTTAGTTACCTTGCTGGAGAGCAGTCTTCTTTCACGTTATTATAGCATGAATATTTATCAATGTGCAAAGATACACAAGAATAATTAGCTATGCTGGTAGGAGTCTACAGTAATTATAAAAGTGAAGACAGACCTTTAAAGTTCAAGACAGAGCACACAACATTTCAGTCTCCTCACTAGTTTTGTATCTGCTGGATATGAAAAAATTGGAGATTTATATTTAACCTGTATGATGAAAATGTGTGAGTCTTACCTTGAATGTGAGAGCAGGAGAGATTTCACCAATTAAATTTATTTTAGTGATGATTTTCATGATATTTTCTCTTCCATCTTTCTCCCTGTTCTTCAATTAAGTCAATACATTTCTCTTAAAAGTAAAGGATCTATGCAGACTGTGAATCATTAGTTATTTTTATTATTTCTGCCAGTTTCTAACAGTATGATCTTGATCCAGGGAAACAAGTGTTAAAATTAAATAATCATACCTTTGAATATTAATAGGTTTCTTTTTCATGGAGAGTTGAGAAGTTTACATTAATTTGTAAATTTGTTTTGTTAACAGTTCAAATCTCTCATGCCTTTCTAGAGAGCACCCCTTCTCTTCCAATTTTATTTTGTTACAGCTTCAGATTGGAAAGGACTTATTCTAAAAATTGCGGTAGAATTTGAGAGGATAGCAAATTGCAACACCTGGGTTTATACTGAATTATTCTAATGAAGTGAAACCTTCTGGAGTCTGAAAATCATAAATGATTGTGACTTATTTCCTCAGTCTTTCAATAAACAAATGCTGAACAGTTCCCATCATCCATATCCATCTACTAATTCCTTTCCCTAAGTAAGTTTAATAATTGTGCGCTATGTATCCGCAGACCCAAACCAAAATCTCTTTGTGAGTATGGCAGAATACAGTATAGTCCCAAGCTGGAAATCATCTGGTTTCACTTGGCAGAGAATCCTGGCTCCTCCGCAGTAAATGTGAATGCTCTCCATTGTATAAATAGCAATAAGAAAGATTTCTTTGCGGTTTATTCTGAGGAGAACTATGGTCATGTTTGTGTATGTGTAATTCAGTGTTTTAATCTGAGTTGGATTAGTACCACACTTCGTACACTTCTAGAAAAGGTTTGTCTAACTTAAATATCAGATATCTCTGTCTTGGACTACTTCCACATATGAAGCTGAAGTCTGAACTTTGTGTTTGACAAGTTGCTCTTAAGTTCAAGTCACTTGCTGGTGAATTTCTGAAATGTATTCTGAGTTTGTGAAATGTAGCTCAATCAAAGGTCACCAAAAAAATTCAGAGTGTCTTGAATGAACAATTGCCTAAGAACAAATTTAGCTATATATCCATTTTGGCTGTCTCAGTTTATTCTCTTTTTCAGTTGTTCAGTTTCATTGAAAAAGACCTAAAATACAGCAGATATTCTCATAATATCATTTTACTATCTGTGGCAATTACTGAATTATTCATATGAATATTAAGACATTGGAAATGGAATGAGATTTGGTTAATTTGACAATTAATAGGCTAGCAGGTAAAATCATATTTTTAAGAAAGTCCCTGTTGTTCAAAAAGGAAAAAGTTTGAATTTCCCTGTTTTAAAGCATTAACACCTTGACTGAAAAGTATAGAACCCTTCCCTGAAAGTGCATAAGGTATAATATCCTAATGGTGCAAAAGATAGTTGTGACTCTACATGAAAATTCAAAACAGTTCCCAAACAGGAATATATTTTCATATCTGGAGGGTTCTAAGAAGGCAGGCAGGATAAAGGAAAGAAAGATAACAGCAAGCCATGCTGAATTATGCTTTGCCATACATCCCTATACACTGTATCTCGAGAGTTACTGCCTGGGTTACTCGCACAGAGCTGCAGGTTGGTCACGCTTGGCTGCAGGTGGGCACTGTGGGACGTGATGTAGTGAAAGGACTAGCAAAAGGTTAGATAAGCATTGAAAGAAAAAATAATTAAGAAACATCATTTGCACCGTGGAAAATGTTATCGTATGTGGACTAGTTTGATTCTCAGTGGTTGGTATTAAATTCATGAGCATTTGTTGCACAGATTAGAAAAGAAAGAAATTTGAAAGCACACAATGTCTTTAGGGACATGAGCTGGCAGGAGGTCTGCATCTTCAGTCCCTTTTTCTATTGAATTTACCGCTCAGAGAGAAGATGAAAAGTTAGATATGAAGCTAAGGCCTGATTTTAAAAGCTGAAACTGTCTTTGGGATTTGTCTTCCAACACTGGCTTAAAGAAAATTAAAAAAAAAAGTTCTTTCCAAGAAGCTGGAGTAACTTTCAGAGCGACTGGAGAAAGGACAGGCATAAGAAAGATGAAATAAGACAATGTTTAACCATATGCAGAGGAACAAAGAGTCAGAAGTGCTAAAGGATTAAAAATATCAGGACAAAAACATCAGTGACTGTACAATAATGATCAACTTCAGGAAAGATTATGTGCAGGATACCTCATTAAATATTGAATAAATATTTTATAATAGTGTGGAATAGTCTCATAGATAATGCTTCTTATAGGTTCTCCCAATATTTTTGGTGATCATTTTTCTTATGCAGTCCCAATTCCATTCCCCATTTTCATAACTGAATGCTGTGGACTTCTGTAAAGTCTCTTCATTCTGCCAGGCAGCTCTATCTCTGCACTAAGAAAAATAATTTTAATTAAGGCATGTATTATACTGAATTATATATTGCTCTCTGTATTGGTATATTGGACTACAGTAGTACCCAAAATAGTAATAATTAGAATCATTATTATAAAAGCAGAAACTAATATTCCCTGATAGAGGCAGAACCTGTCTTTCTATTCCTCTTCCAACCACCACAACTGTACAAGGGCCAATTTTAAATTGCTAGTGACTGGGCACAGGCTTTTTTTAATAGCTGTTTTATGTCCCTTTGAGCTACCTAGCTTGTATTAAAACAGGTCATAAACCTTACAGTTATTCACTACTGTGATCATTCATTTGACAAGCTTTAATCTCACAGCCTGCTGGGAAACCCAGCACCTTTTTTTTCCAATTATTGTTATTTTCTAAAGTAGCAGGTACTGTATACGAGATAAGGTGGATATCAAGCAATTCAAATGTTTTGGGAACTGGCTGGGGCCACAGCTTGACAGCAAGGTAGGGGCAGTGCAAAGCCTGGTAGGACCAACATAACTCATCTCTGTGTCAAGGGCTACCTCTCAGGGCTCCTTGGCTCTTATCTTCTCGCTGACCCTTACCCATCTGCTCTGTGGGCATATTTGCATTCCAGAGCAATTCACACAATTCACAGAAATTTGACTCTGGAACAGAAAGAGGCTCTGCCTCTGACTGTAATTATCCTTCCATACTATGCAAGATAGAAAAGGAGGTGAACTGCGTGACAGAGCTCCTTATGAATGGGAGCCCTTGCAAGGCTGCTGGAAGGAGCACAGTGTAATTCCCAGCAGGTTAATGTACCCATGCCCCATTTTTGCTAATTCAAGTGTCTGAACTATCTGCATTAAAGCCACCATTGTACTCTTTAGACATACTCTAAAACTTTACAATCAATTCCAATCTCAATCCATATTCCTGTCATATGGTTCAGAAAGAGCTGTTACCTGCATTAAGGTATTGTGAATTAAAATCAATACACAAAGCTTGGCAGCATCCTAATAGACCATTGCCACAGATCACTTTGAAAGAAGTCTTAGTTCCATTGCTGAGAAATGGGAGGAACTGGGAAGAGGGGCTAACATTCTTTGTTCATTTCTGGTAAATAGCACTAAACTAAAGACCATAATAAATCCAGAAGCTACCATGTCACTCAGGAGGAAAAAATACTGTTTAAAGTGCTGTAACTGAAAGAACAAACTTCACGTCTAGTTGAAGATGACAATAAAAACATCAAAAAAAGTGACAGACTACACACATGCATAAGAATAGGCCAAATGTAAAATCCCCTTAATATTGTATTCAGTTTCAGGGATGTGAATGGGCTTCTTGCTGTAGATGAGGTGACTTTTCTGTTAGTACAACTGACTTTCTAATCAATCTGTTTGAAAAGCACAGGATCAGAGAATGGTGGTTTTCGGTGCCAATATGGTTATACAGCCCGTTGGCACAATAGGATATTGAATGAGTATAGTATTTAATTATCCAAAACTTGAATATTTGTAGATTTGAATCCTTTATCTACATTTTAGTGTTATTAAGGGGTGGGGGCTGTGTCATGTTTTGCAGCAATTTTATAACTGTTGATAGTGGGAGAATTTCTGCAATGAAAGACTGAAATGTTTCAATTAAATTTTGGTCATTGATTCTAGCATGAATTAATGTACATTATTGTTCAATTAAAAAGAACAAGCTGCTGTGCTGTTCCTAGCCAAATAAAATCCCCAGAACAATGGTCAATAAAGCACTTGAGGAAATTAAGTATTTGGGGCTGCATATTTCACAAAAATCTTCTGGGGAAGGAAATGCAAAGTGACTAACATTTAAAAGGGGGGGCATTAATTATTTTATGAGTCAAGAAAAAAGTGATTTTGCCTGGCAACAAGACAATAGCGTCTTGTGCTTGAAAATATTTTGGTTATAGTTTACAAGACTTAGTGTTTCCTGTTGGTTATAATGGCTGTGCTTGGTCATCCAGCAGCCATTGGAAGGGAGTTGAGAAATCTAGTAATAAGAGTGAATTTCAGTTTGGGGAGCAGTTTCTTAACATTTGCAGGGAATGGGAGTTTTTAAAGTGTCACAGTGAATATTTACTTCACAAGATTGCCAAGGCTCAGCCTGGGATATGGGAATCATTTAATGTGCCTGTCCACTGTTTCTAGAGTCATTGTCAAGTACAGACTGACAGTCTCACCCACAACTGAGCTTCATTACTTGCTTTCTTTTTTCTCACTACTTTCAGTAGAGAAAGAGGGAAAATTTAATGAATGCAGAGTCCTACTGAATGAACACAGTGTGTTCAGAAATTTTTGATGAGTAGACACAGAGGTAATTTTCATATGCTTTATGAATTCTAACCACCCATATAATTACCTAATTTCAAAACTCTCTTCATAGAATCATTTAGATTGGAAAAGACCTTTAAGATCATCAAGTCCAACCATTAACACAGCTCTGCCAAGCCCACCTCTAAACCATGTCCCAAAGTGCCACATCTACACATCTCTAACATCTACAAATGTCTCCAGAGATGGTGACTCCACCAGTGCCCTGGGCAGCCTGCTCCAAAGCTTGACAACCCATTCAGTGAAGGAATTTTTCCTAATATCCGAAGTAATCCTCTCCTGGCACAACTTGAGGCCATGTCCTCTTGTCATATAGTTTGTTTCTTGGGAGAAGAGGCCAATTCCCACCTTTCCACAACCTCCCTTTATATACCTGTAGAGAGCAGTTTTGTCCCTCTCAGCCTCCGCTTCTCCAGGCTAAACACCCACAGCTCCCTCAGCTGCTCCTCACAGGACTTGTGCTCCAGACCCTTCCCCAGCTCTGTTGCCCTTCTCTGGACTCACTCCAGCACTTCAATGTCCTTCTTGTAGTGAGGGGCTTAAAACTGAACAAAGGATTCTTCTAAATGTATTAGAAGAATCCAATTTGTGTTGTAAATCCCAGTAGAGATTAGTTTCCGTTGCCTCAAAAGCCAGTAGCATTTTCTTTACTGAATATTTTCTGTATGGTGCCCTCGCTAGGAAGTTTTTCTGTCCATGCTAAGGGGCAAAGAGGATTCAGCTGACCAGGAAAATAATCCAAAGCATTCTGTTTTGCTTTTGCTTTTTCATTTGTAAAGTACATCCTAGCTCTTTAGCATTTTTATATTTCGAGCGAGCAAAAGACCCTCACATATAAATGCAGCACAGCAGTGCATCATAGCTCCATATAATTTCTATCCTGAAATAAGTCTCAACTTAAAGCCACAGAATCCACGCTTGTAATTGCAGAGAAAATCTACCTTATTGCCCATTCAGTGATCTCATAATGAGGTGGTGGGTGTGGGTAAAATCATGAACAGCTAAGACCACAACTTCCTTGTAAACAGCCCACTGAACACAGCTTTTTTCTTCCTCTCATATATTTCATTAGAGTGCTGTGTTTAAGATCTGAATGGGGCTTTTCTGTTCTTTCTTTAAAGTTTCCTTTAATTTGTCCAAAAAGAGAGGATCTTTACAAAAATACTGAACCTTTAAAACTTGATTATCATTGAGGAACTAAAAGATTACTATCAAAGCTTGGAGTCTAAAGTTACTATTCTACTGGCTAAAAATCATCCCAAGTAGAGACTCTGGGTTTTAGAGAACTGAACTTCTGAAAAGCAATTATTCTCGTTTGCCCTCCCTGCCTCCTCTAAGGCCGGAATTTATTGCTTGACTTTATCATCCACATCTGTAGCACAGCTACAAACAAATGTTTCTCTTTGATTGTCTAATTAATTAACACAACTAAGTTAAACTCAGCCTAATTGTTCTTTTCTGCTATTTAGCTTGAGTATTGCTCCTTCTATTTTCAAGCGTGAAGGTCTTCTGTGCCCAAAAGCTTTTCTCTCCTTTCCTATTTTTAACTTTATTAGGGGGTATAGTAAAGAATAAAAAAAAGATTACTTCAAACCAGATATTTTATCCAAATTATTGGTATGTTTGAGAATTTTATCAGAGTAAATACAGTTGTATTTTGTACTTTAAAATCTTAGACTCTTGAAGCATTTAGCAAATTGTCCTGGTTTTGGCCAGGACAGGGTTAAGTTTTGTAGTGACCAGGAGGGGGCATGTCTAGGACCCAGAGGTTGTGCTACACCATCTTACACCAGTTTCCAGGGGTGCTGGGAATGTTAAATTATATCAGTCTTAATATGTAGCGTGTTGTTTACCTATGTTAGTCTTAATGTGTGGCTTCTTCCTTAAAACATGTGATAATAGGGAAATGAATGGAGACAAACATTTTCTTGAGCTACTTCCCCAAAGTACTTGCACCACATGTCATCTTCCCAATGTTTTCCCTTTTTTATGCCATGTTGCCTTTATCTTGGGTTCACCTTTATCCTTCCTAAGATGTGCCAGTCTAACATTTTGCAGTTTCTCTTGCTTGGGGGACATAATCACCTCTGAAGCCAGAGTTTGTCTTCCTACAGCCGTAAAAAGCAATATGCACAGCTTCACCCAATATAACCTTTAGCTGTTTGCTGCTGACTTTCATGTTGCTGCAGGTGGTATTGGCTGTGTGGTGCTTAGCTGTCCACCGGGGTTAACCCACAGTCCTGTGTAAAACCCACCAGGCCTTAAAGCCCTTCTCCTTTGGGTCAAGGCAGCACAGCTTTGATCTTAAGAAGAAGCCAGGCAGTGATAATTGTAGAGCTATTTTGAGAAGGAGTCCTTATGATGGACTTAGTAGTGCTGCATTCAGTTGACAACGGGGCATGTTGAAGGTAAAGTTGAACAAAAATAGCCCCTCTCTTAAAGGATCTCCATTGAGGTTGGACGAAAAACCATCCCCTAAATATACTGGGTGCCTGTGGGGTTCAGTGAGGCACATCATCAGCCTTGCAAAAACAAGAAGTTACGGGTGAGCAACCTGTTCTTTTTCTTTTTTTTCTCCTCAGTCATGAATGTTGTGACTTGTTTGCTTTTCCAGACTTCCCTTTCACAGGTTTTTACAGGCTGTGAAGTCTGCTTTTGCCTCATTAGACCCCTAGAGAGGTGTCTCCAAAAGTAAGAAAAGGAGAAGCAGGAGCAGTGGCCTTCCTTGGATCACTTTACTGTGTTCTGGAACAGTTTAGGTTTGAAGGCACCCTTGGGTGGCTTGTGTGGAGCAGGGTAGTGTTAGAGCAGGTTGTTGGAATGCTGTCCAGGGGAGTTTTGAGCATCTCCAAGGATGGCAATTGTATGGATTCTCTGATAAAAACCTTCTTACATAGTCTGAATTAACACTTGTTTGGTGACAAAGTGTATCAGGATTTTCCTGAATTTATTGGGGTCAAATGGAACTTTCATCATCCGGGTGAATTTTTCCACCCCCAAACTCATCAGTTAGCTCATCCGTTTTTCACACCTACTTTCTACAAGTTCATCATTGTCCTTGTTGCTTTGCTTTGTGTATTTTCTTTCTGAAAATTCAGCTTTCTCAAGGATGGAGACAATCATTTTAACATCCATATTGTAGGGATGTATACACATTTCCATAGCTCCCATGGCACCTTCCTAGTGCAAAAAACCCAAAAAGGACAACTGGCATAGTTTCAGCCTGCAGCATTTATGAGGGGAAAATACCAAGTCAAATATTTTTGTCCTCTTTCAATGCATTCTCAGAAATGTAAACGATTACACCAAAAAAAATCATAGCAGTAGATTGGTTTTGTTTTGTTTGAAATACGATTAAATGATTTGCTGCTCCAGACTTCAAGAAAAATTGGGAAGTGTTAGTTGCTTTGCATAAAGTTCATTGACTATTTATATTTCATTACAGATATATAGAACACTGGACATTGGGGCTTTTTGTCAATCTCTCAACTGCAAACAATATTACATTGTTTAATAAAGGACTGATATTAGTTGTGACAAACTGCATTTTAAACAGCATGTTAAATCACTACAATGAGCAACTGGGTAGAAAATCAGTTTATGAGCAACTATTTTCTAAATAATTTAGTGATAAAAACTAATCCTTTCTAATATGAAGATTATCAACTTCTAAAACATCCTTTGTACACATAAATCTTTAGAATTTTGTGCATACTGTGTTTAGATTGATAAACTACCATATTTATTTTTTGCAGAAACATTTTTTCCCAGTAATTTTGAGCCTGTATTTATGGAATCTATCATTCGGGTGATCAGCAAAGCTGAATTCACTTTGTGCTCTCATTTAAGAGAGACTTTCATCAACTTAGTCTCAATTTCTTCAATGTTCTTGGAACCTGGACACTGGAAAACTACTTTAAAAATTCATATTACTTTCTCTCCTCCATTTTTAATCAATTTCACTGATTTGGATAATATGGAAGAAAGAAATTCTATCTGACAACTAGAAATAATAACTTGAGGCAGTCCACCCTCAATGCTTTTTGGTTTTTTTTTTGGTCAGGGGTGGGGTTGTTTGGTTTGTTTTCTACTTGTTTTGGGTTTCGGTTTTTTTCTGGATTTCCTGGAGTCAGAAAAGAGCATCGTGCCAGTGCAGTCTGGTTGCACCTTTTCTTCTTTGGCAGCATCCTCAGCATGTGGCTATCCTTGAGAATATTTACTCAAGCATTTACAAATGATGCTTTCTTATTTCAAGAACATCCTGCTTGAAATTCAGTGACACCTGTTCATAGAGAAGGACATTCCAACAAGCTAAAAAGATTAGTGAGGTATAGGATGAGTGAAAAAATTGTGAAAATACTCTGGCTTCAAAGTAATTTACAGATATGTGTAGTAGAGTAATAAAGAAATATTTTAAACACCAACAAAAATGCCACTGGAGATACAAATGAAGTTTGGGCCACAAATACTGCAAAAAATCAATTCTGTTTTCTTCTATATGCTTGTGGGTTTTTTAGACCAGGACAAAGTGGTGAGGGAGAGGTTTCATGTGCTTGTCCTGGCCAAGCCGTGACAAGTCAGAACCAACTTTTTTGCACCTCAGAATAGGTGTTTCTGTTAAACTCATACAAAATTAAAGCACCATTTAAAGGATGACCTCTAGCATATTTAAAAAACTACCTAAGTGTTACAGTGCCTTAGTGCTATAGGGATGATTTAATATTTTGCTCTACTTAGATCAGACAGGTGTTTTCAGAGAAAATAAAGAACAAGCATAAGTGAAATCCATCTATGGCAAATATATATATTTTTGTGCTTAGAAATATGATCTCTTTTTGTGTATAATTTTTAAAAAAGTGAAGGGGAATGTCTAGAAATTAATTGCACAACAGGAAGAATAACAGAGCATGGGCAATTTAATAACAAAATAGAGAAAACTTTTACAAGTCTTTGGAAAAGTGAGAAGAATTTTTTTTTTTTTTTTTTTTTAAATCTGACCTTTCAGTATCAGCTTTTGGTATCTATTTGTATCCTTTATGATGGTCATCTTTTAGATGAATATTCACCAATCATTCTTATAGACACCCTTAAGTCCTGTAATTGATCGTCCCTAAATTAATCAAATGGAATTTCTTTGGATAGAACTATTTAAGTTTAACTGGCCTATATTCAGGTTACAGTAGAAGGACAAGAGCAATACATGTTTCAGTTTTGCCATGTTTTTCTTTCCTTACAACATGAATTAGTGGTTGCCCAGCTAGTGGAAAATGGCAGTTCTGTTGAATCCTCCATATTTATGGCCAGACATTGAGTGTATGTCTGTCCTGCTGACCATAAGTGTGGTCAGCAGACATTACTAAAAAGCATTTCAGTTGAAATGTTACAGCAGAGGACCTATTTCTGAAATATATAATAGAGAATAAAATTTCTCTGTTGAAGGAAATCCAAAACAAAATAGCATTTTGCTGAATGTAAGGAGCACTGCTAACAACGTATTTTAGGAAATTTTTGTATAAATAATATTTGAATAGTTCCTCTTTTAGTTTAAAAAAACTTCCAGCACCCAAACGTGGCATATAATTGCTTTATTAACAGATTCTTCCTTTGTTTTTTTTGTTTAGGAAGAGCCCTTTGTCATGGTGTCTGAAAATGTTCTGGGAAAACCAAAGAAGTACCAGGGCTTCTCAATAGATGTGTTGGAGGCCTTGGCCACTTACCTCGGCTTTAAATACGAAATTTATGTAGCACCAGATCACAAGTATGGGAGTCCTCAGGAAGATGGGTCATGGAATGGCCTGATAGGAGAGCTGGTGTTTAAGGTAAGGTCATTTATAATTTACTAAGTAAGGTTGTGTGATAAAGCTAAGCAATGTGTGGTATGTTCTGTTTGCATCAGCCAGTAACCTTTTCTGTGAATAACTGGTAACACTTTGTTTACTGCACTTCGCCAGCGCTTGAATACTGTGCATTGGGCAGTACCAAAAAAGCTGGAAATAACACTTGATAGTAACTGTTTAAGAAGCAGGGCAATCTCTTTTTTTCCAACCAAAGTAAAATCTAAATGTAGTCAAATAATGGGATGCAAAGCATCCTAATTAGTTTGGCAAGACCTGACACAAATGAGTTGAAGAGGCTGTTCAAAAGAAGAAAAATTGGTGTTGCAGTAATTAGTGATACATTACATAAATAATGTATAGCACTTAGAAAAATGTTGGTGTGATGAATAGATGAAGTATATAATCAACAGATAATGTTTTATTGATATATGATAACACATTATGTAGATGTAGGAATCAGGAGTAATATATTATCTATTCTGTAATTAATAAACCATTTAGTGTACTTAATTTGACATTAATTGTTTAATATTATGTCATAAATAAATTGAATCAAATGCATATGCAATATTTTCCTTTTTTCTTTTCACCCACTCCTCTCATCTTACTTGCTTGCAGTTTCTCCCTGCAAACAAAGAGAGAAGCCTGGGCAGACTATTCTGCTGGTGCCTCATTTGTACCATGAATATATTTTATTTGCTCTTAATTAACATGTGGAGGCAGCTTTTACAGCACATTTGTTGTGCTTCCTTAAAGAACTGCAAAACGTAAATAACTTAGACATTGGCTATAGAAGTGTTTTTCCAAATCTGCAGGTGCAATTTAATTCATAAGGACAGCAAACAGAAAGGAGCATCATGGTCAGGACCTAGGTCTTGTAATAAAGGAAAAGAAAAGAATTTTTTTTTTTTTTTTTAAGAAAATATTATCCTCCCTGGGTTAAAAATTATGGATAGGTTTAACCTGTTCTACCTTCCTGAGCAGCAGGAAGCCTGTTGGAAAGGAAGAAAACAGCTACTCATTCTGTACCCAGAGCACCTTTCATACAGCTGCACTGTAATAATAAACTTACTTTGCCATTTCCCTATGTCCTTATGGAGCTGGAAGGTGGAATTGTGTATTCACAAATGGTAAGCTGGACACAGCTAGAAAAGTAGATTTTCCATCATCTTCTAAACCTTGACAACTAAAAATCCCTCATCTAATTCTGACATGTAGCACCAAAATGGCCCACTGATTTCTTTTTAATCATTCTTTCTGCCTCTAAATCTGATGTTATGCTACACCCTACTCTCTACAGTACTCATCAGGCCACTGCACAACACAGACTGGAGGGGTCTTAATCCTAGATGGTCTGGAAATGGAAGTAGGCCTGGAACGGTTTCTATTTATTGGCAATGAATGAGTCATAAGGCAGAACTCATAACAACTGAAATGGCTCAAAGTAAAAACACGTGTGGTATTCTTGTCCCGTTGGCAGGCAGGGATTCAAATAAGCAGCTCATTGAAGGTGGTAACCACCCAGAACTCTAAATTGATGTCTCAAGTGCAACAGATTTACCAGTCTGTTATGATTTTGCTGTAAATGAGCCTTCGTGGACATGAAATCTTTCTGTACCGTTACAGTGCACGAAGAGTTAATGGAACTGCATTTGGAATTCAAAACCCATGTTTTCCCTATAATGTGGCACTGTATAATTTTTCATCTTCCTTACCCCTATGTAATTAATTAGCAGTAAAGGTTCACTGTGTCCTTCTCTCCCATCCTCTGTCCCTCTCAAGGCAAAAGAACCTCTGGGCGAGCAGCCAGTGTCTTATCTACCCCTTCCCAAGTGCAAGCTGTTCTTGAAAAGCTGCTTTCTTGTTTACTGTGAACTGAGTTCTGCTCCCAGACCCCAAATTTCCATCCGCTTGGCAACTTTATAAGGGGAAGTAAAGGAGCAGAGAATAGTTTTAAATTAAGGGCCTAACCTGTTTGAAACACAGCATTTCCTTGTTTTCCCAACCAAGTTTTACATGATAGTCTGGCCAACAAGTGGAGGAATTCCAGAAACAGTGGGAGTACTCTTAGCCTGTTAGTGTGTCAGCCAGGAATGAGTTCTGCAAGAGACAAGTCTCACTCAAGGGTAATGGAAAATAGCTGCCTTCTCTTTCTGAGTGCACAGAATCATACAACCATTTAGCTTGGAAAAGACCTTTAAGATCATCAAGTCCAACTGCTAACCCAGCGCTGCCAAGTCCATCACTAAACCATGTCCCAAAGTGCCCCATCTATTTGTCTTTTAAATCCCTCCAGGGAGGGTGACTCAACCACTTCTCTGGGCATCCTGTTTCAGTGCTTGGCCACCTTTTCAGTGAATGAAATTTTCCTAACATCTCCTGGCACAACGTGAGGCCATTTCCTCTTGTCCTATTGCTTTTTCCTGGGGAGATGGATCCCCCCCCTTGCTACAGCCTCCTTCCAGATAGTTGTAGAGAGCATCTCGTTGAGGAGGGTGTCTGTGGCCACTACAGAAGATGTGCCATACGAAATAGCAGTTGCTGTAGCAACCACACGATTTCTGTGGTCAAGATCAATATTCACTGCTTGCATTAACCATCTTCAGCGTGCAGCAGTCTCTGGTGCAGGTCCTGGTATCAGGGAGAGCAGTCCCAGGCTGATCTTGTTTGCAGCAGCCCTGCTGGAGCTGGATGGCAGGGCAGGAGCCCAGCTGTGCCAAGTGTGTGCCCTGGGCCCACAGCTGGCTTTGCAGACATGACACTGTGCCAAGCTCACTCTGTTCCAGCTTTGAAGACAAGGCTTCTGTTGGCTGCTAAAATAGGAGCTGGAATCAGCAGAACTTAGTAAGTGGCCTTTAATTTGAACTTGGAAACTCATTCAAGCTTCCCCTCCTTTGATTGTCAAGATCTATATTAGGTACACACTTGGTCCATGCACCTTTTCTAGTCAAAATAACCTGAATGTAATTGTGCTATACAAAGGTTTCTGTTTGCTAAACATCTGAACTGGGTTGTCTTCAGAGAATAAATGCTCTTTGAGAGAAGCACGTCGTGCTCTTGTCGCTCTCCTGAAGAATGACCAGGGCAATCACTGCATCTTGTAGAGCTTCCTGGCCTTGGACTCTGGGAAGCAGATAAAAAACCCCTTTGGCAGGGCTGATTGGGAGCTGGGATCCAGCCTGGAATGGGAGCTCTCTCCCATCTCTACCTGGGAAAAACGCAAGCCTTAAATGTTCCAGGGACATTGGAAAGTGGAGAATCCTGGCAGATCCAGGCCTGGAGCCTCCCTTACCTTCACACCTGTGGCTGGTCTTGCTCTGCTTGTGCCCTGCAGGGCACTTTCACTCATAGGATCCCACGGTGTTGATGCAATTCCCACCCTGGCAGAGGCCAGGGATGGCCTGGCACTCATCAACATCTGCAGGAAGAGGAGCAAGGATGTCAGGGAATTGCAGCCATGGATCTGTGTCCGCTGTGGATTTTCCTGTGCTCCAAGGAGCTGGGTCACATTCCAGAAGGAATTATCCCTCAGATGGCACCAGGGATAAGGACAGGGAAGGGACAGGAATGAATTCCTGCCTCAAGCAAGAGGGAGACAAAAGTCTGGGAACGCTTCCCAAAGGATGTGCCCATCCTGTAGTTCTCTGGGAGAAACGCCAGCCTGATCCAGGACATCCTGTAGGATGGAGGAGCTCACCTGAGAGCCACAGTGTGGCCAGAATCTCTAGGATAAAATGATCTTGGAAGATCCCATGGGATACTCCGGGTCCATGGATGTGCGCCGTGGCACACAGGGGGAATTGGCAAAGTTCCACAGAGAGTTCTGTGCCTTGGGGCTCTGCTATGGGGCTCTGCTCTCTGTGTCCTCTATTTTGGGGCTTTTTTGGGGCTCTGCTCTCTGTGTTCTCTGTTTTAGGGCTCTTTGTTGGGGCTCTGCTCTCAGTGTTCTCTGCTTTTCCCTGTTTCAGGGCTCTGATTTGGGGCTCTGGTTTGATCTTGCAAACAGGATTAGTTCAGAGAGCAGCAGCCCTCTGTGGAGAGGCTAAAACCATCTCAAGGGAGCAGTGCTTTACTGCAAATCTTTCTCTTACTGTTAATTATCAGTGTCTTCTCACAGTGATTCCTTTAGTTGCCCTCTACCCAGATTGCCTGGGGGGTAAGCCTGTGTGACAGGCAAGAGAAGTGGCTAATGCCACTTCTGGGAGAGCACAGTAGGCTTTTCAGCATGACTCTAGATTTCTGGTGATATTCACATCCATCAACCATTGCTTTTCACATCTCAACATGCCACCTTGATTGCGAGGATTTTTTTTCAATGAGGAACCATGAGGAAGCAAATAGCATGGGGAAAACAGCCTGATTCCACTTAGGCCCATCAGAAAAGGAAAAACACATGCTTAATCATTTCTAAGAGAAACTGCAAATCAAGTAGAAGCATCTTATGAGGCTCTTTTTTCTACTGAACCTTCCCAAGGCGGGTAGCACAAGAAGGAAGGAACCATACAGGAAGGACAAAGTGAGAAGGAAAAATAATAGCTGAGTAAAAGGAGAATTATTTGGATCTATGAGTGTTAACTTGAGTAAAAATGTCTCTCTGATTGGTTTTTGCATGTCCATGTTAATAACTGTGTAATGTGGGACAGCATTTTATCACTTCTAGCATTTTTTGAAACTTAACATTGAAAATGGATAAAATGGAGGGCCTCACAGGACTGGTTTACGGTATGTTCATTTATTTTCCCTGGTTTTGATCATGAACCACAGGAATCATCAGAAGATTGCTTTCCATGTGTATGAGATGTGCTTGCTACAGCAGTAGCTTAGGGACATTTCAGGGATTTCTAGGCTTTGCTGATAAGCTGGTTCTGTGACACCAGTAGCAATGCTATCAGACCCATTTGGTCATTTCTTTTGGATTTTCTCATTCTGGTTATGTTGCTCTACAATGGCCTCAGGAGAACTGCTGCTAAGGAAGATAAATATAAATTCCTATGCAGGTCATACAGAGCAAAATAATGCCCTCTGCTGTTTTTTTCAATCTGTTTCAGGAGTCACAATTTCATTCATGAGAAATGTGTAAGACATATGATGCTTCCTTGATTTTGGCACTGCAAAAACTTAGTGAGTGGAGAGCTATATGTGTTTATAATTCAGATTGGCAGCTTTATATCTAAATATTGACATAATTGCATGCATTTGCCTTTCTATCTCAAAAGCACTAAGTGAACCTTTACTTCTTCAAACTGATATCTTCTCTGATCCAATCTGACATGTTAATGACAAGCATTTAATTTTTTTCATCTTTCAATTTTGAAACAAGATGACAGAATCTATATGTAATCAAGAATGCTCACTATCAGTAAATCAAGTATCAAGTGAAGCTTCAGCTTGGTTTTGTGCTAAAAGTGTAGTTTTCTGGGAAAGTGGTGTTTATGATCCAATTTAATTTAGTAAGTTAAGAATAGGAGTTGTCATATTTCAGTGTAGCTTTTTTTTTTTTTTTTTTTTTTTTTTTTTTTTTTTTTTTGGAAACAGCTACACATCAGAGTGCTAAGAAGTCAGGATTTATCTCTTTCCTTTCTCTTTTTCACTTTACTACCTCTCAAGAAATAAAGACATAGAGAATCACGGAATGGCTTAAAGATGATCTAATTCCAACCCCGCTGCCACGGGCAGGACATCTTTCAGTAGATCAGGTTGCTCAGAGTCCTTCCTTGAACACTTCCAGGGATGGGGCATCCTCTGGGCAACCTATGGCAGTGTCTCAGCACCCTCACAGTAAAGAATTTCTTTCTAATATCCCATCTAAACCGACTCTCTTTCAGTTTGAAGACATTTCCCCCCATCCTGTCACTCCAGGCCACTGTAAAAAAGTCTCTCAATCTTTCTTGTAGGCTCCCTTCAGGTCCTGGAAGGCTGCAATTAGGTCACCTCAAAGCCTTAATTATGTATGTAGCATATATAGTAGTGAGACGTAATTATATCACAATTGTTGCTGCAGTACAACAAAGGAAATGCGACATTTCCATTAGCACAATATTGCTCACTGTCATGGTTGGCTGATAACTGGAGTGGAACCATAATTTTGGGGAATGCAGAGAGACTGCCTCCCAGAGATGCAAATTAGAAGTAGTATTTCCATAGACACCATGTGGTCTGGTTTTTTCCTTTAATGCTCTTCAATGTATTTAATGGAAAAAAAATGTTTTCCTGTAAAAAGGGGGGGGAAAGCAGAAAAAATTCTATTATTCATACAGTAAACTATTAATTGGTAAAAGTATCTTTACTAGTGTATGTTGCTTTTCAATAGAAAATCTTGAAGCATCTTACAACAATGCAACTTGAATGAGAAACTCAATAATCTAGTATGGTAGGGAAGTATTTTTGTAATATGCTGATAATTAATAACCCAGCTAACTTAATGAGCAGAGGCTGAGTCTAGGACTTTTTTTTTCACATGTCCTCCTTTACCCCTAAATTTATATTTTGCTTTTTGATATACATTCAGGGAAAAAGTCCCAAACCTATGCTATTCATTAAATACAATCATAATTTCCTGTTTGACAACTGTTGGACTTTTATATTTGCAAATTATTTTTAAAACATATTTATGTTCACTGTTGTGGAAAACAGTTCAAATGCTGGCTGGTTTGCATCCTGCTCATCGGAGCTAGGACTTGACTGCCAGCAGATGCTGGGAATCACTTGAGTCACTCGTTGAACAGAAGTTATATAATGAGAGGATAGAGAGACTCACATAACCTGAACGTTTCCATAGACAATTCTAATTACTGACTGAGTTTGCTGCTGCCCCTGGGCCAAGGGCAGTTGAATCATCACTCACAAGAATTTGGTAAGAAGGGACCTGAAGTGAATTCAAGAAGCCGTGCTTTCAGCTGTGCTCATCAACACAACTTCACTTATGACATCGGATAATTTAACACACAAATTAAAGCTGAAGCTCTTATTCATAGCTTTTAAGAAAATCAATATTTTCAAACCTTTTTTTGTCCAAATCATCAGGCTTCCAACTAGGCTCTGCCACTTTCTCAAGCCAGTGAACAATCAATATAAAGTTAAAGTAACATCATTTAAGCTGAAGTTTCAAGAGCACTGTGATTAGGAGTATGTTTGTACCATGGGCCTCAGAGTGTTTTGCACATCATATTAAAAGACCCCAGTTCATTTACAAAATTTTCTAATCATTTTCAGTTGCCATGCCTTCCCACTCAATATTTCAAATCATGTATCTAAGGAACTAGGAGTCTCTGCCTTCTTTGGGCAAGAAGAAAGAAATTCAAGAGAGTTAATAAAATTTGACTCAGTACTTTCAAGTTTTTGTGCTCTTCTCACCCCCTTCCAAAGGACCCCACACTGCTTTAGGCAGAAAAAAGATGGATTAAATCAAGGTAGTAGAAGTTTAAATATTTTAAGTACTCTTTTGTCATATTAAAACATCTAGAATTCACAGTCTTATTGCTCAGTATTTGGGCTGTTTAAAATGGTATTCATGTGTCTGCTGTAAATAACCCTTCTTGTTTTCACTGAAGTTCTAATTGTACCTGTAAAAAGTAAAGTAGCACCTGCTGTATTTGTGCCTGGTGTCCCTGGAGACCTAATACATACTGTGAAATACAATTATTAGATCAATAAATGTTATTCATCCTCTTTTCATCTGAAATGGGTTCTTTAAATTACAAAAAAAAAAAGGAAATGGCAAAAAGCAAGTCCAAGCTAGCTTCAGGACAGGTTGGCACTGCTGCAGGAATTGCTTATCAGGAGGTTATAGAGGAATTAATAGTAAAGGAACTGCATGCAGTATCTGCTCCTCTGCACTTCAGACTTTGCAGATAAAATGGATGTTTTATGGAATTTCAGGTGCTCCTAGAGTAGTAGCCCATTGTCATGATCATCAAATCATGAAAATATTTTATAAATTTGACTCTATCAGGCAACTTATTTCCTATGATTTGATCTGCTGTGCACAAAATCTGCCTTTTGTCACAATGGCAGCGATGGCTTTAGTAAGCCAGGGTGACAAAAATGACAAAAAGTAGATTTTCTCCAGGTATTATCTGTATTTGTAGTATTTTGATTTCTTGGAAAATAACAAGGAGAGCTGATGCGCCAGAGTTCAAGTGAGGTTTGCTTGCAGAAACTGAAATACATGGTACATCTACCCTATCACCTTTCCATGCTCACATATATGATGCTGAAGACCTCGGTCTTGGCATCTGATTCTCCGTAAGGTTAGCTGCTGTAAATCACAGAGGAACAATGACCTTTTTGGTAGCTCCTACTTATGCACGTTGTTTTCTCCTCCTCCCCTCAGAGAGCTGACATAGGGATCTCTGCCCTAACCATCACCCCGGACAGGGAGAACGTGGTGGACTTCACGACGCGTTACATGGACTACTCGGTGGGCGTGCTGCTGCGGAAGGCAGAGAAGACAGTGGACATGTTTGCCTGCCTGGCCCCATTTGACCTCTCCCTGTGGGCCTGCATTGCTGGCACGGTGCTCCTAGTAGGGCTCCTGGTCTACCTCTTGAACTGGCTCAACCCCCCGCGCCTTCAGATGGGGTCCATGACGTCTACAACTCTCTACAACTCCATGTGGTTTGTCTACGGATCCTTTGTGCAACAAGGTAAGAGACAGAGGGAGGCTCTGCCTCTGAGAGAACACCTATATATCGTCCCCATTGCTGTAGAGACCTTCCAGTCCCCTGCCTCCCTCCTACAGCCCACAAGGAACTGGGAGCAGTGGAAAGCCTTGTGCTAAAAGGTTTCCTAGATATTTGGCTGCCCTGTGTGGGAACCCTGAGAAGTTCAGAGCACTGCGTGCTAGCTTGTTGTGATTTGTTGTTGTGTCATTACAGAAAGGTGATTTTTCTCTGAGTAAAAAAAGTATTGCTCATTATTTCCTGGAGAATTATTCAACATTAACAAGTGCTATGTTCTTACATAGGCAGAGAATGCTGGGATTTGGATTTTGAACAAAGTTCAGACTAGTCAGCAGTGCTAAATGATCTTACTGTGTCTGATATTCTTTCCTCCCTCTTCTGATTTATTTCAATTTTCCTATATAATGTTTAGATTGAAGCTTCTCTGGCCTTCCTGACTGCTTTCTCAATCCTCTCTAGCATCTGGTGTAGCCCAGGCTGTTCCCCAATTCCGTTTATATTCCCAAGTCCTTCACCATCTACCTCTTCTGGCAGAGTTTTAACCATGCATCCTAAAGACATCAGGGACTGCAGATCTTGGCTGGTTATATACTACTTAGAATTCTGGTCTACAAGTTGGGGTTGTAATGCAAAGTGGAATAAGAAAACACAGCTTAACAGAAGAGCAAAGGGGGTTTCGATAATAACACTCAACAACAAAACAGAATGAACAGTTTCTTGCTTATCCATGTAATGGTTCCTCAGTCACTGCTGGCACTGCAGGTACACCTGTTTTAATTTCACAGAGCATCTGCTCTACAAAGAGCCATGGCCACTACAGCCCTAAACTCACAGACAGTTCTTTGTGTTTTAACCTGAATTTGGACAGAATGCTGTAGGTAAACGTGTGATATTTACATAACGTTGGCAACACGTGATTTAGCATTACATTATTCTGGTTTTGAAATGATCAGATGACATCCAGAAAAGCTAAAGGTATCCATGAAAATCAAGTATGAAGGGAAAAAAGCTAAATTAATGTCACTATCCAAAAAAAAGAAAAGCTTAAGCTGAGGCTTTCCACAGGACGAATGATTTTAAACACATAAGCACAGAGACATTGCTTTTAAAATTATCATTTGCATTGAGCAGTGATGGCTAGCTGAGGAGAGCTGAAGAGATAGTTTCAGGGGTTTGGTGGGTTTTTTTTGGTGTTTTTTTGTTTTTTTTTTTNTAATAAAACCAAAGAGACTAAGAGTACCTATGGAAGTGTTTTGAATGTATATGGGTGGGTTCATAAAGCTTGCTTTCTGTCCAAAATATCCCCAGTGTAAGTGTTTAGGGAATCCAGCTGTGAGAGAGCAGTTGTTCTGTCACAGAATGAGACTCATTATATCCGTCTTCCTGTTAGGTTAGAACTTGTGAATTAGATTCTTTACTGCACGAATATGAGTCATTCTGCACAGGTTTATTAGCCTGAGCATCCCTGCTGCACTCCCAACAGGAGTCCCTAAAAGCTTTCTAGGAGACTGCCCAGCTAAGGTTCAAAGGAGGCACAGCTACTTTAACACCCTCAATCTGAACAATTGTTACCGAATCGTTTGCATCATGTTTATCCAAGAAAGCCCGTGTTTGCCTGGTTTCCTGAAATTTCCTAACTCATAGGTCCAGGGTGGTAGCCCACAAGGGAGCCCTTCGATAGATGCTCAGTTAGCTTCAAAAGAAAAAGATTTTTGATTTTTGACCAGTCAATGAAAAGGAGTGCTTAAGGAGGGCTTAGAGAGAAGCCCTTGAATTCAGCATGAAGTTGAGTAAGAAGTTAGATGAAAAGAAGTGGGACCCGGTGACAAAAACAGCAGAATTCCATAGGAAAAAAAAAAAAAAAAGAAAAAAAAAAGAAGGAAAGAAAAGGAATTTATTTGAGCAGATCTGCATCCACTCCCTGTGGTAAGAGGGATATGAGATGCAACTCAGTAAAACCTGCTGGCGGTACAAAGCATCTGGGGGCACCAAAACTGTTGTGCAACTTCGGAAAAAGAAATTCACAAAACTTGGAAGCTGGGAGGAATTATTTACAGGGAGAGAGACACCTTACCACTCTACCATGTGGATTTTCAACAAAACTCTGTAGAATTCACCAGAACAATATAAAATATTGACTTGGCTCCTACTGAGTAAGGAAAAGCTATAGATACATGTCTCCTTCAAAGAACAAGCAGAACTGTCTTGAATTAGCTAGAAAGAAAAATGAAACACGTCGAAAAGGGTTGATACAAAAATATATGACACTTACAGACTGATATAAACATAAAGACTCAGAAGAACTCAGAAGTTCAGTGCAAAAGAGTAAGAGATCCATTTATAATGTCAGCCTGTATTTCATATTCAATTTGAAAATAACAAAAACTATATTAGCTGAAGCGTTATTGTTTACTAATCCTTGTGAATACAGACAAATGAAAATAATTTTCATTGACAGGGTAACTGGCTATTGTGGTAATTTTGCCTCTGTTTTCATTCATCAGCTCATCATTCAGCAGAAAAACTGCAGGTTTTATTTGTTTTGGAATAGTAAATCTGTTGCTATTAATTGTGATTGGCAAATCTTAAGTGCAGCAGCATGGGGCATTTCAAATACTGTCAGGTTCACTTAAGAAGTCTTTCAGCAGCGATTTGAAGCATAACAAGGTACTCATTTCTGTTATCAAAACATAGAGCCAAAGATGCTTGTATGTCCTGTGCTGACAGAAACAAAGCAGCATGAACTGAGGATTGCTTGTGCTTGGATAGTTCTTTGTTTGGGGCTAGCAAGTGATTTGTGGTGTCATCTTCTCTTTCTTTCCTCTAGACAGAGGGAAAACTTGCCAGGATGCAGACTGGCTCCAGACCTGCCATGGCTCCGAAGACAAAAGAGCCCTCTGGTGCAAAAAAATACAAGTCATTCTTTAAGGAAATTCATAACCTGTTATGATTGAAACAAAGAGCTCATTTCTTCTGGAATAGTTAAAAACTTGGCAGATTTAAGCAAGTAGCTTTAGTCCACTGTGTCCCTTTCTATTTTTGTTCAGCCTTGACTCTGATGTCTTGTTCAGATGCTATTAATGAGTTTTAACCTTTTGCAATTTCTGAAACACCAAAATACTGTGTCATTGTCTATAGACAAAAATCAACACAGATCAATCTAGTGGTTTTTAAGGCAGGTCTATAATTACGGTCATACTCAGTTACAAAATTTAGGTATTTTTAGTTTCTTCCTTAAAGGTAGACTGAAACTTAATGTCACAGCTACTTGTATCACTTAAACTTAGGTCTTGAACTTGGCTTTCGATTTCTTCCCTCCATATTTCAGTGACCACTTTAGGCACCATTTTTAGATGGGTAATGTAGAGGTATATTTTAAGTTTCCCTTTTTAATTGATGTTCATTCATTATAGAGGTCGGTCAAAATAATATACTTTTTTTTTTTTTTTATTTGTAAGACACACGAGGATAAGGCTGTAATGTAACTGGGGAGACTCAATTAATATAAAAGTTTATAAACTGCAAAGTGGGTTTTTTTATCCTATACTTAATCCCTTCATTATTAAGAAAACAAACGAACGAAAAACAGGCAGGCAGTGCACTGAAATGCTTTGGCTTCCTACCCAATATACCCACTGAATCTGTGACCACTAGAAAGGCAGAGATTTTAGGGGATCATGGGGATGCTGCTGTAGATTATATTAAAAGCAAAGGCTTCTGACTCTCAAGTCAGAATTCAAGGATGAGTAGTTAAGATAATATCTGTTATCTCTGAGTTGTCTATTCTTCTAAAGATGAAGCGAATTCGGAGATTCAGACTGTGGAGGATTGCAGTTGTGCTGAAATGTAGTGTCACGGCTTCTGAATTCGGTCTTTTCCTTTTGCTCAGCCTGGAAAACTAAGTGACTAAAGCTCTGTATTTTGCTTCTTTGGGATATTATTTTTTGTCAATTGGACAGAAAACTGGCTCTAGGCAGCCCCGCTTGGCCAGGGTGTGTTTGACAAGGTCCCTTTCTACTTCAAAGAGTCTGAGTGATATATGAATAATGATATATTATGTAGTCTTTGCTCAGCTTCTGTGCTACTCTATACAACCACAGTTTTCCTTCCTTTAAGCCGTGGTATTTTTGCTGCTCCCTCAAACTTCGCTCTTATTAGAATTTGCCAATATTGGGAACCTGCCATTTGAACTCTCAGAGAAGAAATTTGGGGGTTCTAGAAACCTTACTAAAATCTTCATCAAGATCAACTGAATCAAGTTTCTGCTGTTGTCTGATGACTTTTACACTTGCTGAGAACCTAGTTTAATCTCCTGAAGGTTTTCTATTAGCTTCCTATTAGGGGCTCTTGTTACAACACACTCTAGGGACCACTCTGCTCTCACCAGTACTGGAGAAAATCAATGATTTAAGAAACAGAAGTTCAAGATCTAGAGTTATTCCCAACCCTTTTTGTATAATAGATCAGTTTTTGAGACAGGTGAAATGCTGCGTAGTTTTTTACCGAGGACTTGCAGAAGAATGTTTTAGGGGATTTTGTTTTGAAGGCAGCCTCTCAAATTTTGCTTCAGTATACAGTGATGAGCTAACTTAGTATAATAGAATTCAACTGAATATTGACAAAGCAATGAAGTTAGAGAAAATTACAATGTTTTGTATTTGATATGAAAGACACCATAAAAGACTTTGTCTATATCTTATCACACTCTGTTTATTTCACTTTGAATTTTTGTATAAGAGAAGGTATTTCTGAACTGGCCTGGCAGGATTTTAGATTATGCAGGTACAGATGCAAGGCTCTGTTTTGTTTGGATTTTTTTTTTTTTTTTGCTAATGGAAAATATCTTTTAAATGGCTGAATCACTCAAGATTTAATCACTTCTTAGTGATTGCAACAAAACAAACATTCATTATAGTTTTATAAATAGAATTTGACCATAGGATAACAAGCGCTTGAAGTATTACCGTCAAAAATATAATTTTCTTCTGAGATCTTAATACACTTGCTTAACCTAGAAAAGTTATGAAATGGATGATGTAAAAGCATCACTGGTGGGCAATTTTTTTCTCCCCTTATATTTGTTTAAAATGCTGGTCACAACTGGAGGTTTTGATTGGTCATCAGTGCTGTCAGTAATGGCCAATTATGCTGATAATACCTGGTAAATGAGCAAATCTTACTGTTTGCCTTGTGTAAATTACATTTCACAGGAGCAATAAAACAGCCTCCAAGCTTTGGCACTTCGAAGTCATTATAATACTTCTCAGATGGTTAAAGCTGCTCAGAATTCTCAGTCTTCTTCCTTGTATTACCACCCAAGGTGTGATATAATCCTCCTGAAATGCACTGCCTGGAGTCTACTGTTGCTTAATAAATTACTCCATCTTGCTTATCTCACTCTCGGCGTATCCCTATCAGCAGGAAACCATTATGCTGTAGCAACATCCTTTCTTAGTGACATTTTCTCTTAATTAACTGTACAACAACCAAATGTTTAATATTCACAGGAAAACTCTAGAATAATTCTGGAAAGATTGTGTTAGAAATTAATTATATCTTTGCATGTGATATTTAGTGGTGATATCGGATTCATTTTTATGGGATTTTTTATGTTTAGAAATACAAAATGATCCAGTATAAATGCCTTAGGACTGGGACCTAGTTCCTAATTTGGTTTGTGCACCTGATCTGCTGGCTGACCACAGAAAATTTATTTCATATCTTAGATATCAGTTTGTAGTTGTAAAATGGAGATATTACCCATCTTCCTTCATAAAAACATGTTTTATATCTTCTGATAGAAGGCAAACCTAAATGCCAGTCTCATTAATTAACAATTTTAATTGCTCTTCAGACTAATGCCAGTCTTGACATATTCATGTGGCAAGGGGAACATGCTTGCTGAGCCTAAAATTCACAGCACTGATCTGGGAAAATGAAGTCAGATACCAAACATGTTAGAAAACAAACTACATACACCAGCAGGTTTATTTGTGACATGACAGTTCCACCCTAAAATATGAACCCCCAAATTCTCATGTTACTGTATTAAATCCAGGCTAGTGTCTCAGCATACTGTAAAGTCATCTCTCTGAAATGGGGACTGCAGCTCCTTTTGTCTCAGTGCTTTGGCCAGCCCTCTTGACAGCATCCAAAAATAAGTACGTTTTGGCAATTGTGTCCTGTGTCTCAAACATATTTGGAAACCACAAATGATCGCTGGAACTGGCAGCATGAACTGAGAGTTGTTGTCATGTACAGAGTACACTTTTTTAAGCCTTAGATGTAGCTTTATGTCCTTTCAAGGTTTATTTGATTGCCTCTTTTTGAAACTGTAATTCCATGGAATAACCACGGTCCAAGTAAAGTGTTCAGTAGTGTGGGCATTTGTTTGCAGCAATGTGATATCACCAGTGTGAAACTACCAGGGGATATGCTTGGATTTCCCCGTAATTTGAAGTTAAGTTTCAGTCAGTTCTCAGAGGCATCTTAAATAATGCATTTCTACATCTTCTCTGCACGTGGTTGCTTGAGTAATAGCACTGGGTACATGCAGCAGTACATTTAGAGATTTTGTGTCTGATATACCACTTGTGAAGAGGAGAATGAATGGCAGTGTGAAAGCCCAAAAACTACCTTAATTGCCTAGGACTAGCTCTGATTGACTGAAAAGGTAGTGTCTGTCTGGCTGTAATGTAAACCCTGATCAAGACCAAATGAGGCAAAAGGAAAGTAGAATTGGATGTCGTGGCGTGTGTCCATCATTCTGTGCTCCTTTCAAAAACATCCTAAGGTGAATGTTTTATTCAGAGCAGTTTCTTTAATTGTCATAATTTCTAATATGGCTATATGCTGTAATTGGGTAAAGAATGAATAAGTTAGATTCAGATTAGCTAATCAATTTTGACTTTTCAGGGTTCCCCTGTGTATAATATACATTTAATTGAGGAAATGAGGAAGAACAGTTTAGTCAGGAACTGAGTGTTTCTTGTATGGAGGAGTAATGTAACCCTCATTTTTATCTTCAAAGACGTTTAGAAGCTGAAGAGGCAAGCCTTACTTGTCCTGCTATTTGATATTCCTGCACAGGAGTTTACACTTGACAACTTCAGCTGTTTAAGGTAGGGAGGAAGTGAGAAATAAGCTTTAGCTTTATTAAAAATACTCCCCCTCTGCTTGGGTTGACAGCAGTTTCATCCACAAACTGATCAGCCTTTTTCAGCTGAGGACATCCAAGGCACCAGATAAACATGGGGTTCAGAGGGAACCCGTGGTAGTTTTCTGTTGCTTTTCTGTCCTGTGAGGAGTCCCTCCTCTGCAACAGCTGTGCCATAGCTGCATCCACCCATGCAGATCCACTTCACAACATCAACTGGTGGGTAGGTGCCAGGAAAATTGCCTGAAAGCTGTAAAGACGGGAGTAGCAAAGAGGTTTTCAAGCTGCTGGTAGGAAGATCTCCCTTCTTCAGCAGCTGAGGGGCTTTTCCTCAGACCTCTTGTAATACTAAAGTGTTTATAAAAGGAGTAGACCAAAATTAGTAAAGAAAGGAAACAAAAAATGCTACCAAATGATTTTAACTAACCTGCTCATTTCCCTGACTGTTGAGATGAAGGACCAATCTCAGCAAATATGGTAAAATGAGAGCAAAATGAGGGCTTTTGGGGGAGTTTGTTTGTATTTTTTTTTTTTTAGTCAGCTTCCCAGCATGCAAATTAAGGGGGTTGCCTTCATTATAGCAGCATCCTGGTGTAGGAATCTCCTGCTGCTTAATTTTTATTCTTCCACTGTCAACAGCGGAGGGAGAGATCTTAAAGCAGGACTTTACCTTTTCAGTGTTTTTGAAGTTAGTGAGATGGGGCCAGGTTAAAAATGTGTGGTACCTCACCTACCAGGCAAAAGGGAGATGAAGGAACAGGTGTGGTTTTGACTGAAGACTCTTCTTTCCCCACACTAGGACAGAGTAAAGGTAGCGATGAAGGGGAAAGAAAGGTGTCTGCAAACAGGCTGTTAAGGAACAGTGATAATAAATCTGTAGAGTGGGGTGTTCGTTGTTCCTGCCCAGATATACTTGCTAATAGAACACTTTTAGCTACAAGCATTTACCTCCTTCTTACAATGGCTTCTTTTATTTCTGTATCCCCAAAGAGGAAAATCCTCGCTATCCTGTAAAGTCACCTTTGAAGTCACTTTTCACTTCTGAAAAACCTGAGTTGAGATCTTAAGCAGGGTGATAGCTGATTTCCAGTGAAAACCAGGTTATTCGACTTTCAAACATAAGCATTTGTATTAGTGATTTTCATCAATAAATGACATTATAGCATTTTTCTCTGTGAAACTTAAAAGGATGAGGGTTTCATTCTGTCCTCTGTTCACTGTCACAATACTACATTAGGTCATCTGAGTTTCAGAGATCACTTTGATAACAACTTTACAGGATGTATCTGAAGTGGAATTTTAGTCTAAATTTTAAAATGTGTTATTTAGGAACATAATTAGAGCTCCTGCACTGGTGATGATTGAATTCTAAAAGGTTAGGAGTTCATTGCAGAGAAGCATTCCGAAAATTAGAAGATAACTGGAATTAGTGACATGAAAACTGAACTAAGGTGTCCGAGATACCTGTGATTCACTTGCCTCTGAAGTAGTGAGGAGTCATTCTGTACTGATGGATGCTTGGAAATCTTGGAAGAACAGATGTATGAAACAGTTCACAACTTTTAAAATTCAAGCAAAAATGTATCTTTTAGTGTGTAATCCTTTTTTAAATTCCCTTCACCCCTTAAAATCTTGAGTCACAGAATTATATAGAGGTAAAAAGATTATAGGGAAAACTCCTTGTCAAAAGATGTGGGAGCTTTACTGGAATTTGGGTTTGTCCTTATGGTCACGCTGCATTGTTTTGTGTTTTGCTTGGTTTGCAGTTGCTCAGTTTCAGCCAAAGGGGACTCTCTCCCTCATATTTATAATGTCCTCTCTGACAGGCTCTCAGCTAAAGCCACACTTTAATACCTCATTAATGACATTGTTTAGCTTAATGTTAATTTTATATACAGATGGTCTGTTTTCAGTCCATTGTGCACAGTTCTTTCTGCTGTCCCTGAAGGTGCTACGTATAACTCTGTCAGGAGCCTATGGAAAGGCCACACAAAGCAAACTGAATGTGACAGTAACACATACATTATCTTCTTAGCCACTTATGAATATGTACCAGAGATGATAATTGTGGCCGATTGCTTGAGGCTTTGCAGCATTTGAATCCAGCCATTAGTAATTGAGAGATTGGGTCTCAGCATCTCTTGAAATCTGATCTAAATGTTGCCAGTGTGCAGGGTTATTTGTTAAGAGCCAGTGCCAATATCCTCTAAAATAATAGCAAGCGTATATCACTTTGATGCATTCCCAGTGGCTGCAAATAGCGCCTTTACACGGGCACGCAATCAAGTGCAATCTTAAAAGCACACATCACATCACAGTGCTCCTGAAGAGCTTCCCCACAAGCTCCCTGTGTTTCTTGCAAATGCACATTGAGCTCTAATCTGTGTTTGTCTCCATGGGTGTGTATATTAATAATTACATTCTGTAAAATTATTGTTGTATGTGTTAAAGTGGCAACAAAGAATTATCTGGTCAGAGTTTTGTTTGGGTTTTGTTGGGTTTTTTTTGTTGTTTGTTTGGGGTTTTTTTTTTTGTTTTTGTTTGTTTGGTTTTTTTTTTGCAAAGACCTGTTGCTAAAGTTGCTAGGCTTATTGCACAATTATTTATGATTATGTAATTGGATGGTACTGTATTTAGTAACCCCAAAATTAAATTTGAAACCCTGCTAAGTCTTCTAATAAACCAATGCATTTCAGCAGCAATAATACAGTATATTTTGTCTAGCAGATTCATGAGACATGGACAGCAAGCCTCACAGTTCCAATGTGGTCATAGGTACAGATATCAAAAGATGCACTTTTAAATATCAAGACTTGTAGTATAAGACTAGTAATTATTCTTCTAAGAGCTCCCAATAACTTCAGCAAATACTAGTAGATGCCTCCATTTTCATTTTAGCTGCAGACATTGCTCCTCTTTTGTAATGGCAGCAGAGAAAAACAAAATATACTTTGTGACACATTTTCCAGAGCTTTTAGAAGCACTGTAAAGGCTACCCATCCCCTCTCTCTCTGATTATGTTGCACAAGTCACTACAATTGGCATTGTATTAATGCACACTAATGTTTGTAACATTTTCTTTTATCTCTTGTGAACTTTGATTGCCAATTGAAAGTATATTTTGCTAATTCCACAGAAAGACACAATCTGACCAGTGCAAAATTGCTGATATCTGAAAGAAGTCATTAAACTTGGGTCTAGGCCTCAAAGCCAGGAATTAATTCCTGTAGGTCTTGAAGATTCATCCTGCAAATACTACGTAACAGGAATGAAAAACTGATTAATGGATGTTATTGAAGTATCACAGACACCAGGAGAAGCTAGACCACAGCTATTTGCTAAATGGTGATACAACATGTTTCCCTTCCCAACTCTTGCATTATTGCCACCATTTCAGCAAGATGGGTGGAAAGAAACGATTTATTGTTGTGAAGGGAATTATAAATATACTATAGCTAATATGTTATGCTAACATCACTTTAATCAGGTAATTATTAAAGGACTGCTTGGCCTTTAAGAACATTGATTTAATGGGAATTAATTTAATGATTGAACACTGTTTGTGTAACATTATCATTGCTAGTGATGCAGAAAATTGGAATCTCAGCTCAGCTGAAAAGAGTTTAGACTTTTTATTATCACATTAGATCCTGTTCTACTGGAATGTAGTTATTAGACCCTTTTTTATACTTTCAGTATGTGTTTAAATGTTTGGGTTTTATCTGAAAATTTCTGAATAGAAAAAGTAAGTTAAAATTTTTGTCATTGTACTGCTTTCCTTTTTGATAGAGGCTTGAATTTCTGTTTAAAATAGCCTTAAAGAAAGTCCATTAGATTTTGGTTTTGACTTGCTATTTCTTCTCCCATAAAACAATTTTTCTCTGTTTTCATTCTCTGCTTTCTTCTCTGCAAACCTGACAATTTTTTTTTAGGAGGAATAGAGTTTGGTTTATGGAATAGTTTTACAAGGTTTATGGAATAGTTTTACAACTTTAAAGACACAGCAGCCTTATAAAGTAGCAGCAGACAGAGCACAGTTCTATCTAGATTATTCTGAGGCTGAATCCTGCACTATCTAGTCACAGCTTAGTGGAAATGGTGAGCATTATAAAAGGAGTGTGTTCAGTACCTGAGGGTTAAGGCAGAGTTAAAGCTGACCTTTATAGTTACAACTCCCATTTACCTACAGGTATGTTGTCTCTAGATGCCCTCCTTGGTTTGCCCTTAGGAGTGCTATTGTCACAATTTATTTTTCATCTTTGTAGTGCCTCTAACTACTGTTGTATAGAAATTAGACCCAGGGAGAAAAGGGAAGCATGTAGTGAAATGCTGCATCTGACAGACTGCTGCAAATAGATTAATTTTCAAACAAAATTTTACTCAAGGATGTCTGACAGTTCCTGTTGTCTTGGCAGAATTTTCCGAGGGAGCCTGGTGGCCAAATGATTAGCCCTCTGTCACTAGAAGGAAGCTGTTGCAGTAGACACAGCAAGTTAGGCAGGCTGGGTATTTCAAGACTGATAGAAAAATAATTTGGTAATAGACATAGCAGAGACTCAAACTTACAAACACAGTAGGTTACTAACCCACTGGTGAGCAATGCTGCAGTAGGCTGAAATGCTTTGTGCTGGGTAGCACTGGCCCTTTCCTTGATGCTAGAGGATTTCTAGCTTTGGAGAGGGTATTTTCAAAGAACAAGACTGAAGAACCTGTATTTCAAGCAAAGTAGTTTGTGAGCAGGCCTTTGGTCAATCTTTTGGATATTTCTGTTTGTCCCATCAGGTCATATGTCAAGGCCCTCTGACCAGATTTATGAGATGGGTTCTCTGGGCTGTAACTTGATGAGGGCTTTGTGGCACTGCCACTGCTCCTTGATTAGTCCCAGCATTTGAAATCTCAGCATGAGTAATCTCTTTTTATTAATGAGAAAACAGAGCTGAGCAATGAGCCTTATTATGTGAGTCAAATGCCAAAGGCACATCCAAACAGATACACAGCAGTAGCAAATGGAGGATTTTCAGAGGGAGTTTTCAAGATACGAAATGTAGCTTGGAGGTGATTACTGGCCGGCAGTAACAGAGGGTGACAAGGTAGCATGGTAATCTCTGTCTCAGATTGGAGCTGGCCTCCTTGGTAGGAGGTTGGGGGAAGCCTGCACAAGGTTGTGCATATACCCTTGGGTTAGCTGGCTTCCAGAGCTGTTGATAAGGATCTTTAAGCATGTATAAGATGCAGGTTCTCAAACTCCTTCACAGATTTCAGATAACTAGGAGTGATTTGAAATAAGCCTGAAGGAGAGGAATGATAGTCTCGGATTTTCTCCCTGTCACATAAAGGGGAGAAATAAATGAGGAGAGCTGTCTTTTGTGCATCATTGCTTCCCTTCTGGGAGTGCAATGAGGGCAGTGCTTCCCACCCAGCTGAAAGAAAACAATCTTCCAGGGAGAAAATGTAATGAGATTAGTCAGGGGATCATTACACTAACAACAACAAATGGCAAGAGTAAGTGATTGTTTAGTTCAGAAATAAGACATTAAGGGGCAAAAAAATTAATCAGAGCACCAAAAGACAAAGTGAACACATTCTTTAATTGCCTATAGACCAGCAGGAGAAATCTGAATAATAAACAAGAACAGTTAGACTCAGAAATATAGAATTGGTCTTCATGGTGTTTCTGAAATCTAGTAGGAACACTTGGAAGTACTGCAAGTCAGGTGGACAAGGTGGGCAAAAGGGGAAGAAGGTGTCACTATGCCAAAATAGCATTAGGTATTTCAGAGGTTGAGAACTTGGAAAGAACTGATCTTCATTTTTTTTCTGTGACTGTGTGCTAATGGCTGGAGCACAAAATGAGATGGGAGGCAGTGTCTGCTGCAGGCTACCAAATCCCACTGGAGTAGAGGATGGCTGGCTCCCCTAATGCATATCTGTAACGCATCAGGGAAAACGTGAGGTGTAACAGGGGCAGTCAGGCTGAGTGATGGATGTTTCAAGCCTCCAGCTGCCCATGGTGAAGCATCTGGAATGCACATGCAGAGCATATTGAAAGGAAAAGGAACATTGATTGCACCAAAGTGTTAAATTGTACAGACTTCAGAGAAAAAATGACGTGAGGAGAAAATGTACACAGAGGTGAGGCAGAGCTGAGAACAACAGGAAGGAGGGCGCTGAAAACCTTATTAGGAGGTATAGAAACCTTAATTATATTGGTGCATTAGGTGAAGGTGATACCATTCAAAATCGTTATGCTGGAAAGGCAATAAATATTTCTCTTGTGTGCTTGTGAAAAAAGCAGATTAAATACTTTCTGTGTAGTGGAGGTTAAATGGTAGCTACTAATATCAGACAGTTTCAAATCAGCAAATTCAAACAAATTTCACCCTAACATTTAAGAGAGTTTGCTGTGTAGCTTCCAAGACTTCTGTTTGCTGACTTGAGTCTTAGAACATTGAGCAGGTTTTGTAAAGATGACCAAAAAAATCTGTTGTAAACCTAAAGACCAAGCTGAAGCTTCAGTTCAAGTTTTTCTTCCATCTTAATATATAGATGTAACAAGATGAAAGACTTAAGAAATATACAGAATTTAACAATTTCAAAAGATGTAACCATTAAAAAAGTCTACATGTTACTTTATTGATTTTATTTTTTAAAAAGTTATCTTTGGGATGGAAACTTTTACAATCACTTTAGTGATTATAAAAAATTGGTTCCCTTCCAATCCTACTACTTCCAATGAACTCAAAGGACAATTCCTAATATATTTGGAGTATTTTCACAGTATAGTATCAATACACAGATGCAGTGCTCTCTCTTTAGAAAGTAAAGACCTGAAGAAATGTTTCATGTGTGAAAAAAAAAATCTGAATGTCTCTTTTCTTTTTCTTTTTTTTTTTTTTTTTTTAAATCACTACATTTTAATACAAACCAAACGCTACAGGAGGAACAGGTGGTGTGGTGAGTAAAAACTATAGCTGGCTCTTGAACTTCTCCACACCTTTTAAGATCTGGCTGCCAGCCCTGCCTCACGATCAGTTCCTTCTCCACTCGCAAACCCCTGCAATCTGCCAATATTTGCAAGGATAGGGAATTCAGCCACTGATTTACAAGCTTATTTGGAAGTCATTACCAATTCAAGGGGTTGTATTCTTCTGTAGAATAATTCATCATGCCTGCTGTGGTCAATGGGTGTTAACTTCACTACAAAATGTAATATTACAAGCTCAGGTTATGGCATGCCAGCTTAAATGTTATGGAAAGGAATACATGCAAAGTTCAAGGAAGAATGGAGAAGTATGGATGAAAAAAATGAAAATAAAGGAAGAAGAATGCATGATGAGAGATTTCCTGACAACTTCCAAGCTGCATTTACTTCACAGTTGGTAGAAATAGGTATAGGCTTCATTGACTGTAAAATATTTTTTTGTCCTGTACTGAATTGAACATTTCCAATTGAAAACAGGAGAGATTTTATATTATCAAGAAAGTTTTTAACAGAACAATATCAATGGCTAATGCCCTGAAAGATTCTGCCTTTGAAGAGCTCTGCTTTGCAGAGTTTTGCAAAGATCACAGACCTCAGTCAAACTTTAGGTTTTGTTTCTCAGGGCAAAAAGAAGCGGAAATATAAAATGCCTTTTCCTCTTTGTTAATACAAACTACTTCCCTTACACCCACTCTATTAATGTCCCTTTCACAAAGAAAACAGAAGACATACATTGATCTAAACTGTTTGCAACAGGCATCTACACTTCTTTATTTATGGAAATTGCAGATGCACAGCATAATTGATGTGACTGTTCTAACAGGCTAAAGGCTAAATTGCAGCCAACTCCCAGTCCTTTGTGCTTTTTTACCAAAGGCCAATAATTCACTGAATGTGGACAGAATTTTTGTAAGAAAAAGCAAAATCTGTCCCCAGATAACCCACACTATTATTTCTTCACCTTCCTTTTCAAAGCACAGTTGAGATTCTTGCTTTCAATTTTGATAGTGTTACAGTGCCTCAGCAAAACAGTCACAATTAACATATTTTTCATGGTTGTTTAAATTATCTGGAAAACTCCTTACACAGAAATTCAGCTCACTGAAGTTTTTCTTCAGGCAAACAATTGACAAACCCCTGAGAACAAGATGTTTGGAAAAAGAGCCTATGCATTTTGAATTCTTCAAATTTAGTCCAGAATTATAAAATACCAAGTTCTCTCCAGGCTGCGATCTTCAATTTCCCTATTCTGCCCATTTGTCCTGTGATTTCATTCCTCCTCCTTGCCTGTACTCCTCTCTTGTGATTTTTGATGTGAAGAAACCTTTATACTGACTGCTAATGAGGGATTTTTTTTTAATTAAAAATGTGTATGGTAATTGTATAGTTTCACATTTTATCTTCTGAGTTGGGTTTTTCCTGATATTTAAGTCTGTCATAATTATGCATTATGTTTTTTGCATTGTCAAGACAATGCATTATTTTTCCTGCCTTCTATTTAGCTTGAAGCACTTGGAAAGAAATGGGAATAAACAGAAATTTATAAGATAAGTTGCAGTCTAAGCCTGTCATCTGAAGTAGGCCAGCATTAAAATGGTCTAGGATTGATGAAGGAGAGCTGCATTAGATGAGAGTGGGAGGACTGAAAGTAATTTCTTTCACTGCAACTTCTACTGTAATTCAACTTTTTCTGAAACTCCCAATAAGATTGATTTTTCTAGTTCAGTTTACCCTGGAAAATATCTTTCCCTTCCTGCACATGCAATCTGAAAATTTTAAAGGCAGTTCAGAATTTTTTAAGTGATTTTAGCACACATCACATGTCAGATGTATCATACTGGGAGCTGTAGCCACAGCATAGGTGATACACAGGTGGTATATCCTTTGTCCTGTGTGTCCTGTGTGTAGCCTCTTGTAACTTGACTGTGTTGTCATCCATAAAGATGTCAAAGCACCTGAAACTCATCCTAGGTCTTGGAAGGCAGAGCTCAGGGAGGTTTGCATGTCTGGCCCTCCTGCACACTAATTTGAAGTCGAGAGTAGTATCTTTTAGGTCTGTAGCTCCCTGTCATGGTGATGTTAATGGAAAGCCAGTGATTGTTGCTCTCCTGAGTGACCTGGCGCTCTTCTGCACTGAGAAAATGTGGATTGGGACTGAAAGAAAACTTCAGAAGGTTTTATCCCCAGAAACAAAACTGGGGAGAGTGAAGAGGTTTCTTAAGGTGAGCTGTCATGGTGCAGGAAGTGTCTTAGCAAACAGAGCAATGGAACAAGACTGTATAGCATTAAGTCTCCTAATAGATGCCAAAGAAATGATACCGTGGCAGTAAAAGATCTCCTTTGGTTTTTATTTCTTTTCTTCTTCTGCTGGGAAAGCTGGAGTACCCTGCCTGTACTGCTTAAAAATCATGCACCTATGCAGTTGGGGTGTCAGCCCTGCTCTAGAAATGATGGTTTAAGAAGCCTCAGTGCAAGGACTGTTAGAGGAGTGAGGAATTATTTTGATATGTGTTTCTTGTACATGTACTTAGACACAAGCTTTGTCCTCAAGCTTCCTTAATTGACTGCTGGTATACAAGGAACAACTGTGAATTAGAAACAAGGTTTCACAAACACCTGGATGAAATAAAAGCGCTTGGGCTAACCAGCATTTTTAGAGGTTTTAAAGTATATTTTTAACATGGAGTGGAAAAGGAAGACATAATAGTGAATAGTGGGGACAACCTTACCAAAGTATGTAAAAGCTGTATGGACAGTAGGGAATGCTGTGGCTGAGGGATCTGTAGTGACCATGTTCACTTGATGCACAGCATCCTAGCTTGAAGCAGAAGGCAGGTGTGCCAGTTTCAATGATCCTCTCTCTTCTGACATTTAATTTCAACTCAAAAATGTGAGAATTTAAGAGTTTTACTCATTAAGCTGAAAAATGAAAATGCAAGGATGTCCAAAAGATCATTGGCTTCTTGTCAATCACACTACCCATTTCAATTAAGTATGAAGATTATTTGCAGGGATTGGCACCTGAAAGTTAAAAGGACAAACAGGCTTTTCTGATAAATTAATATAATTGTCTGCTCTTTTCATTTTATTAAGAAATCATTTTTAAATTAAGTATTTCAAAGACATTGCAAAAACTGTTGTAAAGTAGAAATACTCTATTAAAAGTAATTTAAAATTTATGCAGCAGCGAAACCCAAATCTCCAGATGTTGAAGTTAGTGTTTATCTTTGATAATCCTTATATATCCTTATATATTACCCTGAAATAATATCTCCCAATCTGATCAAGAGATTCTTATTTCAGATGATTTCATGGCATCTTGGAAATAAAAGAAAACTTATTTCCAGCTGTGTAGGTCTACCAGATTTTGTCTTTCAGTTCTGGAATTCTCACAAAGGATTTCAGTGTTTATATACCAAAACTATAAGTGAATGGAGGCAATTATTATTTCACATATGGTACAATTCCACATCACTGATGCAGGAAAAAAGTTTCAAATCTGTATGACAATGCGGAGTTCCCAGTGTTTTGTATAGGTAAGAAAAATTCTGAATAAAGCAGTAAGAGGATCCTTCATAGACAATATTGATTAAACATCCAGCTTCTGTACATAAGTGAAAATGATTTGTTCTTGGAATGGGAATAATTGTAATTTGTATTCCCTTAAACCTACTTGTTATGGAAACATTAAGGAGTTTTTACATAAGTACAAAACAAACTACACACAGATGATTGAATCGGTAACAAACTGCTTTAGCAAATCCCAGGCGTTGTACCATCATAAGATTTTACATCTGAGAAAGCTACCTCAAAAATAATGTCAGCTTCTCAAATTGCTGAGCGTAGAGGGAGAGGAAAAGGGTGAACATCTTGAGCAGTTGACTGTGGGTGTTTGCTGCGTTCACCTATCCCCCCTTAGTTACTTGTAGCTGTGACATACTGCAGACAAAAGGGGGGGGGGGAAGTAAAATTTGTCTTCCTCTAAAAATCTGAGATTCATATGTTTTTAACAGAAAGAGCTCTAGCAAATAGTCCAGACTAGTGTTTTGGGGCAGTTATTTGAAAAAAAACTATTGCTTTTCATGGCTTGCATTACTGGGCTCTTGTCACACAATCGATAGTGTGCAGCTCATCCTGGGAGGCTTAATTGCTCCTCATGTTCTGTTTACATGGCAGTTGGATTTTAAAGGAAAGCAACTATAGGAATACAAAACAATGTTTGCTTTCTTCTTCAATACTTGTGATTTCTTTTTTTCCCTGCATGTCCAAGTTCACTTGCAGCAAGTTGTACACACACATATGGTCCTCATAAGCATCTGCCTGACTACAGAACTGTGAAAAGTAATTGTGTTTTGATGGGATTTTTTGACTTTATGTTCCCCAGAATGAAAGAAAAACTTTTAATTAAGGTTTGTAGATAAGATCTCTAAGGAAAGAACATTGTAAGAATTTACTTTGGCTGCTTTTGTTCTGAGATCTAGAAGTTTTTCCCATTACTGGACAGGACTGGCAGATGAACTGCAATTAAAGGCACAATAGCAAAAGAGATTAAATGCTGGAATGACAACTGACAGTGTGGGCTTCCTTCAGTGCTTTTTGTTGCATAGAAAGTGCAGCTCCAAATCCTCCTTGGTTTACTGAAGCATCAGGTTTTATTGAACTGCTTTACACTGTTAACCTTGGGGTCTAGTTATCCTGAGCGATGCATGAGCATTCCTCTGCCAAATGAAAACTCTTGCTTTTCCTTCTTCCCCACAGGAGGAGAGGTTCCATACACAACCCTGGCAACCCGACTGATGATGGGAGCCTGGTGGCTTTTTGCTTTGATTGTCATCTCCTCCTACACGGCCAACCTAGCAGCTTTCCTCACCATCACACGCATTGAGAACTCCATCCAGTAAGTTGATAAAGAATGATTCAAGGGAAAGGAGGGCGAGCATAAATATACATGTAGAGGGGTATAAATGTTCTACTTAAATGTGAGAAAATGAATAAATTTTTATCTTCCTGAGAAGTAGTTCAAAACTTAGAAAAATAACAGTATTCCGTGGACTGTCAGTCTCCCTGGAGACACTTTGTTTTTAGGATTGGAATTGTTGGCCTCTAGCAGATACTTCTCCCTGCGGCAGACATACATATGTAGGTTTGCACACATACATATTTTGAAAGAAGTGATTGAGTTTGAGATTACCACACAGTATCAGTATTTGAAATGGGAAAGTATAAATTGTTGCTGCGTTCTCCAGCTCTACTTTCCATGCAGATGTATTCCACAATACCTGTGTTCTGACACTTTGGTCAGGAAGAAACCAATGCTTCTTCAGTGTATGGGGAGCTGAAAGGTGACCACCTATTCTTGCCAAGGCAGAGATGTGTTAACAGCAATAAACAGTAACAAACTCAGTCACTGGTAATCTTTGCTCCTTCTGCTCCCGGGTGCTCTCTTACTACAGAAGCAGATCACATCCTTGTCTTTTTTCCATCTATTCATTCTTTTGCTTCATGCCTCTCGAAAATGAATGTCCTGGTCTTCTCCTATCCCTTTTATGGTGAACTCTCTGTCACACCTTCCAGTCTTTTTTTGAAGATCATGTCATCTTTCCATACCACAGGAACCTGTCTAGGTCTCCCAGCCTCTCTCTCTGCCCTTTTGTACTCTAGTATTCTCTCCTTCAGCAAGCTGCATGCTGAGTTATCCTTGATCCCAGGGCTCCAGTGACATCCTTTACCTTCAAATGCTCACTCCTGGGTCAAAGCAGAGACTAGAAAATACAGTGAAGCATTAGCTACCCAAGCATGGTGAAGGGCAGCTGGCCATTTTTTCATAGCAGGTTTATCTTGAGGCTACAAATCTGTGAAAGAATATGAGTGACAAAATTACCCTTTCCTATATATGCTTCTTTGCAAAAATCATAGAGTGGCTTTAAAGAAGAGGGGCACATTTCACTGTATTATTTTCTTTCAGAAAGGTAAGAACCTGACCTTCAAGTCAGGCTCAACACTGACCTTAGGGAAAATTCCGTTTTCCCAGTCCAGTCATTGATTCAAGTCCCTGACTTGTGTGTGTCATCATCTAAGGTCTTTCTGCCTCTAGTTCAGCTGCTTTCAAAATCTCTCTGAAATTCCCCTTGGGACAGTGAGCCACTATCACAGACTGAGCAGGGGGAGCCCTGGCCTCCTGTGAATTCAGAGGTCAGGATCAAGCACCACTGTGTGCCAGCAGTCACTGTGCTCGTGCAAAGGCACTTCTCCTCTAGGTGAGGATTTTCTATGTGCTAAAACCAGGCCAGGCTTTCACATAGGCTGGCAAACACCTGCAATAGCAGGCAAATAAACATCTGCAATAGCAGACAAGTTTCATTTGCAATTGAAGCCCAAGTCAGACCCAAGAGCAGAAGCAGTACCTAACTTTGAGTGCATGGTTATTTCCTGACTCTTGGGTGGTGGAGGTGGAGGGAGAAGTTGGTGTTCCACGGCCCAAATTGCCCAGGCTTTACCAGTCCTTGTTCATTCCTGATTGGAAATTTTCTACAGTTGTTATCCTTCCTTTCTGTGGTAACAACCTTATCACTTTCATCTATTAGAGGACTACGTACTCTAAGACAGAGACATGTAAAACAGAATAAAATCACATGAGCAAATTATTCCCCTGATAGAGTTGTATTAGCAGTTAAATCAAGTTATCATTTTCTTTTGTGTCCTAAATAACGGATTTTGAGATTGTGCAAAGCTGCAGGGGTATTTTGACACAGCCCAAATATTTGACTCTGTAGTCTCAATTATAGTCCCTTCGAAATTTATATGGGAGTAAAATTATATTCTTTGTCAATGTTTGTCAACATTGATCTTGATAGTTTGAGGGAAGTTGATTTATTTATTTTCTTAAGTTTAAAAATATTTAAATTTGACTAAGGACTGTGAAGAAACAACATGGGAATTTATACATGCAAAATAAATAATAATGATATATTCACTCATTCAGTTTGTCCTTACAAGAATGAAATATGCTTCTGTGTTCTGCTTTGAAATCATGTCTCTTCTAGTTTTGAAGTGGTCCAGAAAAATGTTCAAATTACTGTGACAAATGTCTGTGTTTTCTTATGATGTCTAAAAAAGAATAAAATATACCCAAACTATAATTTAATACATCTTCAGCTTTTTCTTTCAGTTTATTATGATGTCACTAGAAAAGCCTCAGTGGAATTTTGAGGTTATTATGTACATTTGGGACTACATTGGTCTTTGTGCTGTATTATTTATGGGCAAAGTCACTGAAAATGTTTTATTCAGTAGAAAATGTTGCAGCTGGAAAGCTCCTGGAATGAAAGAACAGACATTTTTCAACAGCACTTCCAGCTCAAAAATAGAGTGATTAGATGTGTTTAGTATCCATTAGGGAATGGAGTTATCCTAACTATGCTGTGAGTATAAAACTTTAGTTTACAAAACTGCCAAAATTGGAACTTAAACCAGCACATAAGAAAGGATGTTTGTTTACCATGCTGAATTACTGCAAAGTGGAAAACATGAATAAGCAATAAAGAAAAAAGCTGATGCTCTTTTTTTCCTTTTTTCTTTTTTTTTTTTTTAACAGTTCAAATTGTACCTTGGGGAGCCTTCAAGGCCAGAATGGAAAGGAGTATAAGCATTTAAAAAAAATAATCCAGTTTCTGCTAGTAGTGCTTGTCAGCTTTAGACAAGCCACAAAAAAGGAAAGAAATTGAAGTCAGTGGGTTTGCACAGATATAAAAAACAGTTAATAGTTTTTTCATTTCATATTTCCAGCTAGCATCAGATATTACAGTGTGTTGTTGTAGGTATGGTCTTTGTGATATTTTTTACAAAAGATAGGAGAATCCAAGCAGCCCACAGCATGTTTCATTTCCATTAAACATTTGGTAGTTACTGCATTTCAGCTTTTGGATATGAAACTAGTTTGTGTTCAGAGGCTTTGCAGCTTCCCTTGCTCAGCTGGTGTGAAGACTGGGACACTCTTCCCAGTCAGTGCCTCGTGGTATCCAGAACTCTATTTTGAGAAGCAAAGCATGCAAAATTTTATTAGTCCATCCACTACGGAGGACCCTCAGAGAGATAAGTGTTGGCTTTCTCTAGAGAGTCTCAAAGTAGATCTTTGCTGTATAACCTCACTTGATGGCATTTGATGGCATTTGTGCTCTGCCTCAATGTTCAATTCGAATCAAATTTTTACAGTTTTTAAATTAATTTAGAGAAACTAGAAGAAAAAGAATGGGTGTTAAATCTGCTTTTCCAGAGAAATGGCTTCTCTTAATACCTTTGGGAGCTCAGCTTTTCACCTGCTGCCAACACGGAATATCAAGAGCAGAGGCGCTCAAGTTCTAAAGTAGTTCCTGCATGCATCTTTTGTTCACACTTGACCCACATTGCAGATGACATTTAAATCAAAACAGTCAGCATTTCAAATGCCAAAACACTGTGGCAGCAAAGCATAATTTCTATGCGTCTTAAATCTTTAGATTGCTTTCTCAAATGCAACACAAATTAATAGTAATTAGGAGTGGCTTTTCTTGGTAAATGCCAAATAAATTTGGAGGTCCTGAGCTATTTCTAATAGGTGCTCATGCTCTGCAACTCATCACTGAGCCAGAGTTGACATTATTGTGTTTTATGATTCCTTTAGGACCGAATTAGAGTCAATTGGCAGAGATTGATTTTACTCAAATTACTGCACGGTTTACTGAAATAGGGGAGGGTGTCACCACCTTCACATGGGCACTGACATTTTGCAAGAAGGTTGGGGGGGTGGGGTGAACAGAGAAGAAGTCAAAGGATTTGCCCTGAAAGCCTGGTGTTAGGTGGTTTCAAGTTTAATCCACTGCTAAAAGTGTTGAAGCTTAAGAGTTTTGTACATATTGTGGGGGAAAGTATGCATCTTTTTTCTTCTGTAAAATCAGAAGCTCCCATTATGTTCCTCATGTTATAACTAGTGTGTCTTGTTTGATAGGTGAGACCTCTGCCTCCAAAAATGGAGGTGTAGTGGGAAAGCAGGTCTTTCTTTCTTAATCATTCTTTTCACAACATTTTGCTGAACTGTGATTCACTTGAAGCTAAGAAGTCCCCAAGGCTTTATACATCTCAGTGCACTGACTGCAGGATTTCTGCAAGGGGGTTGCACAGAACACAGTAATTAGATATTGCCCGATGCGTGTCCATTAATCTTTTATTTAACATGGTTTCTGCCACGGCTGACCCTGACAACAGTCAAACCCCTTGGCTGAATGTGCCCTCTTCCCTAACCCTAAATCTGCTTGTGAATTAATCCTTACCGTCCTAGGAAAAAAAAAACAACCAACCAGACAAACAAAAAACCCCACAAAAGCACTGGAAAGCTGTATCTGAATTAGCCATAAATAAAGACTTACTGTAGGCCATGACATCAGTTGTTTTCTGCTGAAAATGTAGTAACTAATTCCTACAGACAGCTCTAGTCTAGCACAGCTAGCCTGAATTGATCAATAACCCAGGTCTACCAATATAACCAAAGCTATGTGGATGCCCAAGTCTCTGACCTCAGCGGTATTTTATCACCTAAAAAGAAATTTGGTTATTTCTTTATGAAGCTGACCTTTTGCTTTTCAACATTTTTCTGTGTACTTTTTTAACACTTTTGGCTGATATATGTGGACGTGTTACCAATTTTGAGTCTAGGATTTGAATTTATAGAAGAGGGTATGCTTTGGAGAAAGAAACCAAATCCTACTGTTTTTCTTGTAGCTGCAGGCAGAGATAATTTTTTAAATCGCAAAGTAATTGATTTGTACTAAGCCATAAAATGAAAGTGACCTGACAACTGCTGCCTGATTAAGGGTGTAGAATACTAAACCAAATCAACAAACACTGAAAAATACATCTATCTGTTAATAATTCTTCCTCAAATGACTCAATTCCTCCTCTGAATAGCCCTATTAGCCTAGTTAATTTAGGATAATATTGATGCTGGGATAATATTGGTATTATCCCAGTAATTGCAATGAGGAAAAAAAAAAAACTTACCATAAAGGCCACACATAATAATTTTCCCCACAATGCTGCATGAGCGATAGACAAAAACAAGATGAATTATGACCTGACTGCATGCTCACTTCCCTAGAAGTAGAATTTGTCTGTATACAAACTCAGTTAAAGTTATCTTATTTTTTAACAAGTTTTTCAACTATATCTCTTTTTTTATATTCGTAAACAACTTTTATCATTCCTTACCGTATTGCTTCAAAATTAGAAATTCGAGAAGAAAAAAGTTTTAAAATGTGAGATGATCATTTGCATACTCATGCTAATGAGTGCTTTGTTTTACAGGTAGTTCAACTGAGAACTATCAAAAAATTAAATTTCAGCAGGGGTAATGGAATCAGAATTTGGGCATCAAAGGATCCCTTGTAGGAATTAATTAGCTTGACAAATGCTTTTTCCTTGTTTTGAGATCTGATGTGGCAGCTGTGTGGTGAGACTGGGTGACAGAGTGAGGCTGAGGATTTACATGTCCACTAAATGCATTTGTCTGAGAAGAGAATGAATTGTTTAATCCAGGAACACCAACCAATGCGTAACCTATAAACCAGGCTGGAGGCAAAGCAGCTATAAGAGTTCTTTCTTCTGTAAGGGAACCTCAGTGGTTTAATAATTCTAGTAGTTCTCTCAAAGTTTGTCATTTCTCCTTGTTTTGCTGTACTGTAGCTTCTAGGTTGAATGTCTCAGCAATAGTTTGCAGGGCTGTGGGTTATTAAACAAACAGCTTCTGAAGGAGGTCATATATATTATGATCCCGTTTTACACGTTTGTGTGAGGGGAGGGAGTCACTGATGTGTGATAGATCTTCACTGTATTTGCAGCTTGTCTTTGCAGCAGAATATACACGTGTACACCTCCAAGGCTCCCGAACACCTTTCTTGCTCCTCAGCATATGGTCAGGTGAACCAGAACTTTGGGTTTACTGCCAACAGCAGCGTTTAGCGCATCCATAGAGTTTACACTTACATTTGTCTTCCTTTTGTCCTCTTGTCATCGTTTTCTCAGCATGGAACCTCACCTGCAACTGTGAGAAGATGCAAGTAGGGCAGCTGAGAGGCATTCTGTGTTTTAGGATAGCACATCTAACAGTGAGGCACTGCAGACTCTAGTTAATGCCAGACTTGGCAACTACAGCATGCCTTCCTGAAGGCATTGACATAATTCTTCTCCTTGTTATTTCCCTGCTGGTGGTGCCTTTGTGTGTGATAGCACACTTGCTTCTCAGCCTGTTTGCTTCCCATACCTGACTGTAGTACACTTCAAGACTAATAGCTCATGTCTAGTGCTGGTTTGCCCTTCTGAAAATAACGAAGTTGCTTTTATAGCCACAAGATCTACACAGGAGCTCTTTTTCTTTTGTGCTGTTTTTAACTGATTTGTGGCAGCAGCTACACCTGTCAATTGTATACTGCTTAGCAATAATATATCCAAAAAATGCTTTGATGCTTGTTATATTAGAAATTATATGGCTATACAGAGCCTTGTAATGTAATGATTGCAATTTTACTAAGTGTTGTCACTGGAAATTGGAGACTGGGTAAATACTTTTTGTATACTTCTCTAGTACAACAAATAACAATTACAGGACACTGCAGTCTGCATCCTGTGACAGCTCATTGCACTGCTGAGCACTGCCAGTTGATTACAGGAGTGCACTGGCAGCAGCAGCAGCAGTAACAGAATGGATGAATAGAGTATGCTGTATTTATCTAGTGCCTTTCATCAGTGATGCTTTTGACAGATAGACAGCACTTTGCACAACACTTTGCTTACTGGTAAAATAAGGAGAAACTCTCAGCAAGGCTCACTGCTGCCTACCAGGGTGACTTTTGTGCTCAGCCTGGTTGTTGCAGGGTTTTATTCATCCCCAGGTACAGAGCTTTGTATTTGTCCTTGCTGAATTTCACACCCCACTCCTCCAGCCTTTCTAGGCCCATCTGAATTTCACCTGTCCTTGAGTAGGTGCATGGTCCCCCCATGTCATGTTGATGTCTAAAGAGGCCAACCAAAAAGCGGAGACTAGACAGGAGTAAGGGAATAAAGGTAGGTATTTATTTGGAAGGCCTTCAGAGGTACACCCTGGGCAGGCCAAAGGCTACACCCAAGATGGACCCCGAGTCACGAGTTCTTCACACTTTTATAGGTTTGGTCCATTTGCATATCAACTCAATTTCACCAATTAAACTTTAGATAATGATGTAATTTCCCTTCAGCTTGCCCCCCTTCTCAAGATGCTGGTTTACACATTTTGGGCCTAGGGCAGTCTGGGTGTCCTTGGAGAGCAGGGCTGGAGAGGCTTTGTTATGTCTGTCTTAGCATGAGAGAGCAGCAGCTCACAGGCTACAGGACACTGCAGAGTTACACACTGGGAATGCAGAATTTGAAAAATACAAAAGCTAAAACGTAAGGCATCAATGTCATCTGCAAACTTGACAGGAGGGTGCTTGCTCACCTCCTCCAAGTCATTGGTAAAGACGTGTCCCAGGTTAGACCTCTGGGGTACCTGCTAGCAGCCTGCAGGTGAGCTATCCTGTGAGCATGACAATCCAATTGGGAATTTACCAAATCTGGTTTCCCACACAGCCATACCTAATGACCTCATTTGAATACAAGAATATTGTGGGATGCAGATAGGCAGGCTGCCTTGCTAAAGTTGAGGTAAACTATGTCAGTATCTCTAGTCTTGTCCACAAATGAAGTAATTTTAGTGTAGAAGGCAACCAAATTGGTCATTGACTTAACTTTTGGTGAATCAATGTTGAGTGCTGCCAGTCAGCTGCTTCTCCTTCACCCGCTCAGAAATGTGTTCTGAGAGGACTCACTCCATGAGGTTGGACAACCAGCAGTAATTCCATGAATAATCTTTTTAAACTTTTTTAGTATAGTCTGGACATTTTCTTTCTCCTGTAGCAAGGGATCTCCCTTAGCCTCCTTCACCCTGCAAAAATTAAAGCAGGTGGCCTTGCAAGGACTTGGGCCAGTTCTCTCAGCACACTCTGACTTCTATGGATCTAGTGATCCCAATCAACCCCCTGCCTTGTCTGGTTGGGTTTTACCTGACCACTTACTCATTGTTCATTGCCTTCTTGAGCCCTGCCTGTAGTCACAAAGGCCTGGGAGACCTTGGTGAGGAAGAGTGAGGCAATGCAGCCATTGAGCACCTCCTCTTCAGCTGTGACTGCTGTCCCCATCCACAGGGTCACAGTCTTCTTGTTCTGCCTTTTAGTTCTGCAAAAGCTGTTCTTGTTACCCTTGAAATCCCTCGAGGGCATCCACTCCAACTGAGTATTTCTAATGCTACCCAGAGTTGCTAGGAAACGTTTCTAAACTCCTCCTTTGAAGATTGTCCGTACTTCCACCATCTTTATGTTGTTTGTTGAGATGAAGTTCTTTTTGAAATTCTTAGGGTTTTTTTAGTAATTTCAAAATGTAATAGATGATTGAATTGCTTTCCCTGGAGAAACCTACCTGGTGGCTATGTCTAGACTTCAGAGCTGATCTTTAAAATTGTATCAATCCTTATTTCACTATGTTTATTAAACTTAAGCATATGACCTAAGTAGCTTACTTTCATAATTCCCCTGACTGCCACTTTTAAAAATATTTACTGCTTTCCTTTCACTCACTGGCTGTAATGAGGGTTCACATTTTTGCTTACAGCTCAGCCATTTTACATTTAATCTTTCAGAACTCATAGGTGTTTATCTGGACTGGATAATTTTTTTTTTACTTTTCAGTTGCAAACTAACCACAGTACTTATTGTCCTGATGCTTTAGTCTACCAAAGTCTCATATTTTTCCTCATAGAATATGAGGACATGTCTTGGTCCTCTGGTAGAAGACCAGTACACTTGGTTTCAGGAAATGTTACATGTAGCATCTCACCTTTGATAATTCCATTTATGTACAGATTCTTTGCAGGTTCCCTGTTTAAAAGGAATGAGATCTTGTTGGAGAAAGTGAGATGCCTTGAGGGGTTTTAATACTATTAGTTATTTACTCCTCACAATTACATTTATCCCTTCCTTGTAATTACTGTATGTTATCTAACTAGAATTTAGCTCTTGGTCAATGTTTTTCTAAGCCCCTATGTCTAAATTTCAAAGGATTTCTTTTTTACTTAGCTAACGTCTAAACCCTTGCCATTGATCTCTATTGATTTCTTTTTTTCCTGCTTTCTGTTTTGTTCATGGCATACATACCCTGTGAGGTGTGATTACTGTTTTCTTCAGTGCCATCCTCACAACACATAAGAATTCCATTTTTTCCAACCCCTGGCCCATGGGGCCATTTTTGCTAGCCTTCATATTTACATTTTTCAGAAATACAGCTTGGAATTTGATGGGTTTCCTACATTGCTGTTTGCATTTTCTGTGTCTGCAATAAGCTTTTACGATTTGCTATTGCCTTCTTTAAGACAGCATTGAGCTCCTTGATTGTCCTTATGTGTCATCCACTAGATTTGTGCAGTTTATACACAGTTAATTTGTGCTGGGAAAGCTGTAATGGGTTTTAAGCAGTAGACATATTGCAGTAGTTACTTTGAAATTTTAATGAGTGCCATTAAAGAATCAAAGGTACAGGAGAGCAATTCTACAGGAAAGGAAAATAAAGGCCAAGAGGTAAGGAAACTTTAGAGGGTTCTAATAGAAAATTTTTAAGTCCAAATCAGGTTGACTAAACCCCATTTGAAACTTTAGAAATTTTTAAAATTGTTTATTTTTCTGGTTTATAGAGAAGGGTAAGACTAGATCACATGTAAAGCAGAACAAATTTATTAGACTAAATAACACTAACCATGATAACAAGAAAATGTGATGAAAAAACAGTTTGTTAAAGTACAACAGAAATCTTCTTATTGCTGAAAATAATACAAGATGTGACCTATGTGATGGATGGACATTTCAGTGCAGGAACACCCCCACCAAGCTGCTCTTCACAGTGTAACCCAGGAGCGCACAGAGGTGCTCATCCCAGGTGCTCTGGGCTGGATTTCATGAGCTCTGGTGCTGACACCAGCTCCTCACAGCAGGGTGTGTGTTTGCACCATAGGCAGGTACCCAGCCTCTGTAGGACTCCAGTGCTCCCTGCCTCTCCCTTGCCCCTGCTCAAAGCAGCTTGGCATTGCCCAGGATCCTCTTATTCCTTCTGGTTTTTTTTCATCCATTTTCCCTTTTTCCACCCTTTCCTTTCTCTTCATATTCCTCTTTGTGTCTTAAATCATAAAAACAAATTTTCAATCTTGCTTTATATTTTAAGGAAAAAAAAAAAAAAAGGAAAAAGTCGCCAACAGAAAAAAGTGTCTTGACATCTGTCTTCCTCTGTGTTGTCCTTTGTTTGCCTGCAGCTCCTTCCTCTTGAAAATGTGGATTAAAGTCTCCTGTGTCTCTTTTTCTTCCCCAACAATTCAGGTCTCTCCAGGATCTCTCGAGGCAGACAGATATTCCTTATGGCACTGTCCTGGACTCCGCAGTGTATGAGCACGTGCGAGTGAAGGGGATGAATCCCTTTGAGAGGGACAGCATGTATTCCCAGATGTGGCGGATGATGAACAGGAGCAACGGCTCGGAGAACAACGTCCTGGAGTCCACCGCAGGCATTCAGAAGGTACTGGCACGCTTCCTTCATGCTTCCCATTGGAGACACTCTGTGTAACACCACGTTTGCTTAGTTGTTGCTTTGAACCACAAGGGATGCATTGGCACCCAGGCAATGATAGTGCCTGGAATCAGTTTCTGAAAGCCCATGGCACTGGCACATTGGATTGGGACTTCTCAGGTTTGTGGCATTGAATGGCATTTTAATATGGAAGTACCTAGACTGTTTGCTCCAAAAAGTATTTACAGGTGTATTTATAGGAGATGGATGCGTTTGTAAGGGTGCAAAATGGGCATAGGAACACTGGACTTAGAACCCCAGAATACAAGACGCTGATTATCTTATTTTTGTAGTCTGCTGACACTGAAAATCCTGGCTTTCTGTTATAGCTCTGGGTCATGTTTGTTTTGAGAGAGGAATGATTTGACTTTAAAGAAGAGTCTCACAGCCCCTTTCTGTAGTAGATTTAGCAGTGGAAAAACACTTTTGAGAGCTCTTTGTAGGCACACTTGTGAACGCAATAGCTCCCTCCCAAATTCTGACTGACACCTATAGCTTTTATGGGAACACCAGTCCATGAAAGGACTCAGTATAAAAGTCAATATAGGTTAATGAGTGACTGTATACAAGCTTTTCCTCTGCCATTGTATCTTTAAATTCAAACTTCTAAATCAAATCAAAGAAATGTCATATTTTACTGACTTTATTTTAAACTTCAAAACGTGAAGATTTATTAGAGAAAATATCCACGAACTGTGTGTTCACTTTGTTACAATCGCAATTTAGAGATTTCTGAAAATCCAGATGAACTCTGCTTTTTGTCCCCACCAAAATCCATTGGCCAGGAAAAGCTGTAATTTCTGGTGTTCTCACTCTAGACAGTAACAAGAGAAAAGAGTATGTTAAGAAGAATGATGAAACCACTAGTGAGCTCCTGATAATAAAAGAACTACAAAATAACAAAGATTATTTTGAGTTTTAAAAATCACCAATCCAACCTCTAGATAACCAAGATCATATTTTCTCCTCTGAAGAACTAAACAGAATAAAAGAAGAGGCAAGGGAGGCCCTGGAGAACTGCACTCTTGAAACCCTTTTAGATAAAGTCATAAGCTGAAAGAGCAAGAAAAAAGGGTCTGAAGATTTATTGGCTAGAAGAAATTGCTTTTTTTGAGAAAACGTATTTTAGCTCAGTTTGTAAGTGGCTGATAAAGCTGGGGTTTGCCTTTTGTATATATAAAAAAACCAAACCCAAAAACCTTCCCTCCTTCTGGTTTGCCTTCCCAAGTTATCAAAAGAGTTTTGGAAGGATCAAAAACCAGAGTACATCAAACACAGCTGTGCTGACTAACAGCTTTTAGCTGAAAAAAACAAACAAATGGTGTATCCTGCTGGCAGGTAGTTCCAGATTACAGTCATTGATTTTTCATTCCTGGAAACATGTCAGTTGCTGTCCTAAAACCTACAAAACCAGAAACGTCTAAGTTCTTGATTTCTCATGCTTCTGCTTCCCAGGAATAAGCAAATTATGACGTCAAAAAAACTAAGTTGTGTCAAGTGAGCAGCCAACCACCCTCCAGTCTTAAAAAATCAGAGGTCTTAGGCCTGATTCTAATACACATCTACCTGTGGGTGCACAGTTTCTCCCCTTCCTTCAATTTACAGGAAGAAATGACACAGAGAAAGATTATTTTCCAGCTGCTGTTCACACTGAAGCTTTTGGGATGTTGTAGTTGGCCTGCTCAGCAAGAAAGCTGGATGAAGAAAGTGATGTTAAAAGCTAATCTTAGGCAAGGAAAACTAATATTTTTAAAGGTATCTGATAAAAGGCAGAGATTATAATCTCTGTAACACACTTCAAAAAATGAAAACATTTCAGAAAGAATTCATGGGTCCCTTTGGCCTATTTATATGCTTCATAATGCTCTTCAGGGTCTTTAATGAATTTAACTGGCCACATCAGAGCTATTAACCCAGTTATAACCCTGGGCAAGCTAAACCAACAGGTTCCTTCCTCTGTGCCTCATTTTGTTTCCCCCATTCATCAGCACTAAAGCATGACTGAACAGCATTTTGTCCAGGCTCTGGGAGGCCATCACCTCAGCAAACCTTCCTGGAGTGCCAAGTGAGACAGCAGAGACTTAATGACTGCCTCCAAACAGGTACAGGGAAAGGGATTTCCACTCAGCTGAGTAGTGACCATGAAGGGACTGGGATAGGAGGGACCACCGTAGGAGAGAAGTGTGCAGGGATGCAGTGGACAATCCCATCTCTAACAGCACCCCTTGCTGCATCACCTCAGAGGTTAAATGAGGTTGGCAAGCAGCCTTCCCAGAAGATGCTTCCCCAAATATTTTTGTAAAATCCTAAAAGTTCTTTGGATTTTTTCTTGATTTTATTCTGACAACTCCAGTGGAGCTGGCAATATTTTATTGTGAGGAAAGTAGCAGTCTAATGCTAATGTATATATAAACAGGGGGAAGGGGAGAGGCACCAACCACAGATTCACTCAGTCCATCACCTCTCTCACTCAGCAGGACTGCCTGCTTGCTGTACCAGTGCCTTTGTGGGGAATGGCACCTGTGTGAGTGCAAATACAATACAGCCAAATGACAATGATTGCACAGTCCCACTTTGCATCAGGCATTCTACTGCTTTGACCCTCTTTTTCTGGCAGGAGGGCAGGGCAGGCTAGGGAAGTAAGATGGGAAGATGACGCCATTGTAAGTTTTCAGGTTTTGATATTTATTGGTCCTGTTCCTCTCATAAATCAGGTGCACACATATCCCTGTGTGTGCTCCTGTTCCATCCATAGTGAACAGCTATAAATACCACAGGTCCAGCTAGAGAGCAGCTGGATAGATTTACCCTGAAGAGAGAGCAGTTTTAAATACCTCAAACAGAAGACAGCCTGAAAAGCACAGGCACTTTAGATATTTTCTTCCACTTATTGTCTCTTCCTTTCTCAAAAGGCAGCAAAAAGCTGTTGAAGGTCTGAATTTAAGGTAGGGAAGCACTCAGTTGTTTGTCTTCCTGCACTGTCAAGTCAAAGTGGATGGGGAGGTAGCTGTATTTTTATATAAGCCTGGATAATTCTGGAGAAAATTCACTTTTATCTTCCCTTTTTCTTTATTATTCCTAAGTGTTTCATGTGTCTCAAATTGATTTCCCCTTTTTTTTTTGCATAGGTTATGAAATATGCATCTCATTCTGTCTTAGGAATCTCTATTTTTGAGGAAGTTATTTATTCAGAGAGGATTTACAGAGGCCCAAGTCATGCCTGCTTAAACATTCATTGAGGACTCCAAGAAAAATCATTTAGGCTTAAACATATCACATTACATACCTCTTTATGTCTTCTTAAAAAGCACATTACCCTGCTTAATCCTTTACAAGCACCACAGGCTTTCCTATCCTTGGAACTATTCCCATTTAAAATATAATGAAGCGCTTCTATTGTGCCCCTGTCTGCTCTTTCTTCCCTGGAGTATAATAGTGCCTAATGCCCTATCCTACCCACCTTGTTCCTCTGAACACGACACCATAGCCTACAGCATCTTCATTTTTCTCAGTAGTACAGAGTGGAAAATTCCTTTCCCAGGCAGAATCCAAATGTGTTTGAAACCTCTTCCCTCTGTTTAACTCTATCTGCAAAATACTTAGCTGCTAGGAAACTTGTGAATTATTGTCAGGTGAAATAATGCTTCTGGATGGTGCATTAAGAAAAACCCCTTGTAGGCTCATAGTACTTCCTTTTCAACTCACGCACAGTATCAAAAGGAATTTGGTCTTGAGATTTGGATTTCCTTGTGATCCTAATTGCAATGCCAGTGGAAGCATGCTAGCAGCTTCTCAGCCCATTTTTTTTCCCTGGACACTGTGGATGGCACTTTTACCCTCCTGAGAATATTGTAATAGTAAAAATATTTATGAATAGACCATAACAAAGCTCTGCTAAGGTTATTTGTATGGGGAAGAAAGCAGTAATAACAATTTGCAATTCTGTGCTAGAACAAATTGTTAATAACTGACCATGGATATTCTTAATTTGTCTACAGCAGTAGCGACATCACGAAGACTTATATTCATGGGCCAAAACCCCTCCTCAATTCATTAATTATCCTGATATACTCACAAATTTGCCATTGGAATTGCCATTCTTGTGGCAGATTCACTGATAGCACTACAAAAAATCTAGTTAATGTGTGGAAGTCCACACATCTTTCCTGTGAACATTTCTGACCATGGAGTAGTCCAATGAAAAGACATTGAAAACAAAAGAGAATTGAGACAGGCTTTTGGGGTACTGGATGTGCACCATGATTCAGCAGTTTGGCAGTGGCTAAGAAAGGGATAGGAAGCAGAAGAGGTGAGAGAATATAACAATGCTGGGATTGCTCTCCAGCACATTTCAGTTCACGACCAGGGGATGGGCTAAACTATGCAGCAGTTGGTTAGCAGGCTAATTATCAACCCAGACACCAATTCCCTGGTTCCCCTCTGCCTCTGGAGCTGATGCTTCTTGGGCAGATGGGATGTTCTCTGTCTGCTCTAGAACTGATAAGGTTAACAAGTACCCTTAAGACCTTGATGTGTTCAGTCCCACCGCTGAAGGGGCAGTTTCTCTGTTTTGCAATTACTGTCTCCTGTACAGTCCATGATTTGGAGCTGGCAGGTGCCTTGGAGTACCAAAGGCACTGACTGCCCTTACTTTGTATTATCATGTGTGGTCTGGCTATTTTTTATTTTCCTATAATCCTGTGTATCTTTACTGCCATATCTGGGGCTTTAAAAAACTTAGAGCAGTGATAAAAATTAGAATCCTGACCCGAAAGCACTACAAACACAGTGTGGCATTACTTTCAGGCATTATCAAACAGCTAATAGTTATCTGGGTTAGCTTAGGAGCTCAGTGTGTTTGGGAAGTACAATAACTGGTCTGTGACAGTTAACAGAGCATGAAGCAGATTTTGTGCATAGCTTTAAAAATTAAATGCAAAACTTTTCTTGCCACCACATTTTCTCAGAATACAGGCTATGTTTAATAAAAGGCTTGCTCTCCCTCACCATCACTTCTGAGTATATAATAAAGTCTGATCTAACTTTGACTTTCTAGAGAGTTTTCACAGGTTTTATCTTGAGTAGAACACCTGTAAAAGTTATTTTCTGCAGAGTTGGGCTTTATTCAAATGAATAAGTCAAAATTTGAGTTAGCCTGCATATCAAGAAAAGGATCTACAAGGATGTGTTCATCCAGCAACTAAGCAAGCCAACTACTGCTGTATTCCCTTTGTCTCCAGAGTTTTCTGAAAGGTTTATCTGAGTTCATCTTCTCCTGTTTCATCTTCCATGCTACTGAATGTACCTCACCCTTTTTGGTCTCCCTGAAATGCCACCCAGGTTACTCCTGGCTCCTGTTCAAAGGTCAGTCTGCGTATGCCCGACAGTCACTTTAACAACTTCAGATGTCACTGACTGCTGTCCTGCTGTGGTGCTGTGCCATTCTACCTTCCGTGGCTGTCTTTGTTTGCTCATTCATCTCTCAGTTCTTTTGGAGAACTTTCCAGACCTGCTCTGAAATTTTTGTGGGCCATCCTACATCCAGGACCATATTCTTTTCTATCTATAGCTTATCCCTGTCCCTTAAATCCAAACAAATCGGCTCCAAAAAGACAACTTGAAGTTTTGCTTCTCTTAAACTGACCTGAGCTTCTTTCATCTGAAATAAAATTTGAGTGTTTTCCTCTGCTATCTGTTCATGTTTGACCACTAACCTAGTTCAACCTAAAACCTACAGAAGCTGACTTCATCATCTTAAATTTTCTTTCCTGTGGTTTTCTATTGCTGGTGTGTCTATTTAAGTCTTGCTAATTTACTCTCCATGCAATGTCTATGATTTACCCATACGACCTCCAGCCTGTCACTTCAGTAGTTTCCAGTGTTATTTTCTGGGGCCTCTATAAAGAATTCTTTTTTGCATTTAGTTCCATTGAAAATGCTCCTGGGTAAAGGAAAACAAAAAAAGAGAAAAAAAAGTTGCCTTGACTTTCAAGGCCTTTCATGGTGAATTCTGACTCTCCCTGTAGCTTTCTCATTTCTGAATTGGAAATCATTTGTGTGAGCTTCCAGTGCAACTCCTTTTTCAAGCAGGCATCTTTATGCTTTCTCTAAGGACCCTTCTGTAAGGTATGTTTTCCCTCAAGACAGTAGTTGTGTCTTTCCTTCAAACTCCTTAACGCTCCCCTTTGTTATTACACTAACAAAAACCCTGACAACCAGGTCTCTAGTGTGCTGTGATCACTACCCATCAGCTGAGCAGCTCTGTTTTGTTGCTTCTTTATGCTCTTTCCCTGCCTTTGGTTTATTTTATAGCTGCCAAATCAAGGGGGAGAGAGGAACACACACTATAATCATCTAAATACTGGCATATATGGGATGGGGGGAAACCAAAGAACTGCTGTACCCAGAATGAACTAAATTAATGAACACCACCATTATCAGATGAATGGTATTTCTCAAAAAAACAGCTTCTCTGTGCCTGACCTTTCACCCTTCATCCTCAAAGGAGAGCTACAGCCTAACTTCAAAAAATGAGCATGGGAACTAAAAGTTCACAACAGTCTGATACAATATAAAAAAACAGGGGGAAAATAAGATTTTATTGAGCAATTTCTCCTTGTTATTTCTCAGTTTCTCCAGATTCAATGGTGCCAGCTACATATTTCTTTTGAATTTTCTCGTTGATTAACAACAACATCATTGCATTAATCTCAGAGGCAGTTTCTAATCTTGAAATTTTCTTCTTGTTTTCAGATGCTTGTTTGCCTGAAAACTTGGTTATTTAGGGCTCTCCCCACAGATATATCCCATCTTCTGTTCAAAGATAATTCTCTCTTAAAACCTTGCTTCACCCTGATCTGTCAATGGCTATAAATATATCCCCATCATATGTAACCTGAGGTGTCTAATTTAGGTGTCCAAGTTTCTTTCCTAGGTATTGTAGACAGGCAATTTTCTTCTCTAGAGAGTGGTCAGGAGTGCCTAAGCTGGCAACCTATTTTTCTTGGTGGCTTATTTTGTACAGTACCCACCAAGCTAAGATCATATTCTATTACTAGAAATGGCAATAAAAACAAGAAAGAGCAAAATACACTCTGAGGAACTAATTTTGCTTCAGTCCTGTAGAATTGCATTTTGCAGAATGCTGAGTCCAGACTTTTCAGCTGGAGAAAGGATAGATGGCAGCCCTTTGAGGAGTGAGCATGGGATTGGGGAGTGGTCCCCATCCTTCATCCTGATGGCCAAATGCAAAGCTCAGGACTTCACACCTGAGCCTGTGTCTAACCCTGTTGTCATCTTTTTATGTGGCAAAACAGTCCAGAGGGGAAAACTGATTCCTTTGTGAGTGGAGATTTCACTTGATGTTTTTCTTATGTAGAACTGGACTAATTAAGATGGACTTACGAGCAAAATGTCTGGAGTGCATCCCTGTCCTGATGGCAGGAGACCAGCTCTGTAGGGGTGTAGGGGCAGCTGCCACTATCAGGCCCAGGGTGCACTACCAGCCATTTGGTCTAAAATAATCCTCATGCTCTGCAAAAAGTAGAACTAATTTTGTGTTAAATAGCCCCTGGACTCTAGCTGTTGAGATAACAAATAGGAGTTTCCATTTCTGTTTTGTTGTTGGTTGGTTGGTTGGGGTTTTTTGTTATTTCTGGAGAATTTTGGATGCGTCTGAGAGGTAGGGAAGGTGGGAACACTTCTGATGGCAAGTGTACGTCGACCACCACAGGTGGAGTAACTGCTTGTGGCTTCGTGTGTGAGGACTTTGTATCTTCTGGTCCTGAGCACTTTGGGAATTGCTGCCAGACTGGTATGTATCCCCATTTGTTTCCATGGCCCTATCACATCTGAATAGCATAATCCCAAGCATTATGTATGGGAGACTTTAAATTTATGCATAACTAAGCAGCAGGAATGCTGCTTTCATTTGCACTGGCAGGCAATTAATTGTAGAAATTCTGAGTTCTGTCCTGAAGCTGGGATTTTTACGGGATCGAAAATTTTGGAAGGTATCAGGGAGTAAGAAAACTGACAATTAGGAAATAATTTAAGGAAAAGGGTGTACTTTCAGTCACTGGTTGTAAAAGCTGAGCATGAGCATGTCAGGATAATGCTCACAGGAATTTTTTTTGCTAGTATTATTTGTTGCCTAATTTTTCTGAGCTGGTCACACTCAGTGTTAGGGAGGTACCTGTTGGAAATGTTGGTATAAACAGAAAAGGATGCTGAACCCACCCCTACAAATGAGTAGCTTAGTTTGTGCGTATTTACATCTAACAGAGCAATGCTGTTGTCATATTCTATTAAAAAAAAAAAAAAAAAGGGTTGTGAGTATTTAGTAGGTGATGAGTGCATTTATTATGCATTAGCATGGGAGAGGTCTGAAAGAGAAACAGCTCTCCTGGGTGCTGTTACAAACCATCTCCTGAGTTACACACGGGATTTATTCAAGAGTACAAGACTGGAAATGTCTTTGCAGATAGATTTGTAGCAAAGTGGAATTCTGCTGCATGTTGCTCTCTCAATTAAAACCAAAGTTTATCGGCTGCAGAGGCCAGGAAGGGTTTGGGAGATGCAGATTCTTTGGGGCAGAAAGATACTGAGGGGTTGGTTTTGTAGGGTCTCTCTTGTTATTTGGGCCCTGCTGCTAGAGTGATGTTGGTCCTGTTGTGGCATCTTACAGTGAAAACACGCTGGAGATATATAATGCAAAAGCAATGCAAGGAAACTTATAAATGTTTGTAACTTTTTCCAACCCATAAATCTACCTCTAATGCTGTTGCTAAAATTTTATCTGCTACCTTCTCAGGCTCTTCAACCTGTGGGACTGCCTTGGAAAAAAAAGTTAAGATCAACAGCTTTAAACGACCAAAAACTGTATGATGAGGGATGAACAAACTGTGCTGAGGTGCTTGCAGAGCAGTGAACCTCCTCCTGTGTCAGCAGCTTGTGGAGGGATTTTCCCTTCTTTGGAATTCTGAGTAGCAAATTCATTGCTCTTTATTAAACAAGAGGGACTCCTGATGGAAGTTACAAACTCCCAGGCATGTTTTCCTAGTCTGGTCACATCAGATATGGGTTGTGTCTGTGGAACCGGTAGGGAAGCAAAGCTTGGGATTAGCATAATGTCCTACTTGAAGTAATTCTTTTACTTCTTCAGGTCACTTCTTGCAGACATTTTCCTATGGGAGAATGAAAAAAGATTTGAATTTCTGTAGTTTAGCAAACACAAATTTTCTTTTGTGCCCAAATCTGGTTCCAGATCCCTTTTTAAAAAGCATAAATGGAAAAGTTATGTCAAAAATTGCTACCTCATTTTGCATTCTTGTTATCCTAAGAAAGAAAAACTCTACAAAATGCCTGACAAAGAAGAGTAGTTTGGCATTTGAGCACTCCTGTTTGGCTACAGGGGACACAGAAGTTACCAGGCATCTGTTATTCTGGTCCTGTGAGCTCTTATTTCTCCATTTTATCTCCATTAACTTAGTGCTTTTCCTGCAGAGCTTCTGTAACATTTCTAGGTTCATGGAGATTAATAACACCACCCTCCCAAGAGTGTCTGGGGTCTACAAAGACTCCTACACAGCTCCAGCAACCTCTGCTTGTTCTTTTCCTTCTGAATTTTCACTTCACTTTGTTTCTTCCCTCTTACTTTTTCATTTGTCTGCTTTTTGACCCTCTGTCCCTTCTGTTTAGATAATAGCCACTCCAACTTCTCCCCAGCTCTCTAATTGCTTTCTTCTTTCCACCCCTCACCTCTCCAGACTGTTACACATCCCCTTGGTTATCTCCATGGCCTTACGATGTTTCGCTGTTGATCTGTGCAACAATTTCCATTTGCAATCAGATGAAGCATTCCCGAACTCCGAGTGTCACTTTGAAGCCTGGTTGCAGGCTCTCAGTGTGGTGGGCTGCTCTGGGGATGTCTCACACACAGACGAGGGAAATGCAGGCTCTGTCTCATGATCAATAGATGGAGGCAGGAGAGCACACTCTTGCTCCAGGCACAGAACTTGGTAATGTATTCGCTTCCTTGCTTAAATGTTTCCAGCTATCATTTTTGTGTATTAACATATTTTAATAATACCCAAATACTTCGTGATGCATTAACAAATGCAAATGATGGGATTGAATGTAAGGTTGTTTAAAGGATATATGCAACAAAAAAGAGAGATGAATAGAAATAATGAGAAAGTGCATTTTATACTTCCCTTATGTTCCAGCCTTAAAGCATGTCTTTGACTGTGAGGCTGAGAGTCTGAAATCATGAGAGAAGGATAAGAGGTAACACAGGGGTCTTGTTTCATGTTTTTGGAGCTGCTGTACCAATAATTCATAAAACAGTTTTGATAGCTTTAGATAATTTCTGTTCAGCAACTTGTTACTGAGCAAAATGTCTGTTCCAGAGACCAGCAAATGCAATTGCAGTGAGTAGATCTGTAGGAAGTCTCCACTCTAAGACACTTAATAGTTCCTCATGAAATGATTCAGAATTTTTCCATTCTAATACTCTCACAGCTGGAAGTCATAGAAAAGAAAAAGTGGATAGATGAGGAGAGCCTGAATCTGCTCTGATATCACATTTTTACAGTAACATCCTTAAGTAGTCAATACATTAATAAACATATTGGTAGGTGATGACATGCTAGTGAAGTAATAAGAATGATGCAGGAAAATTAAATTGCAAACTAAAAAGCACTAGCAGAATACTTGGAAAAAATCAACCTTTCTAGTCTCTAACATATATAAGTATCAAGTCTCTAGGTATCAGAAGATGTAGTTAAAACCGAGGATTGCCCTTAAAGTCATCCTAGTCTCAAAACAGCAGAGTTTAAGACACCATGGAGAGAAATAAAACACAGAAAAGTGTAATTTTTCAAATACAAAAGAGGAACCCTATACATCCCCAAAATGGTGGTTGCTTTACAAACTCCAGATTTGTGCTTCTAGATACCTGTGTGCATTTAACTGCACATAGAAGTTTTACAGCCAGAGAGGTCTCTAATATCTAATCTGAAAACACCTGGTCTGGGAGACAAGAGACCAAGCAGACTTTTGCTGCTGGCTGCTTTTTGACAGTCATTTCATTATATATAGTGCGAAATATTCTAGTAAAACTGCATTTTGTTGGAATATATCATTTTATTGATTTATTTCAGTCACTTCATCTTATTCATTTATTCACAGTGTTATGAGAAAAAAAAAGTTTATATTGTGTTTAAGGAGGGAGAGAGGAGAACGAGGACCAGTTTGGAGCAGATCAAGTGGTTCAAACTAGATAGTTGTTACACAAAAGTAATTGCTGTCCTACTCTGCAGCGTGCCAGAACCTAAGATTAACCTTTGTGGGCTTAAACCATACTCGTGCCAACAAAATCCTGAGATTGAGAGGTAGGAGATTATTGCTTTAAAGGAAAATTACAGTAAGCAGAAAGTCTCCTCTGCACTTTCAGGCTGCACTACAGCCTGGTGTCACGACATGAGCAAAGGCTTTTGTGGGTGCTTTGCTTTTCCATCCTTATTGCCAGGTAAGCAAGTGGGCTTTCCTGAAGTGTGTCAACTAAAAATAAAGCTAAAATTCTTCTGTTAAATAAGCAGAATCTTTCCTTATGCTGAGGAGTAGTTATAATTGGGTTTTTTCCACCATTTATTCTCTTTAGTTAAATTGCCATCAAGCAGTTTATGTCTCTTTGCATTTAAATTAGGTGGCAGAGTTGTCCAGTTTGAAAATGTGACTACAATAAATGAGTTTCCTTTCAAGAGCCAAGCTATGGGAGGAGATGATTAAAGTGCCATGTGGAGTATTTTAAGAAGCATTTTAACCAGGCTGTAATCACATATCATTCTTCTATTCTTTTGCATGAAATAACTGCTCTAGATAGGCTGCACAACTCCCTTCCTGAATTACAATGGCAGGAGAGAGTTGTTTACTATTCCCAGCTCTAAAGCTTTCCTGCTGCATGGGGGCTGATTGGTGTTTATGGCTGTTTGCAGAAGGGCTATTTAATCAAATAAAACAGACCCCATTCCCTGCTGAATGTAAGAGAGGGAGAGATATCAATCCCAGGGGCTGTGTCAAGATGGGTGGAAAACACAATGCATCTGTAATGAAAAACCCAGTAGATAAGCAGCTGCATTATAAAAGTCTGTAAGGGTTCTGGTCATAGCATCAATCAAAGGGTAGAAGATGGTGTTGTTTTATCACTCTGACCTCAGAGCAGGATTTCCTTGTAATGCAGCCGTGGTTTAACCCCAGCCGGCATCACAGCCCCACACAGCCACTCTGCCACTCCCCCTCATTTCAGGATGGGGGAGAGAATCAGCAGAGTAAAAGTGAGAAAACTCATGGCTTGAGATAAGGACGGTTTAATAAGTAAAGAGAAAGCCACACAAGCAATCAAAGCAAAACATGGAATCCATTCACCACTTCCCTCAGGCAGGCAGCTGTTCAGCCATCCCCAGGGAAGCAGGGCTCACGTGTAACAGGTACTTGGGAAGACAAATGCCAGCACTCTGAACGTTCCCTCCTTCCTCCTTCTTCCCCTGGCTCTATATGCCGAGCATGATGTCATATGATGTTGATACCTAAAGAGGCCAACCTAGAAACAGAGACTAGACAGGAGTAAGGGAATAAAGGTGGGTATTTATTTGAAAGGCCTTCAGAGGTACACCCTGGGCAGGCCAAAGGCTGCACCCAAGATGGACGAGTCACGAGTTGTTCACACTTTTATAGGTTTGGTCCATTTGCATCTCAACCCAATTAAACTTCACCAATTAAACTTCAGCTAATGATGTAATTTCCCCTCAGGTTGCCCCCCTTCTCAAGATGCTGGTTTACACATGTTGGGCCTAGGACAGTCTGGGTGTCCTTGGAGAGCAGGCCTGGAGAGGCTTTGTTATGTCTGTCTTAGCATGAGAGAGCAGCAGCTCACAGGCTACAGGACACTTCAGAGTTACACACTGGGAATACAGAATTTGAAATATATAAAAGTTGAAACGTAAGGCATCAGTGTGGGATACCCTTGGGTCAGCTGTGGTCAGCTGTACCAACTGTGCCCCCTCCCAGCTCCTCCTGCAGCCCCAGCCTCCTCGCTGCTGGGGTGGTGGGAGGAGCAGAAAAGGCCTTGACACTGTGCAAGCTCTGCTCAGCAATAATGAAAATATCCCTCTGCTATTGACTGTTTCCAGCACAAATCCAAAACAGCCCATACTAGCTACTATGAAGAAAATTAACCATCCCAGTCAAAACAAACACAAATACATTTCTAGCAAGAATTCTCAACTTGTGAGTAAACAAATCTAGGACATGGCACCTTCCCATTAGTGAGTCTTAGACTGTCTCTAATACAAATTCCCAAGGAACCTCTAAATTTTTCTTCAGTCTTCCATTCAGCCCTGGATGCAGTTCTTTAATACTCTGTTTTATAAGAGATTGATGGCCAGGACATGTCTTGTGATTGATCCAAGGTACTGCAACATACCTGGTCCAAAATGGTCTGAATTTGTTACCTGTGGGAAAAAAATACTTCATGTCCTTTAGCATGGAGAAATCGCATGGGCTTGCTTCCTAAACTGCATGTGGTCAGAAAAATGTGACAAATCCGAGCTTGAAAATCCTTACATTTTGTTTCACACATGGCAGGAGTTCTGAGAATGGTTGTGTTTTATGTGACACTTCAAGTATGCACTTGAAAGCTGCTGGACTGGGCCTCTCAATGGGCACAAGTACCCTGTCACCTCATTCATGGGTTTTCACTGACAATTGATACGGTAGAGGCCACCTCTATCCCTCATAGACGGGAGGTCCACAGCTACTACATGCTCAAAAGCAGAATTTGGCATGAAAAAAATTAGCTGGTTATAAGCAGCAGTATCTTCAGGTTCAAAATTTTGGCCTCAAGTGCTACAATTCTTTGAAATCATGTCTTTACGCACAAGTGGTTGTATGAATCTCTTGGAGTCCAAATGTTGTGGTCCACATCACAGTCCGGAGGCAGCACACAACAATGTTGGTGCACAAAGGGCAGGTGTAAACAGCAAAGGCAGGAATGTTTTCTCACAAAAAGAGAATATGAGCATTGGTTAATGAATGTTTGCAAAGTGCATTCAGTCCTTCAGATTATGCTATTGTTAAACTGAACATCTCTGATTATGCAGTGGCTGTGCTGAAAGCTAAATGAAGGAGATGGTTTCCTTTAAACAGTATCTTATTCTTGATTAGAGCGATCATTAAATCGTTTCAGATCTAACAAAGTGAGCAGCAGATGGAACACAGCAAAGACAGCAGAACAATATGAGATTTTAGAATAGAATCAAACTAGGCAAACCCAGAAGTAATTCAAAAGAGCTCATACCAAAATTCTGGCTAATATAATGACATATAGCATATGTTTGTTAATTACAACCGTTGTGGAAAATACTTAGGGTATTACTTTGTCTTTTGATAGACGCCAATAGCAGTCTTGAGTTAGACAATTGTATGTCTGAATACATCCTCTCATGTGTGGTGTTGAAAGTCTCCCCACCTTATTAGACACTATAGTGATTTTGCAAAATTTAAATGAAGTTTAGTGGAGTGGAAATATCAGCCAAGCATGTAACTAAAGATCACATAAATTCATCATATCTGATGGATTTTGCTATGCTTCTTTCACTACCTCTCTCCTCCCAAACTAGTGTCCTGCTTTTCAAGATCTTGAATTGCCCAATTCAACCTCTAATCGGCTGGCTACTCCACCTTCATAGAACATCCCATCAAAGGTTTTCTTTGTCCTTCTATCACACACTTTCTCATATCTTCAAAGTTAACTTCTCCCTACATCCAACATGAAAATTCTTTAGCTCAAATTTGGCATCCATTGAAAACAGTCAGTGGTAGACTTCAGCTCAATTTCTGTTTCCATCCACCAATTGGAAGATGACTTGGCTGTTTCCGACCTTGTGAACAGAGTTACGGAGGGGAAATTTCATGACAACAAGAATTACTTAATATAACATTATATCACATCCAGATCCATTCCTGGCTGAAGGAAGACAAATCACAATCAAATAACAGAGAAACTTGCAGAAGCTTTGTTTTGAATTTCTTTCTAATAGTAGTCCTAGGCCTGGTGGAGTTTCTTCAGTCCCCACAGAGTTTCACGTGGTACACTTTTGGACTGACAATGCATCAAATTGTACTGTATCCTTTCAGGATTACATTGCACACCTTCTATACAGCTTTCAGTTTATTTTAGTTATTACTACTCTATAAAATTTTTAAGCTATGAGGCATTTCTAACACTCCATGACAAGTTTTATGTAAATTTTGTAACTGCAGTTTTGATCTCACCTTTATCATGTTATTCTCAATTTGTAGATTTCTGTTCTTTATTTTTTATTATGTTGTTGTCATCTTTTTACAGTCTGTGATTTATCTCAGTTCATTCAGCTCATACATTGCTAGACCTAAGTTCTGGTGTGAGCCCCATGTAGGTACAGAGTAAGCCCTTTGAACTGACTATTAGTTATTCACTAGCTGCCAAATGTAGATGCCTGTATTGGGCCTCAGATTCCCACTGAACTTGCATTGTTCAGCTCTAAATAATTTGAAATACAACAAAAAGAATACACGCAACTAAAAAGAAGTTTTAAAGGAGACAAGAGAAAATGTTATTGTGCTTTTATCTTCTTCAGCTACAATATAATAGGTTCTTCATAGATACGTCATACATAAGATAAAGGAGGATATATTTTTCTGGCATTGTATTTACTCTGCTTTCTTATATACATCTTGTGAATTAAAGTTTTTCTAAAATTTAACATGAGTGATGTAGCAATAATGATACTATATTGGACTTGATTTGTAGGAGCAGTGCTTCCCCTTTGTGTCTGAAGGGCTGATATCTTCAGAAGAAGAGCCCACGTGTGTGCAGTACAATGTTCTAATAGAACTGCACACAGAAAGGAGCTGTATCTGCACCCAGAGCACTGCACAGCTGCAAGGCTGTTTGTACAGATGCAGGCATGCAGCTGCTTTTCCTGGAAGCTTGGTCAGGCACTTACCACCAATGTGTCAGAAGCTGTGTAGCATTCCTTAGTATCTCCCGTAACAAGTAAAGAAAAAAATTGTGTTCATCGTTTTTCATTTAAAAATCCATACTGAAGGAACAAGGAGCATGCCAATAATATAGAACTGGGCAAGTAAATTGTTATTTTTCTGCTTTGGCAGTCAGTTAAGGTCTTTTTCCACCATTGCCACTGTGCTGGTAGCTCACATGTTCCTGTGCAATGAAGTACCTAATTTTTTGAAAGCCAGAGCAAAACTGCAGTTCTTCCCTGAGTTTAGTATAGGTGTCCAATACACTGTCCTTCTCATGGGCGACTGCTGTAAGAGAAGGGATTTTTAAGTTAGGTTGTGGTATAAATGTAACTAACAAGCAAGAGCAGTTTAGATATTTGTTCTTTACATAGACATAGCCCAGCTTGTTTGTCAGTGAAATAAATAAGACAGCACTGATGAGATTACATTTCCTAACAAGGTAGTGGCCTTTTTCAAGCCATCCCCACATAGATGCTGGGTGATACCTGCTACCTGTCGGATGAAGTGCTAGAATATCGAGTTCATGATTTTATGATTCTTTTTCATGTGTTTTTCAATTTCCTTTCCTATTGTTTGGTGCTAACTAATGGAATTATTTCATTGACTCAAGTAAGATGTTTACTGATGTACATGATTAGCTGGGCACTTAGCTGCCCACACTGCATGCACAAATACCTGATTTGCAAATGCATTGTCTAACTAAGAAAATCTCAGTTGATGTTCCTAATTCCAGCTGAAATGCTACTTCATTTTAAAATGGCAGATAAGCTCTGATTACATTGTATCTTCATGATGAAAATTTTTTCTCTTACATGAGTACTTTACTTTTCTCATGACTCCTCTCAAAGATACCTTGGCATTTTTATTAATGTGGTGGGACTAGAACAAATACTTGATTTTAACCCAATTGTATTCTATTTGTATACCCAGTGACATGGGGTATACACATCAAATTCAAATTAAGAAAATAAGTAAGATTGGCTGACTAATTATAATGTATGTTTACCAAAGAACTATCCTTGTTTGTGATACAATGAGATTTCTCAGGATATTTTTTTCCAAGTTTGAATTTGAGAGGCTTGGGCAACACATGAAGAGACAAAAGTTTCCATGATTTATTAGATTCACAGGAAATCAGTAGTGAAGCAGGAAATACAATTGCTTATTGCTTTAATGATTATAGTTTTATAAGATGCCTAAAAATATGGCTCAAGTAACCCAGAGTGAGCTATCATTAGAGATTTATTCATATTAGGGAATATTTTTATAAAATATTGTGTAGTTTCAAAAGCACTAAACAGTCAACGTATCATCATAGGGCATTTTCATATTCAACTACTACCTCTTTTTGATCAAGATGTCTTTTTCATTTTGAAATGTTAATGCATTGCAGGGAAAGTAATTCAGATTGAAGTCAACTTTTTGGAATAAAATATTCTCCAGTTTGGATTTTTTTTACTGGTTTTGGTCCCAAAATTTGTGATATTTTTCCTTCATTCAAAATCTTGAAATTCCATGTGCAGGAAGATAACTAATTTCTGTCCATCTATCACTTTCACCAAGCAAAAGGTCTGTGTTTAACATTACATCTCTGAGTTTGTATCAAGTGTCCTGCCAAGGAATTTCTGTTGATTCCTGTTTCAGGAGAAAGAAGGGATTTAAAATCTTTCATGAAAAATACCAGTCCTGAATGATGCCTCCAGCACAAGTGATTGTTTTACACTAATTTATTTACTTTCGGTTGATGTTTGGCAGTTGTTTCTCAGTTCTGCCATCTGTAAACTGATTCCTGGCACCTGAGCTATGATGTGGGTGGGTCAGGATGAATTAGAAGCAAATATAAGGGAAGTGTGTGACTTGCACTTCATCTGTTATTTACAAAGGTGTGCCAAATTAATGTTACAGTCCAAGGTAAGTGGAAATGCCTGTAGCCAGAGACGAACTGGTCTGTGTATATTTGAAGACAAAGGCTGTGAGTATTTCACTCTGTAAAGATGCAAAAGCCCAACTATCACCTGAAATTAGAGTGGCAGTAAACATAAAATCCCTAGTTGGCTATGAAGAGTGCTGAGGAGCTGTTACACTGTTTTGGGTGCTGCTTGAACTTGAAACTCCTCCTGGACGCTGTTTACATCTTTATTTACCTTTGCACATACAGAACCTGGGTGCCTGCTCCTTTGCCTGTCCTTGCTCTGCCTGGCTGTGCATTGTGAATGACTCTAACACCGTTCTTTGTATTCATTGTTTTATGTGAGGGGTTTGAATTCCTAGTTTGCGACCTCAAGCATGGGCTGTAGGTTTGCTGCAGGCAGGGCAGCAGAGACAGGAGCCAGCTTCAAGATTTACAGGGACCTCATGGGACAAGTTGTTCTGTTATGTCATCTTCTCAGTTGTCTGCATGGTGATAGCAAGAAGGCAGTCTGAACTGAGTAAAAAATGTGACTGCACTGGTCTTCTTTCCCCTCTCGCAGCTCCTGATGTCTTCCGTGAGTCCTAAACTGCAAAAGAAAGAGAAAACCTTCATAGCTCAAATTTGTAATGTTCTCATTTCCTGTGGGTTCAAAGCACCTTCTTGCACGAATCAAAATGCATTCAGCAGTGGGGTCTCCAAAGACCTGACAAGCCAGTGACAAGGGATGGTGTGGTGGCACTAGGAATAGTTTGTGCAGCAGCCTGAACTTACAGTCTTCCAGAAGAAATACTCAGAGACAGCCTATGGTAGCCTTTATTGAGCTCTCAGGGAAAGGGGATGCCAGGTGTTGCTGAAAGGTAGAAACCTGAAGGGATGGGGACAAGTCTCAGTTTGCTTCTTTCCATGGCCATATGACCTGCTGCATTTAGGGGGAAGATTCACTGCCAGAGAAGAGAAGTGGTTTCATGCAGGTTTTCCAGAGGGAGAGGAGGCTTTTGAGACAACCAAAGTCTGTATGCAAGCAAACTGATACAGAAGCACTGAGCTTCATGATCCAAACCTGTTCCTTCATGTTCCAGGCCAAGCTTGTGCAGGTTGCCAGCAGTTAGTGCTTCTTGTCTCCTGCAGGTCATCAAAATGAGGGGGAACATGCTAAATTGCTGTGCAGTGTAATTTCAGAGAGGTGAAAAATAGGGGCTGCGAAGCTTTTCCTTTGAAGCTCAAGACACTGTGTCTCGACCAAGCTGGCTCCATCCATATCTGTGCAAGAGATGCTTATCAAAAAGAGAAGAATACAATGGTTCAAAAGAAGATAGTTAAATTCTTTTGTGAGTAGTGGGACATCTTGAATCCTATTACCAGTAGGAAAGTGGTCAGGGCTCATGTACAAGGAATATAAAAAACTGAAAGGTAAGTCAGTTTCTTTAAAATAAGTATCTAAAATGAAGGTATTATTTCAAATGAGATTTTACTGAAGAATTTTTCAGTATCACTGGTAGTTTTGCAAAGATTTTTCTTGTGGTTAAAGTTCTTTTTCAACTGATGAATGGTTTTGATGAGTAGTTTTTTTGACTTTTAATGATTTTTCTCTCTTTGCAGTTGGTATTCAGTAAGTGTGTCTTTGAAAAAGGAATGTTGCCCAAGAATTGCACTTAGGCTTCTATTCTAAAGAAGGGGGACAAGAACCCTTCAGTGAGCATCATACTGGATTGATTTAATATAAAGAGGAATGCTCCTTTTCTAAATTCACCTCTGTTTAACTTCTTCATGGTACTTTAATCCACAATTTTTTTTTTTACCCAAATGAAGAGTATTGACCCATGTACATTTCCTCATTTAAATGTTCTTTTATTGGGAATTAACTGCCACAAAAATATTAATTTATCAGAAGAGGGGAATCCCTTTAGCAACATTTGGTTTAAATTCGCCTCATTACTGAGACTGCCACTTGGTTACCACAGATCTAATTTTCTCAAGTGCTTTCATATAATTTCTGTATATGACCTTCACTAGTGATACTCTTAAAACAGTATGTATTGCTATCTGCAGCACTTAGTTGTGAAAGAATAAGTGAGAAGCTGGCATAATAAAAAAAGATATTGCTTCCTTACCTTTCAAAGGCCTGCTTTGCTGAGATTTATTTTTTTCTGCTGTGTCTCTTCCATCTGAAATTAATGTTTGCTGTAGCAAACCTGTGGTTCAGCTGCATGTCAGTGATCAACATAATCTGATGTTTCTTTAGTGCTTTGCTGTGATCACCTGAAGAAGCAGCTGGCTCTGTTCTCCCATCACCCTCAGAAATGTACCTTCAATTGGCCTCCACTGTTTTGCTCTGCTTGGTTTTTTTTTTTTTTTTCTTGTTAACTTACAAGATACCTTTAATGACAAAGGCAAAATCTGAAAGCACTGAGCGCTGGGAAAGTTCTGACACTGTGGTGCCCTCTCATTACAGAGCTCTCATACCTGAGTAATTCTTATTCTGGATGAATTATTCAAGGTCTGCCCAGTGTAACAAGTGAACATGTGATCATGAGGCTTTTCTCAAGAAGTTGATGGCAGGTTGCATATGAGGAATTCATGCTTTTCCTGATGAAGTTTTATATGTAACAAATACCCATGCCATTCCAGCTGATATGACACTGTAATGAAAGATAAACTTCATACTGATGAGGAGGTGAGGCTGGGATTTCTAACCTCTTCTTTCTTCCCCTAAGCTTCCAGGTGTTTCACTTCCTGCTGCTGTTTGCTCCTGGGCTCAATGATGCTTTTAGAAACTATTCCACACTTTTCTGTTTGAATAAGTACAAAGAATACACTTTAGTGCTTTACAAATAGTGGCCCTTGAATTTAAATTACTTTCTATAGGCCCTGCAAAATTACATACTGAAGGTGGTGGTGGTAGTAGTAGAAGAAGTAGTAGTAGTAGTAGCTGGTTGCCTAGATGACGGAAAACAGTATGTATATGTATATATGAATTTTTATTCTGTGCTCTAATACCACCATGGGAATCCAGCTCCTGTCTGGCAGTGCAGAGAGCTGTCAGTCAGATTCAGATTCCCTGATTGCATGACTGCATTTCACTCTTAAGTTACGCAGATCAGCCACACATGCTGTCCTGCAAGGGAGTGTGGGGCAAGAAGCTCCAAAACTGGAATTTAGATGTACAGAAAGATTTACTTTTGTCAATTATTGGGGTCTATTCAACAAAGCTGAAATGTAAGGTTTTATGTCACTGGGATCCAAATAGAAGTCAGCTAGATTTGTGCCCTTTGTGAACAAAACCAAGACTTGAAGCCTTGGTCGCCTGAGGAAAACAAGTTAGCAAATGAGAATTTCTCTGAAAGCAGATCTGACTTCTGCTGCAGTCCGATAAACAGCAACTTCATTGGCCCCCTGCAAGAGGATTATGGAAAGTGTTTCTATCCCCTTCTGCTGAAAACAGCCCGCTCTTGTGAATGCCATCAACCTGTCTGCCAACATCTGACAATCTGAAAATCTAGATTTAGGCTTCCACCTCAGATTTCATCTTTTTCGTTTCCCATTTTGGAGTACTATATCCACACTATGTATACCAGCTTTCACTCATCTATTTGCAAATGTTCATTCAATTTTCTCCCCTCTCCTTCATTCCTGGTGTAATAGCAGCCTTGGTGAGTCTGTTCTGTAGGGAGGAGCACAGCCCTCTGCAAGCTGTAGCTGCTGCACACTTGCTGAATGTGGAAAGAGTGTATCAAAAATTTTATTTATGTGTTTATACATGCCAAAGTCTCAGCTCCACGCTGATGGGCAGAAGTCTAACCAGCAGCACTGGATGGTGTTTTTTCCTCTGTGTAGTCAATGCAGTGGAATGGTCCATCTTGGAGAACAGGACCCTCAAAGGGCTGTATGGAGGAGGTGATTGATTAATCAGTGTCCTTGGCTGGGTCTAGGTCGGAGCTGGAGCTGCTGCTGCTATGCTGCAGAAGAGTCAGTTTGTATTCTTAGCTAAAATACAACAAATACTACAGCTGATAACTTCATAGGCAGGGAAAGGTGTACAGCAGCTGGCACCTGACTGACAATGGAAAGGAGTAGAAAAAGCACCACCGCTGTGTCCTTGGGGTGTAGGCACAGGCGTTCAGAAAATGGGCTTCATCAGCATTATCTAATAATTTTAAGATTTTCCTCTAGAAAATTAATATCATTTTAATCAGTTTAAACTTAAGATTCCCCTGGCCTTATGAGTTCCACTGGTTTTATCACAGTTAAGACATTTTATGTACAATGAAATATTTAAAAGAGGTCTGCAGGAAAAATAATTGGCAGTTCTTTTTAACCTGAAATCTATTGTGTATTTTTTTTCTTTCACAATGATTCTTTGTCTTTCTTTCGTAGAGGAATTCAAAATACAGAAAAGATATTATCCAAGAATACAAGTATGAAAAATTGCAGCAATTGGTTGTTGTTTACTTACAATTATTTTTTCTGAAATTTAACATTTGCTAGACCTAGAAATGTGATTTTAGAATGCCAGAGCTGTACACAAATACATTATTCAGCTTACTCTGCATGAGCAGGTTAGCTGTAACAAGAAATACTATCCACATCCCTCTTGGCATAAAATATGTGCATATGCAACAGTGTAATGGCTTTAAATGTTTTTCTCTTATAACTCAACTGCTTTTTGGTGGAATCATCCGGGATAAATTTTAGCTAATATCTACAGACAGGGATTCAGCAAAGAAAAAATTTTTAAGTGTTCAGTGATAGAAAACAGAAATATAACAGCCCTACAGAAACAGTTTTAACATCTATGTGCTGATTACCCCTGTTCTGTGTAACAACTCTTTTTACAGTAACCCCTTCAGAATTGCTCAGAGGACCTTGAAGTCAAGCCAAGCATTTCTGTGTGGTACCACACCTCCCAGTTTCACTTAATGACCACTGTAGTGCATGAGGTCAAAATACCCTGATGAACAGCTAACAGTTTCAATTTCGCCTGTTGTTTTGTTTTTTTCCCCTGTGACAATAGATATCAGATACTCAGAAAGTCTTTTCAGCTTCTGCCACAGTGACAGGTGGGAAGCCACGGGGAAGGAGAGTGAAGTGTCAGTTCTCCATGCCCCAGTGGACTGGAGAGCTGGGGTTGCTGCAGAATGATAATGTGCTGCCCTCCTACAAACGCCTCCCTGGTGATCCTGGGCTGCATGGCCATGTGTGAACAGCATTCAGATCTGCCACCATCCTCAAATGTTGGTCTCTCTACACAGAAGGCAAATATAATGATGAGGAAATGTAGAATCAGGGACGCAGTTCTTCTGCGAGTACTGAGTTACATGTGTTGCATGGATCTGTTTCTTTTTCCAAGGAGATTTTGCTTTCATTTAGCTCCCATAGTTGGCTGAATGGAAGTTTCTTAACTTTTTCTCATAATACAGAGCTGGAATTTTTGCTGTTGATTTTGACGCCCAAAGTAGAAGTCTTTCACATATTGGAGAGCTACATAGTAAGAGGGAGAGAGAGAGAAGGATATAAGTTTTTAATTGACATTTTGTTCTGAAATTCCCTTGTCCTTTTACAGAGAGCATCATCCCCTCTTTCCATAGTGTAGGTGCAAATCTTTGAAATACCAGTGTTCCAGGTATGCTATACTCTAGCAAAGTTTTATTCTTAGTCCTTTAAGCTAAAACCAGTCTTGAGTTGTGTGAAAGATCCCCGGGCAGGGAGTTTAGACCAATTCTCAGAAGAAGAGTATGCTAAAAAGGGAATCCTATAGCTCCAGAGCTGCCAGATAACTGATTCTCTCTTAGTGAAACATGTGTTTCTCCCATGCATAAAAATTAAGAATTGGAGACAGTTCAAAAGTAGTGTCACTGCTAATGGGAGGGCCGAACTGATAGAATTGCAAGGAAAGATTAAAGAAAGCCATATCCAGCTCAGCTAAGTAACAGAAAGATCCATCAATAATTGAAAGGTGTCAGCCCCAAAGTGTGACTGAGTATTTAGAACTGCAGAGTAAAAATACCTAGGAATGGCATAAGAAAGTTATATATATTAAAAAAANAACAAGAAATGTTAGACCAAGAAGTAGTTCTCTAAAAAGAGGGATTGCAAGCATGACAATTGCAACTTAGGTTTGCTCCATGGTTTTGAATTCCTCAGATTTGTAAGTGAATAGAGCAGAAATGCTAAAAAGGGTGTATTTTAATGCATGGAGAAATCATGTGTTGAAGGTAGATGATGGGAATGATCCCTTCTGGCTCTTCAATCTCTTTTGTGCCCCATGCACTTTAACTGAGGCTCACTGTGATCTTATCTATGAAAAGTAATATCTTCGTGGGAACCTGAACTGTGATATCATCAGCTTTGCTCTGAGGATCTTATATATACCACTTCATCACAGATATTATTGACAGTAAGTGCTTTTACCACTTTTATATATTCTCTTTGTGAGTTGTTTTACAGCAAGGCAGCTAAATCAAGAGAATTTTTCCTGACCAGCTGAGCAGCTGATAAGTCTCTTTACAAGCACTTAGGTGAATTCAATGCATTGGGATGATAAAAAGGCAGCTTAGGACAAAAGAGGGTGTCAAAACATAACCCTCTGCTCTTTCCATCACCTCAGAGGTTATGTCCCACATGTAAAATTACTTGGGTTTTGAACCCCACTTTTCCTTAATTCTTTTGTTCAGAAAGTCCATCTGATCCTTTTCAGGATTCATTTGCCCACTTCTGATCTTCTGCTTTTGTCTCCTATTTCCCTCCCTTGTTCTCTGCACATCATGGCCCTTTTTCAGGCTGAGTCATTATCCTTTTAAATTCTCCTAGGAAGGCCTTTTTTCTCAGTCATGCTATTTCTTACTCAAGTGGTGCCTGTAGGAAGATCAGAACAACCCATGCCAGGAAGAGCTCTGTGAGTGGCTGTGCCTATAGGACAAGCGTACAGGTCGTATTGTTTGTTAACTGCAAATTCACTTCTATCCCTTATTCCCTGCCTGTTTAGATAGACCTAAACCTCCACTGGGAGGAGAGGAAAACCTTTCTTGACTGTTTTCAGAGCCTGAAGATTAAAACTAACCCAGTCCTGCACTTTTGTGTGTGTGTCTGTGTGCGCTTTGAAAAGAATTTTCTTTATCCTGTGAGTCCTGCTGAGTCCACAGATAATATGTCTCCCTTTCTGCTCCAAAATCTGCACAAATCCTCCCCCTGCCATGCCTACAGATGGCAATAGGAAATATTCCCTTGCCAGGCCTGCAGTAAAAAGGAATGTGTCCCAAATGCAATCGTTCCTTGTGCACTACATCTTGTGAGCAAGCAGACGGTGTGGCTTGCTTCAGTAACTTTTATATGTAAACAGTCTTTAAAAACATAATCTACATTGTCAAAGCCTAATCTAAATGATGTACTGACATTGCTTACTTTGATATGCTGACTTGGTTTTGAATTCTCTCTGGATTGCCTGGCCCCACACGGCCTTTTTTGTGTTTTGTTTACTTTTCACTTAGCTGTCACGTATTTATTCCCATTAGATGTACAGAGTCAATGGATTCAGCCTAGTTTTACAGCTTAGTTGGCTAATGCAGCACAGGGAAAGCGCTGAGTGAAGCCAAGCAAAGGGGCAGGAAAAAAGCAGAGTGATTCTTCAGGTCTGACATAGAGACCAACGAAACAGAAAACTTGTAAAAGATCTGCCTCTGGTAGAGCAGATAGAGGTTACTATTTTTTCAGAAAAGCATGGTTTGTCTGGAAAGCAGAAATTTATTGATTTGTATAGACTGAATTTCTGTTTTTAAAGGCTTGCTTCTGAATAAATCCTGAAATTTTGTATACATCACGTTTTGTTTTTTTTTTTTTTTTTAAATCTGGACTTGTTTCAAATGTGAATGGATGGGAAAGCTTACTTTAAAAGCTTTTCAGTGTAATGAGCTGGTTGGATTTATCTTAGTCAAACAGTTAAAATGGCTTACATGAGCTTGTTCTGTGAATGTCTTTGAAGATATGCGAAAATGCCTCATGCTGAGAAAAGTAATCCCGAAAAATCTCCTTGGTGTGATCTTACCCACAGAACCCATAAGACAAACGGGCGTTTGTGAAGTCTGTCACAACTTGAAGCATGACTGAAATGTGGACCATCCTGAACAGTGGTCTTCCCTCTGGATAGCCATGCCTACCCTCCCATGCTTCTCCTGATGGGAATACCTCCCTTCCTTATAAATGGCTGTTTTTACAGCTCAAAGAAAAAACAGGGGGAGATTTCATGAGGAATTTAGCATTGGTGGAGGAACCGTGGTGTTTCCTTTGTTCTCTGAAAAGGGGCAGTCCAGATTTCCTCCATGGCACTGGGTCACTGAGGACATGTTGTCTTCAGGTCACGTTTCTTTGGTTTCAGCCAAGGTGCTCAGCCCAAGCCCTGCACAGCACCAGTGTCCGGGCACCTTCGGTTGGGCACCCAAACTTCACTTCCTTTAAAGACTGTGCTGAAACTGCCCTGTTTCCTGGTGCAGTGACCTCCTTTCGGACTTGGCCGTCCGTAGTCTGAGCTTTTCCTCTGTTTCCCACAGGTGAAATTTGGGAACTATGCCTTTGTCTGGGATGCAGCAGTGCTGGAGTACGTGGCCATCAACGACGCCGAGTGCTCCTTCTACACGGTCGGGAACACTGTCGCGGACAGAGGGTACGGGATCGCCCTGCAGCACGGCAGCCCCTACCGAGACGTCTTCTCACAAAGGTAAGGCTTTGGAGTAGCAGGAGCAGGTACGAAGGGAAGGTTTCTCTCAGCTCTGGACCCTTCTTTTAATTGAATGTTTGGTGAAGGGAAAAGGTCTTGTATTTGCAATCCACTTCATTTCTTGAGTAGGCATTCATTTTCTCCGAGACATTGAATTATTCGTTTTCCTAGGAACAGCATTAAAAACACTTTGTGTTGCTCTTATTTGAATTGTTCTTGCTTCTTTTGAAAAACATTAATGAGATGAACTCAACTTCATTAGCAGGAAAATGAGGGAAGAGTTGCTTCATTTGTTATAGAGAGTCAGCATAACTCAACCCTTCCTATTACAGAAGCTGTTTCTTAAAGAAAAAGAAAGTGAATTTGGACACTGATGGGAAAACTAAAGGGGATGAACAAGAACATTTGATGTTTTGGTGGGAAGACCCCTATTAGAACCCAAAAGCATGGGTGCTTATCCCCATACTAATCGATCTCTTGGGCTACAAAAGTGACATCTCTAGAGATGCTACTGGTACTGTCTTTCTATTAGGATTGGATATACTAAATTAATTGTATGTATTGAGCCTTTGTAGTATTTGTGCTTCCCTCCAGTATTGATTCCTAAATCAGGGTGTGTGTGAAATGTAAAAAAACTACCAAACTTTCTTAAAGTGTAATGTCTGCAGTTTGGCACTTAGGAGAAGACATGGGCTAATCTCGTGATCCTTTTTTCTTTCTGAATCTGCTCTCTCAACTTTGTTTCTGTGGGTTTGTGTTATGTGCATGAAGCAAAATTTTACAGTTGCTGCGATGGGATTTCTGTTGTGTGGCTGCCAGGTAAACACACAAAATATGCTTAATTTGGGCCTTTGCCTTTGTCCAAAGACTGTGGTGAGTGGGGGGAAGTAGCCAGTAACACTGTGCAGATCCAGAGGAATCATTCTCTGCTCACACCTACAGCATGAACAGAGAAGACTTGGATTCTTTGAATCTGTTCTATGTTGGGAGTGATATTGCTGAAATTTTTGCTAACGTAGCAGCAACATAATAAAAAATTTCACAGGATCAACGAAAAATTTAGGTTTTGTGAAACATGTATCTGCTTTGTATATTACAAAGAGTATTAGAGGCAAATATTTACCAAATACTGCAATACTCTCATATTCCAGCTGTGACTGGGCTGCCTCTGCTTAAAATCTCTGGCACTCTAAAGAAAGGAGGCGAATTCCTTCCTGTAATCTTTCAAAGAAATCCTTCCACCTGTTAGAGTTCTCAGGTGCTTGTCAAGGTGTTAAGTCATCCTCTTCACAGTCTTATCCATGTAAGCTTGAGTACAAAAACTGGAAGACATTAGGGAATTTCATAGCCTGTGTCTTTATTACTAAACACGGTGAAACTGCCAAGTGCCATGGCACGGCTCACGCCCACATTCTTCGTGCCTACCACTGCTGCTCAGCAAGTCAAGGTGGATGCATCCAAACTGCTCTTAGAGACTGCTTCTGACAGGGTTTATGTACTGGGTATAGCTCTTGGCATATGGGGAAAGAGGTTATGGCTGGTTCTGGCAAAAGAGTTTCTTCTTCGTGGCAGTATTCAGCGCATGGAGAGGCTGGATTACAGCTTCTTCTGATACACTGCCTTCAGCGACTCCTGGATCATTGGTCTGTGCAGGCCTGACATTTCCAAGTACAATTTTATTTCATAAGAAAATTTCAGCTTTTCAGTGTATTATTATATCTTGGAGCTATAGGAAAGCGGAAAGGAGCATAAGAATTTGCACATATATAGGTATTTTTATCTGAGGATCTTCGAAGCAATACTTTAATATTAGCATCTCTCAGGAAAGCAAATGCCATTTTCCACATAATTGTTAGGGAATCCATAGCATCAGGAGACTTAAATGAAATCTGAAGGTCATATGTTGTCCCCTGGTGGAATCAGGGATCATAGGCACTCATTTTTGATTTCTTGCTAAAGTTGTCAGAGCTCAGGTAGATGAAGAAAGGGATTATTTGTCAGGTATTGGGCCACAGAAGGATCTGGATGGATACGCAGAACTTAGCACTGGTGAGAAAATAACTCATTACATTAGCAGGAGGAATGGTTGAACAGAGAAACTGGAATTTGCTTGGAGTGATACTACCTCCTGGAGAATTCAGAGAGCCTGAGATATTATTCTGAAAATGTGTGTGCTGCTGTGCTTATATTCTTATTTCTGTATTATGAGAATGTATAATATAGCATTTCTAATTATGCCCATAAATACAAATTTACAGTTTAAAGCAGTGAAAGGTTGCCTTATATATAAGAAACAAACACATGAAAGAGAAATCATGCTTACAAGGTAGCTGACAAGGTTTTGTTCTTAACATGCTTCTGTACTGTTCTTTAAGTTTACGTCCATGTGGTTTTCACATACCATCCTTATATTTCTTCCTAATGAAAAGGCTCAACAACCTTCAGCAGCTGCAGCCTGCATGCTAAACAGAGAGAGGAATAGATCCATTGTATAGGATTAGCAAATGTTCACATGAATATTTCACATTTTAATGCAGCAGGGAACTGGTTTAAAATATATTGGCACTTCTTGATCTTTCCCAAAATAAATATATTTCTGTGAAAATACATAGGTTCTTCTCTTTTAAGAAATTTCATATAAAGCCATAAGCTGCACAGTGTTAAATCCCTAGGGTGCAGCTGTGAAAGGTCTGGCAGGCTTACAGGAGATTTTGTTCTCTGTGCAGGAAGCACAGGCATGCGTTTAAAGCTTTTCTGAGCATTCAGGTGATTCCCAGAGAAACAGGAAAAGACAGAGAGGTGTAAACACTCGCCCCTTCTCTAAAGCTATGGCGCGTGAGCTGCAGCCAAGGTAACACTGTGGTAAAGTTTACCAACAGGAAGCAGTGTAAAGAAGCTGGTCTTTGAGACCTTTCTTTTTCACACGCAAAAAAAAAATCCCTTCAATGCCAAAACAAAGACATGAGCAGCAGTGAATGGCCTGACTGCGGTGTCAGATTGGCTTTTTGCTGGATGGGAATGGCAAAGCAGCCAGCTGGGGTCCCACACAGCATCTGTGACCAGTCCCTGCCTAGTGCTTTCTCTGAAAACAGATGATTTGGGTCTGTCCTGAAAATAGATGTATGGCTGTAACACAGGTAATATAGAAAATAATCTGGGTAACATTTGAAAGATAAACTTATCATAGCCATCCTGATGCCTTCATTCACGTTGTTGCAAATGTTAACAAACACAACTCGCCATGCCACTAGGCAGACAGGTGATGTGCTCAGGTAGATTGCTGTCCTCTTTTCTTTGCCACTAAGACTTAACCTTCTGAGCACCAGCAGCCTCCAGGCAGCATGTCAGTTTTCCCTCTCTATCTATTTTTCTTTCAAGGTAATGACAGGGGCTGTAATAATAGGAACTGCCAAATTTCCTGGGAGAGCTTGAAAAGGATGTGTCTTTTGGTTCATGAGGAACAGTGTGGTGACACTAAATTTGACACCTGTTAAGAATTCTTTTCAGCTTTAAACTTTAAAACTTCCATTGCACCCCTGGGAGGTATAAATATAATTGCAGACGCTTTTCAGAGTGTTTCATAGGATGTCTGTGCTTCCTGCAGTGCTGCAGCAATGGCTCAGGTGCTGCGCTGGTGGCTGGCTTTTGGTGGGGGTCAAGGAGGGGTGGCAGCAAAGTGCTGGAATCCTGTTCACGTCTCCACTTTCTCTGCTGTTTCACTCTCCTTTTCTGCACTACAGTCCCAGCAACACAGCGCGCTACAGCCACAGGGAGAGGAAGCTCTTTTTCGTGCTCAGCAGAGGCCAGCAGCCAGCTTCTCACTGAAGTAACTGGAATCTGTCAACACCCAAAACCACTGAAAAATCAAGCCATAGTTGTTCTGCACCCCTCATATCCCAAAGAGCATCCATGTGTATTTTGCCCCTTTAGGTAAAAGGAAACAGTGACCATAGGAAGAATAAAAAAGAAAAGGCAAGTTTGCCCTCAGAGTCCACAGTGTGGGACTCCTGCTTGTTCATCAGCTGTGTTTCTGTAAATGCACCGCCCCAGCCAAGCACAAGCTCACAGACACCTAAAGTTGTCCGTGTGCCAAAAGAAGCAGCAGCGTTTCCATAATTCCTGGTGATTGTCTGTGGGAGGTGGGGTATGTGAGGGCAAAATGCATGGAAGGTACAAGTACCATATGGCTTCTGCAGAAACCTCAGTCTGATTTGACGTTATTCACAAAAAGTCACAGTGAATTTGTACTGCTGCTAGAGAAGGCAATCACATCTTTTTTTCCTAAGGGGGGAAAAGAAATGGACACTTTATATAATGATTTCCTCATGGCAAGCCCAAAGACACCTCCCTAGCAGCAAGTGGTGCGCTTTCAGACATCCAAAACTTTGGAGGGAAAGAAGAGAGCCATTGTATGGCATTTCAGACTGCCCCTTAGCAAATCATTAGCCAGCTGCTTTAAATAAATGGTATGGATATTCTCCTGTCCTTTTTACATCTCATCAGCAAAATCCTGAGTCTTAGAAAGTTCCTGCCCTGAGCCATAAATATGTGTTCTTCCTGTCTCCTGACCATTAATTCTCTCTCCTTACATTTTCTTTCTGTGTCTCGGAGGTCACTTATGTCCAAAGACTCCAGTGCAAGGAAAATTACTTTATTCCTAACTACCTTGATTTCTTTTTCTCTGCCCTTGGGACTATGTACCCCTTTCTTTGAGAAGACCCCCTCTCTTTATTTATTGTTTTTTTAATATTCTTTTAATGAAAACCCAAGTGTCACTTATTCTCTGACTTATCTTTTACCAGCTATGTGGAAAATAAGAGTTTAGGATTACACCCTTACCCTGCAGAGGACTGACAAAAATGATGTAATCGGATTTTTCATTATTAAATACAGTGATCACCTGCAGAATAGTGGATGCCTTAGTAAGAGATCAACTTTGTCTCGGTAGTTTGCTAAGAACTGAAATCCTATTCTGAGCTGTATATATAACATTCTGAAAAATATAGCAGATAAACGAGAAAAATCTACCTAAATCCACCCAAAGCACTTTTTTTCCTGATAATTCCAGAAAATTAAGAAACTCTGCAAATTGGAAGAATTATTTGACTTCAAGCAAACTCCTGAATTTAGATTGAAGAGTTTAATTTTGAGAGTCTGCTCTTAGATCATGTCACAAGTTTATATAACTGAAATTACATTAGTGAGAGGAAAAAAAAATAAAAATTAATTCCAGCTTTCTGAGGAGTCTGACATGAGAATCCGTTCTTAATTTATTCAGGTATAGTCATTGTTAATAAAAGCCTTAACTTCAGAGTAGCACATAGTAACAAGGTAGTTTCTCAGATAACCAGGATGCTAAATAAAAAACTTAAGTACCACACCAACGTAATATTTCTTGACCATCCCAAATAACCAGTCTATTCTTATTTTTTACTGTCTACATTAGACTTGTAAGGGTAAAACTGGGAATTGCACCAGGCCCTAGGTCTCAAAACATGTCCATCTTCCTTTTTGCTGAGCCAGGTCCTCCAAGACAAACTGCAATTGCCCTTCATGCCAGGAAACTCACCTTGAGGAAGCGCTGCTCAGCCAGCCACCTGCCCCGCTGGTGCTGCAGGGTGCTCACACTCTGCACACCTCGCTCCGGGCCACTGGATCCGGGCTGAAGACCTGTAACCTCAAGTGGATTATAAGAAAAGATGTAGCTTCATCTGATTTTTAAAAATGGCATCCATTACTTCATGAGAAAGCCCTAACAGAAAGCTTCTGTCCCTCTGCTATTCTCTCTTCTTTTTCCTACCAAGCCCACGAGCATCTGATCCAGGCTTACAGCACTCTGTAATCCTGTCTGAGCACACTGCTAATAGCTTTCCCCAAGGGCCAGATGATCTGACACTGTCCCTTTGCATCCTCTTCCACTAGCTGCCTAATGCAGAGCTGCAGGTTCTGAAGATTCCTGCACTGTCATCAGCAGTGTTTCCTGGCTTTATTGCCCATCCCCATCTCGCTTGCTCGCGGGGCTGCTGGCTGTAGGACTGCAGAGAAGCTGTCGCTCCCACACATCACACTGTGAGAGCAGGAGAAATGGCTTTATTGAGCCCTCATGGTGTGCATCTGGTGCTTGCAGGTCTCACTGTAAATTCATGATTAGGAGCTGGAAAGGATGGCGACGCCTACAGAAACACAGGCTTTGGCAACTTGTTAATCTCCTGTGATATTAACTGATGAGATGGGTTAAAGGATTCTGCAGCAGATCTGGAGTTTATTACATCCACATAGTGAAAAATTAGTCAATCAAAACATATAAAGGCAGTGAGCAAATTAGTGCGCTTTTTAAATATACCAGAACATTGATGGGGTAAGTTAAAGGATCATGAAGTAGCAGCACTGAGAAGAAGCATGAGAAAGAAAATCATAAGGAAAGGCATTAGATCTTCCTGCATTCACACAGCACAGAGCTATGAGCACCAGAGAGCTGCCTGCCTGCTTCACCATGGGAAGGCAACTCTGCATCCAAGCAGTGCTGTGGTGAAGGAAAACTTTCCAACATTGCTGCATGTTGGAGAAAAAATGTACCATGAAAAAGGCAGCTTCATTCTTTCTCTTTTTCCTAATCGATGCTCACTTTCAGAAAGAGCCCTGCGTTCAAAGTTTCACAAAGGCAAGCTGGGTAAGGGTAGGCTTGTGCATAATAATTCCCCATCATTACCCATGAACCACCCCAAAGAAAACAGTCTAATTGTAATGTGTCAAATTACCAGTAGATACCACTTTGCAAGCTATTTCTTACTACTTTCTCTCCACTTCTCCAGCCTCAGGCACCTCAGACTTGGCCTGTAAAATGGCCAGAGATTACCCAGCGAGGTGTGTAGTACAGTCAGTGGAAACAGTGTTGCTCATCCAGCTATGTGGAAGCGACATTTACTGTAAGCTGAGTTGTTCATGTGTTTTAAAGTTTTACGGAGTGAGTAAGTGCATGGCTGCAGAATCTGAAACTGCTTGGTTATAAATCTGATGACAGTAAAGCTGAAAGAAGTCTCAGCGAGTGGCTTCCCTCCAAGAACTTGCCTTTTTATGAATTCCTGAAGCAGAGATTAGGTTTACCGTCAGTGTACACTGTCCTGTAGTACATTTTTTTCTTTTCTGGCTGCCTTCTCATACGTTTGTGTGCGTCAGTCTTGAGAGGAACGGGTGTAACTACTCACTCTGACTCAGCCGAGCAGCACCATTGCCTTTAAAGTGGGGTGGAAAATGAGTGCAAAGCTTTCCCTTGAAAATAGGAAGGATCCAGTCATGCAGCTGCCTTGATGACAGAACCATAATAACCACAAGTTAAGGGTTTAGCCCACCTACCCCACACCAGCACTGCCTGCCAAAGGTTCCTGGCTCTTGGCCTCAGTTCTCAAAACAGTGGTCAACCTATTTCAGTTAAAATGAGCAAGAGTAGCAAAAGAGCAAAGAATAATAGATCTTTGCTAACCCATTTTGTTGCCTTAAAAAGTAATTAACCTTTAGCTGGACCATAAAGCTCGTTTTCAGCTAGTACTGTTTTCCAGATAAAAATAAAAGGCCTGAAAATAAAGCTTGTTTTCAAAGCTGAAATGAACTTGATGGAATGACAACTGGAGGGATTTATCCATATCTGGAGTGAGAGTTTTTGCTTCCACCAGTAGAACTGCTGCAACAGAGGCTACCTTAGCCTGCAGACATTTGCTCTACTGTAGAACACCGATCTGCTATTTGTCACCCATTCTTGAATCATCAGTAAGTGAAGAAGGTGCTATCCCTGGTTTATGACTTCAGCCAAGTTCAGGGGTAGGGAAAGGGAAAAAGAGCATATGGAAATGCTCCAAAATGTAGAGCCAAGGAAGAGTGGTAGCATGTTTCCTGGCAGAGTTCTCTTCCCTTGCTGAAATAGGATATGAGGAAGAAGAAAGCTTGTTGCAGGAACAGAGGGAGTGACAGGAGAGGCAGCGAGGACAGGGAGGAGCTGAGTGCTCCTCAGTGATTATGGAGGGTGGATGAAAGGAGCCGTCCTTATTGCTCAGCTCCATGCAGGAGGAGATTAGCAGAGTGAGAAATCTAAAAAAAAAAAACTATCCAGAGAGGTCTTCTGCTGTGTCTCAGAGCAATCCCATGAGGTAGGCTGCTCCCCAAGGAAATCATGAGGGAGCTGGGAGGAGGAGCCAGACAGGGTCACCAGTATGTCAGAGTGCAGTGGTTAGAGAGGCTTGGATTAGTTGGAAGATGAAGATGGGGAAGCCTTTACTCTCTGATTCCTCTGTAGTCTTAAGGAAAAAATGTTCCGGAGATTAGCTATCACAAAGTTGGAAAGACCTCTGCCCAAATCCCGAAGAAGACTTGGTGGTGGCAAAGAGGCTTTGCAGGGTCAAAACAGACAGAAGCATTTGCTGACATGAACCAGCTGGATAATGTCGGAGACGTTTGTTTGCACAATGTGCAACAATGTGGTTTATATCCTCCTTTAGTGCCAATTGGGTTAGGTTAGCCCAAAACAGAGGAGAGCCCTGATCCCAGCCATCGTAGCTTTGTTGACTGTCCGAAAAGCCAAATGCCTTTCCAGGCCCAAATTTTCCATTTAAACATGGTGTGCAAGCAGACAAAAATGATGACATGGCCAAGGAAAAACTGTGTTTGCCATTTTATTCATAAAACACTTTTGCAAAGTGCATTTAGTAGTTTGCCATTGTAACCACCTGCACAGAGAGCTTTCAGGGCAGAGCTCTGACACTGTATTTAGTTCATACTTCGACTGCTCAGCTAAAACTTCCATTTCTATGCATTTATTCTGCTTCACACATTATGTTAGCAGTCACTTTCAATATTTCAAAGTCACAGCAGTCCTTTTCTGACATGCATTTGTCAGAATGAACTGCCTTGACTGCTGTTATTACAGACTGCAGTTCCTGACTAAGGAAAAGTCTTATATGGAACCAGAATATTGAAATTTTTCAGAAAAAACAATAGATAAAACAGAATAAAATTAGAGTCAATGAACAGAAACAGATACTTTAAACGACCAGCCATAATTTTTTTTTTTTT
>VWZT01002923.1:212045-274034 GCA_013397055.1 Pachycephala philippinensis
TTTTTAAGAAGGAGGAGAGCATGGGAAGGCAGGATTTATAACCCAGTATAAAAGAATTAATCAGGGAAAGTTTGATCTTTCAAATTCGTATGCAAGGTATTGATAATGGCACTCTTCAGCTGTCTGGTAGTAAATCAGAAAAGTACATCATCCTTGGACTTTCAATCAAATACTTTATCATACTCCTCCAGTGATCACCCTGAATAGAAGGATTTTAATAATAAGCCCGTTGTAGTCACAGAAAAACATCACAAGGGGTTTTGGCCTATCTGGAACATGTGCTTACACTCCTGGTTAAGTCCTAGTGGCAGTAATTTGTCATGGCACATGAGCACATCTCCCTCTTGCATGTGCTTAATAGCAGGCACAGGCTTTGCCAGTTCTCTCTAAAAGCCCACACAGTTAAGGGCTGAGCCAGGGGAAGTACACTTGTTTGGAAAGGTTATGAGCCTTTCATTCTTACTGCAATTGAAAAATAGGGTTTTTTCCGTTGTATTTGCTACTTTTGTCTTCAGCTGAAAGAATAGCCTAACAGCTGAATTTCCAAAGCAGTGAAGAAAAGCTGCCACCTAATTACCTGGCTTTGTAGATAAGTACATGCTCCAGCTGCTCCCACCAAAGCAGAAAGGTTTCAGCTGGTGACAAACATTAAAAGGAAAAATAACTCTGTTGGCTGCAGTTTCACAGGTGGGATGCCTCTACAGGGCCAAAGATATCATCAGTATCTCAAAGACATCAGATTCCTACAGAAAGCTGATAAGACAAATAAGCTGTGTTAGGATTTGTTTGTTTATTTAATTAAAAATTCAATTATTTTTTAATTAAAAAAGAACAAACAAACTCCATTACAGTAATATTTGGAGAGAAAAGCAGCACTGTTTTGCAGCCTTGGGAGCAGGGATTAGAAGTTCCTGGCCCAGGACTGATTTTTTTTTGGCTTTTTCTGTGGTATTCTTACAGCAAATACGTGGGAGAAACCGTGAAGAACTGAGCCTTGAGTTACTGAGAAATAGATACTTTATTTTTAATATTGTTTGGTTGTATTAATTTCCTTGGGTTTGGGGGGATTTAGTTAATTAGCAGTGGATCTTCAGATCATGGAATTACTCCAGATTTATACTGGTTTAGCTGACGGGAGAATTTAATCCTATAATATGCCTTTGGCATAATTTAGATGTAAGGCTCAAGATTAAGATCCCCATGAAACAGGGAATTTATGTTCATTTCTTTTTTTTACACTGTGAAGTACTATGCAAAGCTACAGAAATGTGTCAGCTCTGACAGCCACACTTGGGCAGCAATCAGGGCTTTCAAAAAGCCATTGGGCTTCACCGCAGCATCAAATGCCCTGTGTTCTTCCATTTTATATAAATCTGGAGGAAATTGTAAAATCTATAGAAGAAAAGCAATTGAAAAAGAAGCATGGTTAAAGCCCTGAGGAAGTGAAGGTTTGTTGATCTTCTTCATGTCCCTCTTAAATTAAAAACTCCTACAACCCTCATTTTTAATTTATTTAAGCGTAGCAATCTTGCACCAAGTTAAACTTTCAAGGCCTCTTGAAAATACAGGGTTTCAGAAAGAACCACTGACAGGTGTTTAACACAAGAAGAAATATATCCATGGTTGTATATGTAAGTAAGGATAGGTAAGCTGTGCTGACAGCAGTGGCTATATTTTATTCTCATCCCCAAAATGAAATATTTGTGTGTGTGGCTGGGCTGGCAGCAGAGAGCAGAGCAGTGTGTAGTGATACCCTCTCCTGCTGCTTGGCTTTGCAAGGAAAGGCTCTGTCACTCCAGTTTGCTGCAGGACACTTGGCTCAGGGGGGATAACGATGCATCCAAGCTGACTCCACAAATCACTTGGATGCCTAGCAAAGCCCTTTGCATCTCCCACTACCTGTTTTCTTCCCATTTTCTCACCTCTTACCAGTGCAGGCCACATGATTTACTGCTTACTTGCTCTGAGGCCTTCTCTGATAGAAGAAATCCAGGGTGGCTTTGGTGTTGGAGTGTTTTTAAGGGCTGAGTTTAGGAGAAGTAGGCTCTGCTTTCATGGAGAGCTGCAATAGCTGAGATTAAGGGAGGCAGCAGGGCTGCAGAGCTGGCACAGCTGCGAGCAGTGCACAGGCACAGCTTCATTCCTCTCGCTCCTGCCAGCTTTATTTCAAATTACCTGGTGCTTTGGCACCACTGCCTGTTTCCTTTTTTCTGCCCAAAGTGTTTTCCAACCACTATTTCACTTAACACAGACCCTTTTGGCTGGTTCAGTGTTGTGTAGCTGCCTGTTGTCCCTTGCCCTGCCAAACAGGGGTGGTGGGCTGCAGGGGGACCCTGTGGGGTGAAGCCCTGGGTGGGTGCAAGGGAGTGACCCACAGAGTGGCTGGGCACAGTCTGGGGCTGGGAGGTGCCCCAAGGGCTCTAAGTGCCTGTCGTCTTGGGGTAGTGGTCTCCAAACCTCCTCAAAAACAAAACTGCTCTTTGGGGTCAGTACTGTTGCTCATTGTGAAAAAGTGAGGATGTTTTATTTCCTTTTTTTTCCCTGTTTCTCAGAGGTGTGAGTGGTTAGTCCGTTCATGGGGCTGAACTGTCGTCATCTTTTTGCTTGTGTTGAAAATAAAGCCTGGGTAAAGGCTCTCACCAGGAGACTTCTGTCCTAGGCTGGCAGGACTGGGAGCGGACCATGCTGTGCGCCTTGCAGCCTATTGCAATTTAAGATGATTCCCACAGTGCTACATTTCAGGTTCAATTCTGAAGATATGCTTGCTCACAGAGAAGCTTTCTCACCCCCCACAGGCATTGCATACTCACTAGTATCTTTTTCCGAATCGAGGAAAAAGTAGAGGTGCCAGTCCTTCATCTTGCCTAGGCAAGGATAAGCTCCTTGCTAAAATTTTTAAATGTTACATCCCTTTAGGTCACTAATACAGCCTATCCCATACAGCTGGAATTATCACAGGGCTGAATCTCAATAGTAATGGTGCAGGTTATCTCTGTGTAAATAGTGCCAGATCTTTATTCAGCAGGAGAAATGCTGCAGGTCTGCACTGATATATTGATCTGGATAAACAAGGTAGTTTGTTCCTATCTGGAGGTGCCTTCTTAAAGTTCAGTTTGTGATGCTTGCAGGTAAAACTGATGATTTAATGTTCCTGGATATGGTGAAATACCTGGTGTGCTGCCTACAAACCAAAGGGGTTTTCCCTGCAGGGCTGATGCTGGACTTCGTGAGCCTCTTGCTGCACTGCCAGCACTAATATAAACATTGCATCTCGGAAAAAAGGGTCCTTATTTCTGTTTGTTGTTCTCTCTGGCAGTCTGCATCACTTCCATTTGGGCTTAGTGGTGTTTGCCTTGAGTCACAGTGCTCTGACAGCAGGGCTGCAGGAAGCTTTCTTGGCAACATTTGTTTTTCTAGAGAATTGTTTCGTAGCTGGGGGTTTATTGCCTGCTCTGAACTTGAGTTTTCTCAAACAAATTTCAGCTCCATTTCCAGGCTTGGTTTTAATGAAATGGAGTAATTTATGGTTGAAGGGGAGAAATTGTATGATATTCAGGGATTATTTTTGGATTCAAAATAGGGAACAATTTATAAAATATGAGGAGATAGCTTAAAGGCCTCGTCAGTCAGAACTGCTCCTCTTAGCATGCCACTTCTCCTGAGTTAGCCTGTCTACTCCATGCTAACACAGTGGTTAGTCAAATTAGCTAGAGTCAGCTGGATACTTGGATGTCATTAGAAACTGAAATCTTTGTTAGAGTTGAAAGTGAAAACTTATTATTTAATAGAAAGAAATATAGAAGAATGCTTATAATAATTCCAGAATCAGTCATCATAAAATGATGAAAGTCTGAATTAAAGTTCCACATCAAAGAAACCTGAAGGCAAGGGATGCAGTTAATTCAGTCATGAAACTCCAAATCAGCCTTATAATGATGCCATGCAGTTAACCTATGCTTATAATTAAGGCATTTCCTTAGTTATTAGAACCTGAGTAGATAAAAACAAGTGTGCTTTTTTCTTTTCAATTTTGTTAGCACTTGTTAGATTTTTGTCTTCAGATGATGGGAAGGCCACTAAGCTGAAAACTCAGGAAGTTGAAAACGCCTGCGACAAAGGTGCCTAATCCTGTTTTGTGTTCTGAAAATCTTCCTCTGGCTTTTGCTGCATCAGTGTGGGCCATTCTTTGTGGGCCAGGCTAAGTGTTATAATGGCCTTTCCAGCCCCACTGTCTGCAGATCTGCTCACTTTATTTTAAACCACTCTTCCTCTGACATCATCCTGCTGCCTTTCTCCTCCAAGCTTATCACTTGCTCCTTTGCAGCATCGCTCCAGCCCATCCAGGGCGCTAAGGTCACCCTCAGCAGCATATGTGAATACTCCAGGCTGGGACGTGGATAGCCCTGGGACACTCGAGGGATGCTCCAGATTGCTCACTCTCCATACCATGAAACCACAACTAACTTCCCGTGATGTGTTCGACTTCATTACGTTGCTTATTGAATTTTGCTGGCGGTATTGTCTTTTGTCCTCTTGGGACCAGCATCAGTTGTCATGGCAATTACTGTCAGATGGTTGCATCTTGTGTGCTTGGAGGAGTGTAGGAAAGCTGATGGCCAAAAGAAGTAGCAGTGCAAAGAAGCATAAAATGTCAGTTACTGCTTAGCGACCAAAATTTTGGGGGCTGCGGCAGTTGGTAGATAGTTTGATTTCAATCAATATCCTGTGTCTTTGTGTTCAGCTCCTTTTTAGCTTTGTGTGTGTCTTTCAGTTTAGGTCCTAGATGAATGTTCTTGGTTTGGGGTTTAATAATCACGATGACATCTGAAATGACTGATGAAAGAAATGGGTCATCCTCTGTGAAGGCATTATTCAGGTTACTGTAGTATTCGTACCTCTGCCGATCTTGCATGGAATTTGGCCATTTTATACAAGGAAGTAGTTTAGAAAGGAGCCCCAAGACATGTTTGGAAAATACAGGGAATCTTTTTAATGTCCCTTAGCCTGTGTTCCTAAGCCTGTGCTTAGCCCCAGCATCCTTGGTGCTCTGGGAAAGAAAGATGTCAAAAGTGGAGGCTAACTGGACATCTCCTGTCACCTGGCAGTGCCCACAGGCTGGAATTTCCATCTCAGTGCTTTTGGACTATGGGCCTGCCTATTGACACTTCCAACAGGGGTTGGTTGGGTTGGTTTAATTTTTTAGTGAAGCAGAGGCAGAATTTAGTCTGAAAACTTCTTCGCATAAGCTTGAAGGAGATCCGTGTGCGATGAGTATGGAAATTTTTCTGTATTGACTGAGGAAGTTGAAGTCCTTGTAAACAGACATAAATTGGTAGACAAAATGCAAGATAAAGGAAATTATGTAAACATGCCAGGTGCTCATAAGAGTAATCTATCAATGCTCTTTTCTGTAAAACAATAACGGGGAAAATCAGTAGAGTGGGGCCTTGGAGCAGTATTACAATGTATACCAATCCAAATATGCTCTTCTGGGACTTTTTCCGAAAATTACTAAAATCCCCTTCCATGCAAAACAAGTCTGGAAAGAAAAAAAGCGTATTAAATTTGCTCAGTTCGTAGCTTCATGGATGGGATCAAATTAATTTCTTACAAAATTTGGAGAAAATGTTTTGCAGCCCTTTCAAGTCAGATATGCCTAATGGGAAAAACTGTGTCTCTGGCACATCATGCTATGAATTTATCATTTTGCTGAGCAACTTGACAGAAGCAGAGATGTTTTGAAATATCCCAGACTGTTTGATGGTCAGTTTGTGTTTAGACAAAGAGAAGAAGGATCGTGAGGGAGTTGATTGGCAAAAGTCTGGACAAGCATCGTCTACTTCTTTATTGAGAGGGAAAAGTGGAGCCTTTGCACACATGGCTGTCACATTTGTGTCAGCTTTGCAGCAAGGTGGCTCTGTCACATCCTCCTGAAGTCACACAGCCACTTTTCCAGCCCCTTTGTCAACCCCACACTCTGGAAAGCCACAAAGGTTTTTGCCATATGTTGGGTAGCGTTTTTAAGCCTCTCAACAGGGGATGTATCAATATTGATCTTGTGCTAGAGACTGCATTTCTTGATGCTTCACTCTTTTGTAACAGACCCCTTTAGAGGAGAAAATGGGCTAATAATACTCATTTCACCAGGGTCTCAGGGGAATGGAAGCAGGTTTTTCGTCACACTTGAGCTGACAGTTTTCTGATTGATGGCATTTATGGGAAGTTGAAAGAGGATTAAAGTCTCATGATGCTGGTTTATTTCAAGAACATGACACGTTCAATATGATAATAAAGTGGGAATTTTTCTTCTGTGGCTTTTATGGGCTTGGGGTTGTTTAGGATGAAATTATGGATAAAGCCGTAGCTGAAGTCAGCAGTATGTGTTTCTGAGGCTGTCGGGTGCAAGGTGACAGGAGCCATTATAAAACCCTTGGCAGTTTTTTGCTACAAAGAACTTGACAGCAAAGCCAAAAGAAAACTTAATACTGTAATGATTCATTTCATGTGGGAGGCCAAAACTTTTAACAGTGTTGGAAAGCATTTTGCCGTAATGTGCTTTAATTTCATAGTTGTGCTGACATTGTATATCAAGGATTATTATCACCAAAAGGCACTAGAGACTGGTTTGAGATTACAAGTATTTAGAGAGCTGGTGAAGTGAGAGTTAATCTTCTATTCCTTTGTGGACATGTAATGAGTGAAAGGAAAGAAATTGCTTCCCAGTATCACAAATTAGCACAGTAAAGAGTGTAAAATCTTTACAGAAAGGAGGGGTGAACCATTCATCCATAAAACACTTGAATTCTACCTTCAAGCTCATTAGTATATGTATTTTACCCACTAATTATATAGCCAGAGTAATAGCATTATAAGTCCTCTGTACTAAAAGTAGGTTGCTGTAAATAAATCTCTGTTGGATCAATGTATTTTTACTAAGGAAACCTTAAGTTTTGAGTAGAGTCTTCAGGGTCTCACCGGAGTGAAGTTATCATTATTAATATCCCCTGTGGAGGTCTGAAATATCTTTGCATTTACTTAGCTATTTATATGCTCATTTATGATAATATTTAAGTAAACTTGGTTGGCATTAACAAAGTTATGGTTCATTAATATTACATGGACATTTTTATTTAGAAAGACCACTTACCCTAGGCCATTGAAAGTTAAACTGTTTTGAAAAGCCAGCAGCTTTCAGAAGGTGGCTCCGCGCCACACAAGGGTCTCCAGAGGTTGCTTTGCCTTAGGTGCTCCAGATTGCCCTGGATGTGGTCTTTGGGCAGGGATCCCTCTGGCTTCTTGGCTGTACAGGGAGCGAGGCTTGGGGTCTGCAGCTGGACCAGCCAGGTGCCCCACACCAGTTTTCCCAGGCAGGCCCAGGGAGGGGGAGCAGCAAGGGGCAGCAAGGGCAGGTGTCCTTCATCCACCACACATCTCCCACAGCATCAGGGAACACCAATGGGGCGTGCCAAAACCTACTGCTGTTGCACTGGGGTGCTTGTTTCAGAGCTGCAGTCCAAGATCCTCATTTTTCTGATAGATGACCCAAGTGACAAAGCTACAGGCAATTTGCTTTATTGCTGTTATATGGCCATAAGAATCAGAGGGGTCTGCTGGGTCACCAAATCCATTATCCTGCTATGATAGGCAAGCACACCACATGAGTCCTTTCATAGCTTCATCAAGAGCCATCTCAGTACCAGGCTGAGGGATTTTTGTTCACTTGAGTGTTTTCCCCTGGGAGGTCTGTTGTTTTTCTGATGCTGTTCCTGCTGGGAAGCTTTTCCTTCTCCCTATTATTCCCAGGGATAATCTTTATAGTCCAGATTTCTTCATAGCCAGAGTGTAACTGTTAGCTTTTGTTAATATTGGTGCTTCCCTCACATTGCTCTTCTCTGTTTCTGCTTTCTGCCACTCTCAGTTCTCCTTTTCCATGCATGTCAGCAAGGCTTTTTTCCTCCTGAGATAAGAGCTCTGTTCTCCTGTTCATCCCTGTATCTCTTATCTGCACTGGTTCTGGTTTCACTGGAAGGTGGCTAAGGCCAGCTGTGCGGAGCGTGTTGGATGAGATTGCACATGTAGCTGCCAGAATCTGAATCAGAAATACCTTGGCTGGTACACTCTGGCACAGCATTTGCCCATTTTGCAACTTCATTGTGCTGGTGGCTGTTGGTCACTGTGACACCTCAGCCTTTGCTGCCCTCACTCACATCCAAGCAATGAATGCCTGGCTGGCATGGTGTGCTGTTCTTCATCAGCTCTGCTCTCCAGCCCTCAGAATGGAATAAATAGTTTTTACTTAAACCTGAGTAAAAATGATAAACATAGAAGGCATAAATATGGGGATATTATAATTTCTTGTTTCTTTATTTTTACTCTGAGACTGAAGGTGGCTGTACATAGAAAAATTCCCATGATGTACTTAAGTAGCAATGTAGTAATTCCACTTTGTTAATTTATGTAAGAAAAGACCTGATGTAAATGTAGTAATGCAGTTCAGGGAAAAAAAAAAAAAAACCTTCATTTGGTTATTCGGGGGAGCTTTTTATTGAGGCAGTTCTATTCCATTGACTTTGCTCACACCCACACACCTTCGGCATAAAGGGAGTGGTGGCACAGAAGAATACTCCATTGTTGTAAACTAAAGCTTGCATTTCTTCCAAGCAAGTCTCTATTCTTTGCAAATCTGGAGAATAATAAATGCAGATTGCATCAGAGACCTAACTGATAATAGTAACACAATGTTTAGTCTCTGATTATTCATTGTAGTAGGACAATTACAAGAATCTTGAATTTTTCTATGGTGCCACTGAGATTTACTACACTTCATTGCAAAAAAAAAAAAAAAAAGCTGAACAGCCTTGGTAAAATTTGAAAAAAGTCTGCTTTTCTCTTTTTCTTGTAGTCAGAGGCAGTGTTTTTGATTGCGACCAAGAGACTGGTTTCATATAAGAGCTGTGAGATGAAAACCAAATTGTCTCAGTGCTCTTCACCTGGGTCCTGAAGCTTATAGCGAAACCAGGCATGCTTTTGAGTCTCCAACAAAAGCTGAACTCCAGTGCATTTCCCATGGATTGAAATTTTATTACAAGCATTTTGCACTAGTACTACTGTTATTTCTGCACGAGAGATAAATTTATTATGCTTTCTGATGGACTTTTACGTCTTAAATTACATAAAATACAGTTTTTATTTGACAGAGATAGGCTATTGGAAAGTAATAAATGGAGTCAAAGAGGGACACTTTCTTCCCTAAACACTTTCTTTGGATCGACAACTGTGTGTTTTCATTCCAATAATTGGAAGTTTCCAATGCAGGTATACTGCTATATCTGTAGGAGAGATTTGATCTGTGCACATTGAGACATAGTTCATTTTTGGCTAGTACTAGTAAAAATAATTGCAATGCCAGTTCTGTACCTGAATTACTTGTGATAGATAGACTTCTGGATTAGGTAGTCTGCACTCAGAAATAATGAGAAATGTCAGGTTTTGGTTAAAAAATGAGCAGTGAAATATCTCTGCAGGTTATTATCACTTTGAGGGATTGTGGTTCCTCTCCATTATTCCCTCCACTATTGTTGAATTGTCCAATTTAAGTGAATAACAGCACATTCTTTCTAGAAACTGTTGCTGGGAGCCAAGGAAATAAAATGTGTTAGAGGGATCTATTACATAAAGGATACCTGCATATAATAGCCATTGGCAAAGTTGAGAGACAATAGCCAGGAATCAAATTCACCAAGTGCAGAAGATTTTCTGCTTTGTTTTTCCAAAGTCTGAGCTACATATACTGAGCAACCCAGTCCTACTAGAAAATTCCTGCTTTTGTACCAACCCAGCCAATATTCTTAACAAAGCAGTCTTGGACACCTTCTGCTTTCTTTAAAACTCATAAAGCTATTTGAATCTTTTGTAATCGTGCATGAGCAGCTACAGAAAGCATTTGCCATCATGCACTGCCACGTTTGTAGAAAGGAGGGTTGTACTGGAACTTTCCAGAATTCACAAATATCCATATGTCCTGCAAAATCAGCTTTAATTTCTACCTCTTTTCTAAAAGAGTGTTTTAAAGCATTTCCTTCCAGACTGACTGGATAAAAGGCATGGATAAATCAGAATTCTGCAAGTCTTTTCTCATCTGTTCTCGTTGACTGGCTCCCTGAGAGGTCTGAGGTCTTGGTGCAGCACGCTTTTTTTTTTTTTTTTTTGGTGTACTTTGTTACTGAAGAAACTAAGTACTTGCTGAAATTGATAACTTGTCTTTGACAGCCTCTTCTGTAGTGAGTATAAATATGCTCAAATTTCATTTTTAATTAGTAGTATGCAGGCTCTGGCCATATTAAAACTAGAGCTTTTGTATTGGTCAGTCTGCACAGGGGATGTTTGTAAAAAATTTTTGTTCTGCTTAGCCTGCTCCCTCAAGATTTCTTGCCTTTTCGTATAGATCTGTTCCAGCATGCCAAGCATCCTTTCTGTGGTAAGAAAAATGTCAGATCCTGCAAAAAGACTCTGTGGGGAAAGTAAACCAATCAAGGACTGTCCTGCCTGGAGGATCGGTGGAGATCTTCTGTCTCAGCAGCATCTCAGAGATTCCTCCCCTCACCCTGTGCTGCAAGGTGTGTTCGGGTTGAATTACCCACATGACCCAGTGGAAATACAAAACTCATAGTTTTACAGGCTTCAGCAGCTTTAGGACAGTTCTGATTACGTATTTGGAGGAAGGATAATAGGGAGATTTAAGACAGCAAACTCTCTTTTTAATGATGTCTATTCTGTGTGCTATGGAACTTGTTTAAATACCTGGAGCAATTAATCACTTGCCAGGTTTCGTTGCTCAGGTTCCAGCTGCCGTTGGGACACAGGAAGGCAGTATATTTCTAAATGAGGAACAACCTCCTCGTCCCTCTTTTATGTGTAAGACAGGCCAGACTGTCATGCTTAATTCATCTTTAATGAAAATATATTTATTCATTCTCATTTTGTAAGTGAATTTAGGTCTTGGTCTGTTGAGGGAGAAGAAAGGAAAACAACAACTATTTTTTGGGCTAAGATCTTCTTGTTCTGTCTGCCAGGTCTTATTATGAAGCTTTTTTTTTGTTTGTTTGTTTGTTTTTGTTTTTTTCTTATGGCCACATTTCAAAGCCTTGTGCAGCAGAGAAAATAAAAAATATTCCAAGGGGTCTACATGCATAACAGTGCTCAGTGTCACTATTGTATGGAATTTAATTTTCTCTCATCCAATTGCATATTGCTGCAGTATGTTCTGTATGTCTTCTTGATTCACATGAACAAATTTCAGAACAGCTGGACTATGCAGCCATGATGAGATGAACAGGAAATATCATCCAGCACCTTACATACTCTGCACTGTCTTTTTGTTGTTATGTCCTACAGGTATTGCTGCTGCTCTGCTAAATAGGCTTTCAGTCATTCCTAGTGCTTTTTCATTCTGCTTTACTTAATGATCCATGTCAGCGAGCAGATCCCTGTTTAGAACCGAGCAAAATAAAATTGATTTTCCTGGTTGTGTTAAATTTCTTTTACAACATAAAAGTTACCAATTTGGTCCTTAGCTGGAGCAGCAAAGGCTGTGCTGGTACATGTGTAGAAATGCTGCAGCTGAGACCCTCCAAGATGAGGAAGGGTGCAGGTTAGCAGATTCCTGTGCCTTTAGCCCTGAAAGAAAGAGGCCAGGAAATTTCCCCTATATGTTGCCCTGACTGGGGCAGAAGCAGTTCTTCAAACTGAAGAAAATTCTTCCCTTTACATAAAACCTGGGATTGGATGTGAGAAAGGCTTGTTAGATCACTCAGTTTATTTCCCTGACAAAGCAGATCTATCCTCTGTCTTTCCCAGTGCTTCATCTGTCCTCTGAATTTCCCTGTGCTTCTTCTATCTTGGTTTTTTTTTTTCCAAAGTGGAACAAACCAAGTATTTTGTCTAGTCATTAATAAGAGAAACTTCACTCTCCTGTGGCACTCCTCTCTTTCTTGCTGCACAAAATATTATATTATTGGTTTACCTAAGCTTCAGTGCCTTGTACTCCCTAATGGTAGTCTTTTAGGCAACGACTACCTAATTTATATTAAATGAGAACTATCCATTTGTATGGTGTTCATCACTGTGCTGTCAAGCACCAAAGTGACAGCTTTCTTTTCCCTTTTTGTCTGCACAGTGAGCTGGCATGATTTATGACTGTCAGCTGTACCTGTATTCTTAATACTTATGCTCATGTGTGGGGATATGTTCATTTAAACAAGTTGCAGCATTTTACAGAACTTCCTGATTTTAGCCTGAACTAAAGGGTGTGAGATAAGACAGGCTTTTCTATAATTTCCCAAATTCCCAGGATTTTTTTTAGAAAATCAAACGAGGAACAACTAACCAACCCGTGTAAATGCAACTGGGCACTGTGCTTACAGAGAAACCCAGCCAGCCTTGGCCCGGTGCCAGCAGTTTTGCACCTGTGACTGCTCCTCGGTCTGCTCTGCTCTGAGATCCCAGCAGGAGCAAAGCACCTGTGAGCTGGAACCTTCCTGTCCTGGAGGCCCCATAAGCGAGGGTTTGTGGTGGGCTGGTGTGGCTTTGCCTGCCTCCCTGCTTGCTTCATCCCAGATGGACGCTCCTGAGCCAGGGCAGAGCTGAGCGCTGCTGCGTTTATTCTTCTCTCGACTCTGCTTGTGCTTAATAGGAACACCTCAGATTGCTAATGCTCTGCTTACTGCACTCTAAATGTGTTTTCTTACTTCAGCTTTAATATCCTCACTGTTGAAAACCATCCCCAATTAGGGCAGGAGATTCTTCCAGCCTACAGAGGTTTGTTGGCATAATGTTTACTGTCAATATGCAGATTCCTTTGGCTCACAAAGTATGTCACATGTAAAAATGTCATCTCTGATTCCCTGCAAAATATCTGTTTTCTGTGAGAAGTTAATTACTAATTTCAAACCAGCTGGAATGAGGCCTAATGATGGCCTTCTCTTAATTTTTGACAAGTGATAGCTTGATTGGAACTAACTTTACATAGCATCAAATGTGAAATTCAGTTGCAATACAGATTCATTTCTTCAATTCCTCTGAAGACGGTGCCAGAGATCAGTTTATTTTCTGGACCTTTAACCACACAGAAATCACAAGGCCAGAAAAATGCAAAAAGAGGTATTTTGAAAACTCTCAATCTGCATCTGGAGCAGCAAGACTGTGCAGCAATAACCCTCACACCTACCATCCAGGTAAAAACAGGGCAAGACAAGTGGGGCTAGTGTGTGGCAGGGCTGAAGCAGGCAGGAGTGACACTGATGGGAAGCTGGGACTGCATATGTTAGCTAAGCCAAGCTTTCGAGGTGGCTTTTTTTCTGTTGTGGTTGCTGTTAAGATGACTGAGCAAGGGGGAAAAGGTCACTTTCCTTGCCCCGGTGCCTGGATAAGAGATGCATGGCTGGCTGCATGAATTCGGAATTGTTTCGCCCCAGTGGGCACACTTACACCTCCCCGTGCTCCCCGGGTCAGCAAAGACCGAGCAGGGATTTATTCTGCCTCGTTCAGCACATCCCTGCGGTGCCCTCGCCTCGTCTCCCTCTAGCTGCACTTCCCGGGAGCTGCGCTGAGGGCTGCAGGCTCCATCCTTCCTAAAGTGGAGGCACGTAGAGCTGAGCCTGCATCCCTCCTCCTCTCTCTGCTTTTGGGGAGATGAGTGCTGCAGCCGCCTTCTTGCCGTTGCACTATTGTTCAGCGCTGCTGCTGCTGCACAGTGAAGCATTTTACAGACTTGTCCATTTTCAGCAGCAGGAGCTGTTTTCTGGTTTAAAGGGTGATTTCAGATGTTTCAGTTGTTTTCTGGGCATAGCAGATATTTCTAGCCATTCATCCATGAAGTCATCAGTCAGACTATTATTTCTTTTTCTTGCTTTCAGCCTCCTGATGGAAGGGTTGCATTTTATTTCATCTTTATTTTCCTTATTTTTTTGTCTTGCACATGACCTTAATACTTGATTAAATTAAACATCCTTTGTCTTACCAAGTTTTTTCAAACTCAACAGGATTAGGTCTTTAGTGAGTTATTACAGAAGCAAAGCCTTTACCTCGGAGTAAGTGATTTCCTGCCGTTCTATGTTTTCCTGCCAGAAGCAATGAAAAAAGCCACAAGAGACAGGAATAATGCAGTCATATTTAGTGAGCGTCAAACGTAGAGCCTGTGTTATTTACACTCTATCTTATTAAACTGAACTGAATGTTTGCTTGACATCTACCTTTGTGTACCAGGCCTTATTCTGATGGCAGAAATCAAATAGAAAAATCCTGGAAATGCAGAGAACAGAGACTTACAAATTGGTTGGACCTAGGCATTAGTGCTTTTCTTCGCTAAAACTTGGGTGGTGGCTTTGCACTGAGCTCTCCACAACACGTATTTTGGGTTGAGTGGGAAAGATGTAAATGAGTGCAAACTTCTGCTCTTCACCATCCCAAACGTGTAGTTCCCCTTGGATTCAAACCATGTGCTCTTTCTCCTCCCCTGATTTCCGTAGCTGGGTTTTCCATCATCTACCCAATGTCTGCCAGTGTCATTTCTTCCTGAAGTTTCCCAGCAGGTCATTTTTCTCTTCTGCCTTCAAGAATGTCCCTTCCTGCACCACTTCACCCAGCAAAATTGCTTACCTGTAAATTAGAGGTGATGAAGTACATTTTTGCCATGCTTACTCCTTCCTCCTCTGCTTTACTATCCCAGCCTGCCACCCAGCTGCCGTTCCTCAAGCAGATTTCTGATGGCCACTGCTGCAAGTGCTCTCTCAGGCTGCTGGAGGAGCAGCCAGAACCCAGAGGATCAGGGAAGCAGAGCACATTTCACACCTCGTAACATTATAGGGGCACATTTACAGTCATTTCAAGTAATCTGAAAAGGAAGCAGGGAAGAGGAGCAGCAAAGAAGGCACAGACATGTCAAAGACAGCTGTATGTTTACCCTTCTAGCTCAAACAATAAGGTGAGCTGTTTGATCATATTAGGTTGTATTTAAATCAGAAAATTAGTGTAAAATCTTTTAGTGATTGATGACACTATCAATGAAAGCATATACTTAATGTGGAATTCAGATTCTTAACAGAATTTTCCTATTTCACTGATTTCCCTGTTCATTTCAAAGGCTTGCTGTCTGTATTTCACTCGGTGTTTACGTAATGCTTGAAATTCTGACATATCCTTATGCATTTGATCTATGAAGACATATTCTCTTTCCCATCCACAAGAACAGCTGTAAGCTGCCAGCTAGGAAGGCTCTGTCAGAGATAAATTGGCAGATTTCCCTCCCATCTTGTCCTGCATGAAGGCCTCCACTGAGAAAATCACCTCTAAATCAAAACTGACCACTCTCCCTATTGACTGCAGATGGAGACCACATCAGCTTTGCATCTCCCTGGTCACCCCCAGAGGAAGATTTCCCAAGACCTCTTATGTCCCTGCATGCTGGTGAGCACTCTGCATCTGCATTGCAGTCCCTTCATTCCTGGGATGCTGCAGATCCCTGCAGTCCCTGCTGGACGGGCAGCAGTGGGTCACCATCCCACAGGATCGGAGCAGGAGGTCCAAGCAGGCTTTCCCACCTGTGAAGGAGCCACCAGAGGGAGCTTTTTGGACCTGACCCTTTTCGGTGCCTCTTCAGCACTGGCAAGGTGTTCCCACGTGGTAAACCACCACGAGTTTCCTCCTGGTCACCTGCTATTTAACTGCTCTTTCCTTCTTCCCTTTTCTGCAGCTGGTAGATGTGCCAGGTCCCTGTCCCTCTTGAGACACACTTATGATTTTGGAGAGGTGGGACAGGGAGAAGGAAGCAGCAATCAAACTCCAAACAGATCCTGCATTTGTTAGGCTGTTTCTCCTGGTTTCATCAGCCCCGTGGCTGCTCATGTCTCTCTACCCTGCTGCCTCCCCACTCACAGTGGTTTGATATTTCCTCCTCTGGCCCAAGGGTTTTCTCTCCGTAATTCGCTCTTCACTTCAAACCTCGTGAAGGATAGACAGCATGCCTCTGAGCTGGGTCTGAATGGTGCACAAGCCTTCGAATCTCTAACAAGCAGCTGGCTGCAGCTCTGAATATGATCTAATCGGGAGCAACATGCCCAGCAAATTCCTGCCACATTCACTTGGAGCAGGAGAGATTTGTACGTACATGCTCTTGCTGAAAGACTGTATTATGCAGAGCATGCAAAGTATCGACTGCTATCCATTTTTAGAGCCATTGTTAAACAGAAAATTAGCATTGCCGAAGAGACAGTGGGAGATTTTTCCTTCTCCCCTCCCCTCCCTCCCCTGGTAGTGTCTTTATTCTGTTTTCTCTAGTTCCCTTTGTCTTACTGGCATACTGGTCTGCTAACCACCCTTTGTTTCATTTATATTGAAATCAGCTGGCAGAAGACAAAGTTCACAGTGTATATTTAGAGCCCGTGTTTTTGAGACCCTTAATTATTATTTTCCTCCATCTTTCCTGGGAAGCCGCTAGTGATTTGTTTTCAGGTTCATTTCATGAGTGTTTACTGTCATTTACTCTGAACTCTGGTCTTTTCCTTTCTCTGCCTGTCCCTCAAAATGTTGACCACATGCTGGCTCTGCTTTGCATTTCTGTATCTGAGTTTGTATTTTAATATTCATTAGGTATTTGTACTGACAGCCCATCAATACATTAAATTAGTATATATGCAGCTAACAAGTATGGTACATGCTTAACTGACTTATAACAACATTAAAACAGACAGACACAACAGATTGCCTCAGCAGGGTTTAATAAACTGTACTTATCCACAGTCCCTCTGAAAAACAGACACACAACTGCAATATACAGTGCTCACTGGAATAATAAGATAAACGGCAAACACGCTAAGCTAAACATGTTTTGTTCCTCTGATGAGAAAATTAAACTTTCTTCCCTCATAGAAAGCTCCTTCTGTGCTTTCTGTTCTTTTCAACAACTGGGCTTTCAGGTGTCAAGTACCATGCATTTTAATTCCAGAAAATATTTAATGAGCATCAAATAATACTGGAGTTGATAAAAGGCATGCACAGTTATGCATTACTCTGTTCATTCTCATGCAATGCTTTGAAGGTATTGAGATCTCTGCAAGCAATTAGTATCATCATTAGAATATCAAATTTTTCTGCTAATTAATGCTAATGTGATTAAAATGGGAGCTTTTTTGGATAAGAGGTATTATCTCTTCTCCATACAAGCAAGAAAGCTGCTCTTCTAAAACAGAAGAAAGCAGGCAGAAAATTATGTTGGGTGATAGGAGAGGAGTTTCTCAGTTTGTTCCGTTGCAAATGTAACTGTCTCCCATCCAGAAATTTCCAGAAGAAATCTCCTGCCTTGCCTCTTGGAGAGAGAACAGATCCCCTATGGCATTACGTGCATCAGAGTTGTCTTTTAAATCATTTTGACATAAAATCGAATGGATGTGTAACAGATTTTAGTCACACATCCTGTCTCCACGCAAAAATTGTGATTAAAAACACACAAAAGTACTATAATAGACAATGGCCACTTAAAAAAAACCATGAGTGGAAGGGGTTTTCACATGCAGTATTTATCTAATATTTTTCAGCTTTGTCCTGAAGCATGTGCTTGTGTAATTAACTTTTCTGCTGTGAATCATTCTTTAACACCAGCAGAGTTACTAAAGAAGCCTCTTCTGCATTACGGCATTAGAAGTGCTCACACTCCCATCAATTAAACCACAATGGTTCCTCTCCAAGCACTTCATTTCCATCAGGCTCAGGCCCTGAGCGTGGGCACAATCCCCGCCCTGACGAGATACACTTGGGAAGGGTTTTGCAAAAAGCACAGAGCTTGAGAGAATCCCTAAGCAGCACTGCCCTTCACATTGCCTTTGATGGCCCATCAGTCAGCTCCAGCCCCCGAGGAGCACAGAGCAAACAGGCAGGACAGTGCCCTGCCAGGAGGGAAGCCAGGTTAGTGTACTTACACAGGCGAGAATAAACACTGAGAGCTTCCAAGTGTGGTCCAAGTAACAACAGCCTCTAGGCAGCGAGGTGCCCGGGCACTAGAGCTGCCAGCATCCTCCGTGAGGGCTTGGGGAGTTTTCCCTGGAGTTGGGAAAACCCCTAGCAACAAATGGAAACACCTTTTTAAAAAGAATAATTTCTTTTCATTTTTGTTGTTATTGTTTTCACTTGATCTCTCTATCTATTTCTGGTAGCGAGTTGTTGGCTTATTTATTGTTTAAAATATTGAAACAATTTTAAGTTTTTCTCTCTGTTAATAAATAATACAAAGCATATGGGAAGCTGGCACTGGATGTAGCAGCAGTACCTCAGCAATGTCCGGTGGCTCTTTAACATCAGCTTCTGCTCATTTTCATGAGGAGGGAAAAATCAGCAGCACTTGAGCTGTTCTTGCATAAGTAATGCCATTGTGAGCCGTTTGAGGCATCTTCTCTGATAGAGAGAGTGAAAAGCTGCCTCTTAGAAATCACCTGTAATTTTTCATGGCATGACCAGACTTTATATTCCTTGCATTTACATTTATTTACAGTTTTTTGAAAGGAGACACGAGACCCTGACTGTTAACTTTCTGCCCAGATTTGTTTCTTTTGGGCCTCCTCCCAGCCCTGCATCATCTCTCCTTTCCAAGCCACATCCAGTCTTGCTGACACCCAAGTCCAGAACTATGGAGGTGAGACACTTCCAATGGGATGGGAGGCCCCAAGAAAAAATTGCTAACTTATTAGAGATACCTATGCTTTTTTACTGATAACGTTATCCCCACCCAAGAATATAAAGGTGAGTTGGGTGGTCTACAATTACCATTCCTTTTATGAACCTTTGAGAGCATTCCAGTTTTTTCTCCCTGTGGTTTTTATTTCCTGTGGCTGGTCTGCAAATTTATAGGCAGGTAGCACCTAAGAATCCAAGCTCTGGGCCAGGCAGTAATTTTCTTTCTCATAAACTGTCTCTTACAGACCAACCTCCATAAAAGATGTACAGGTCTGGGAGTGCTGGGGACTTTAGTTCATTAGAAGAGGGGTTTCATTTCTGATGTGACGTTAAAAATCACCTCAAAAGATAAAAGGGATTAAGAGATGGCTGTCTGTTTATCTTATTATCATTTACAAATGCTAGGATGTAAAGCTCAATGTAAAAACTTGGAACTAGGATATGTAAGTGGGGAAACTGCCCCAGAACTGGAGAAGTCTGAGAGCTGAACAAAGCCAAGATATATTGCAGATATCTCTGGTTCAGGCTTTCTCCACGAGTTCACACTGAAATGCAAAGAAAGGGGCTTCAAACTGTTGTCATTAAGAGGTGATAGCTCCAGGAATAGTGTTATATCACAGAGCTGCCAGAACATGCCTTACTGCCTTTTAGTAAGTACTTTCCCAATAACCAGCCGGGCAGTTTGGTACCTGCCCCATCTCAGCTGTCAGACAGCTATTGTGAGAGCAAATTCATAGAAAAATTATTTCAGGACCACCCATTTGTTGCCACACATTGCCAGGGGTCCCTCTGAGCCAGCAGGAGGAACACATTGAGACTTTTCACACTTGCCCTTCATTTTCCCCATTTTCCTCTGCAGCAGCTTGGGGACAGCAAACAAAAAAAAGCTGAGCAGTTCTCCCTTGAGCTGCACCTGGCTTCACTGCAATTTTTCTGGTCTAGAAAGGTCTAAAACCATCTCCAAAAGTGGGAAATGCCCTTTCCTCATTTCCCAAGTGGAAGATGATGACAAAGAGTAATGAAGTTTGTGTGCTGGAGGAGGCAGTGTGGGCAGACATTTCCCTTTCCAAGCTGTGGAAGCTTTCCCCATCGGTGTTGTGTCCAGGTTGGCACACTGATACAGAGATGTCCTGTTCCAGAGGGGAAGTTTTCACTTGCAGTTTTTTTTAGCCAGCCCCTAGAACTGTTTTTTTTTAATTGTTAACCTCAAACCTATGTTCTTACTCTCTTTCAATCTGCAGAATCAGAGCTGTTTTTTTACTATTACCTTTAAGCAAAACTTTGCATTGGTTCTAGTATTGGTTTTAAAAACTGATAGTATCAGAAACCTGGGTTTACTATACTCATTAATTTCCTTTCAATAGCTTTGGTGTTGGTCTTTCTGTCATATGCATACAGTGTATTTCACTCATGCTGTTTTTCTGCAGAGCTTTAGTACATGATTTGGGAGGAAGAACCATATCCTGTCATTTAAGCAAATGTGGCTTTAGGGCTACTGAGCGTTCCTCCAGTGAGCTATAATCACCCTGACTGTGTCACAAAGCCTGTCTGATTGGAACTGGGGGGCTTAGTAATGAATCTTGAATTTTCTTTATCTTTGAATGAGTCCAGATGCTTTGTTAGATACCAGTTCTGTTCTCCCTCCTTTCCCTTTTTTATTTTTTTTAATCTTCTTTTTTTTTAATGTCAGAATGAATTGATCCCAGGCTGCTCCTCTGTACTCTGACACTCCCGAATATGGAAGTGTCACTGTAAAATGAACCATAGCAAATTGTTAATAAGCTACCTTCAGAGAGAGTTATAGTTTTTGACATTTAGTTATAGATTTACCCCTTGTGCAGGAAGCCTCATTCATTTCATGCATGCTAACCATGGTGGGGAAAAGGCATTACTAAGTATTTTTCATACTTTGCTCTATTAAACAGCCACATCACATGCAGTGCCAGGCTCTAGCAGGCACCCAGAGCAGGAAATGGAAGGAAGGACAGCAGAAATGTCAACACTGTGTGAAACCTATGGGCCAAAATCCTTTCCAAGGATGGTAGTTTTAGGGTGCCTGTCCCACCATCCTGGTTTGGTACCAATGCTGCATATTCTGAAAGATGCTGTCAGTTATCAGGGCTTATTGAGGCAGGTTAGAACATGGCTCTGTCACTTCCATGCAGCCAACCCTGACAGCAGCTATTTCTGCTGAAAATAAATAATAACCATTATGTAATTTTTTTTAATGTTTGCATGTTATCTATTAGTTAATTTGCTCATATAATGCATGTTATCATTTTAATAATAGTAAAAACAGGTAACATAATGATCACTAATTATGAAATTTTGCACTTCAATTTGCTGATATTGTGTCATTATTAATGAACATTAATTTAGAATGAACAAACAGAAACTATAAACCAAATCCATTAATTCATTTAGAGAATCTCAATTTTAATATAATGCTGAGATACTAAAATTCTGCTTACAAACCCCCCAGTGTTCTGGTTTCTGAGATAAATGCCAAGAAACAATACTGCTATGTTCACTCATTCTATTTTTAAAGTGATACCGGGCACAGCAATTTTAAATTGATGGTTTGGACTTGACAAAAAAAATATAAAACCTACTTATTATTTTGTTCCCTTTGGTACCTCTAACATTAAATATGTCATTGTAAGTAAAACCCGTCTGAAAGGAGAAAGAGCTGCTCCTTGTCCAAGGAGCATGATTGGAAAAAACGTGTGCCTATTTTCTCCCAGTAAGAAGCTTACAAATATGTTCAGAAGGGGCACTGCCCAGTCTAATGTTAGCTGTGCTCACATTTTGTTCTTAGCAGTGAGCAAATCTCACTTAGAAAATTGTGAAATCTCTCTTCCAACTTATGATTACAGGAATGGCAGTGACTTCAGATAATGATATATTTTTGATATCAATCTCTTTCTCTTCTCCAAAGGTATTATATTTTACTCTGGATTTTCAAAAGCAGGTGTAGCAGGGTATTTGCAGAAGTGGCACCGAGGCTTATATAAAGCAATGCACGGGTAAGATAAAATAATAACCCTGCAAAGTGAGGGAGATATACAAAGCCCACCAAAGTCAATTATTGCTTCCCAGGAATTTGGCAGTCATTGGCTTAGTCCCCCATCACCTATGGCTTCTTTGCTGGTATTTTTTTTTCCCTTTAGGAGAAAAACAAAGGTGTTCTTGAAAATTAAGCAAGGGCAGCATTCTTGCCTGCTGGGGGCTGACCTCCCCTTTCAGCTCTGGTTTCCACCAGTGCAATTCTAGGTCTTGACCCCCATGTAGGCACAGTGGACAACATTGTGACATAGAGAGAGACTGATTTTGGGATGCAGTCGGATCCATGGGTGTCCATCCAACACCTCCTGTGTTTGCATGGAGGTGCAAGTTAATGTGCCCTGTGATCACAATGATTTACCCCTGTATGCCAGCTGGCTGGCAAATGCCAAGCCCAAGCCCTGAGTGGTGGGATATGAGGGCAGGTTGATGCGGAGGTACGTGGAGCTGTGCTCTGAGCTGGGGAGGCTGGCTGCAGTCCTGCAGACTGATAAACCCAGATACCTGCCCTGCAGCAGCAAGCCTGGTGCCAAACACCTGCCAGGAGCGGCCTCGGCAGCATCAGACTTTGAAAATCTAACTGTAAAAGTTAAGTAGAGCTGTTACTCATCTCCCCAGATAGAGATAATGTGCTGAAATACAAGGCTGAGTTGAATTCTAAAAGGGGGAAAACCTTCTAATTGAATAATTAGACTTGCAGGAGATGAAAGGGCACTGCCAAGCCAAGCATGGCTAAGCAAAAAAAAAAAAAAAAATTGATGAAGTGCTTATCTACCTGAGAAAAAAGATTGAAGGATCAGTGTGTTGCAGGGAAATACAAGTTTATTGGTATTAATAAAGACATAAACATTAATGTCATTGAGTTAGGAAAAACTAAAATATTGTCACCATCAGACCATATTTTTTAATGGTACTTTCTAGGTTTCTGTTGGTGTCCTGGCATTAATTCCTCATTTTATCCTGTGAGTTAATTTTAGGAATTCTTTGTGGCAATTTGGAGTGGTTATAGTAATTTTCAGGTAGATACTAATTTTACTGACCTTTTGGGAAGTTCAATCCAATTTCAACTAAAATCGATTGCTAGGTATTTATCAGCTTCAGTCAGAGCAGCTTCTTACCAGATATGATCCTGATCACTGCTTGTGTGTATTTATTGTACCCTAAATGAGGTTATCAAATAAACAGAGATGCACTTAAGATAATGCTTGTCCTACATCTCACAGGAGTGTAGGTTAGAGCAAAACTGATTAGTTTAAGGGAAAGAGTTCTGCCAAGCTGCAGTGTGGACACTGGGGTCTGGATACATTAGGAAAATTCTCAGCAAAGAGAGAGATTTGGGGCTGGATTCTCTGAAGAGGTTAAAAAGTCCATTAAAAAAATCAATTCATCTGAGTGTCTAGATTTTAATGCTACAGATGTAGGGTTATAATGGGGTTGCACTTCACCTGGGGATGAGGATGTGTAAGTATACATATGAATTTTGGCCCAAGAAAAACCCTTACGTTTTTCACAAAATAGGGGATTTTTTTCATGTAAGGATTTTAGTTAAGGCTGCTTCTTTATTATAACTAGAATTTTTAGGAGTGTGTTTGGTCTTGATACAAGGGTGTATTTGCCAAACCATGTGGATCTTCCACCCCTCTTTTACAAGGTTACAAGGTCAGCTTTTTATCCTGCCTTTGTTATACAAGCTGCTGGTAACCAAATCTTCTGAGTGTTCCCAGTAGTGTCCTGAGCAGCCTGAATGCCTTCTGAAAAGGTCTTGGTTCTCCCCAGGTTTCTCCCGGGGTGATGGGTGGCAGTGCAGGGTGTGCGTCTGTGTGTTAGAAAAGTGAGAGTGCCCAGCTCCAGGGCACTCAGTCAAAATACAAAGTGGTGATTTTGGGCTCTAAAGGGGAGGAGGGGAAGCAGGAAGAGAGGTTTGAGGAGGTCCTTCCTTCTGGGGACTTCCATTCTTGCTGTCCAATTCTTATTCACCTCTTGTTTAAAAAAAAAACATTCAGGTGTTAACGTCATGTTTTGCCATATGTTAAAGTCATATTCGGGGCCAGAGAGCCCCAAGTCTGGGGACTCCAGTAATGCAAAGAAAACCCAAGCTTTTCAAACCAAGAAAACCCAGCTTTTCAACTGACAGGTAACAGTTATGTTTTATTTAAAAATTGTAACCAAAAAACCTAAATGCTTTATGAGGGGCATTCATTAAAGAAGCCGTGTGTTTCCAGCTATGGAAATTGGGTGCTCACTGAAGTTGCCTTCCCTGTGCAGACTGATGTCTTTCTCTGCCTCCTTAAAAGGCCTAATTATGCCACAGGCAGCCACCTTGTTCTGTTCAGTCTCGTATTCTGCCACATTACCATTAGAAGCAGAAAGAACTAATTAAATAAGTATACTAAATGACTATTTTCTCATTCATTTATTCTCTGTCCAACCTCATTGTGTATTCTCTTTTAGTCAGGGGATAGATAGAGGAAGGCGGGCCCTTTTTTTTTCATCGGTTCTCAGGGGTTTAGGCTGCCATTAGGACTACTGCAGTTATATATAGGTTATTTTTCAATTCCTTCTACATTCTCAGATTGAAATTCACTCCCTTGGTATATACTGTCTTCTGCATAAAGGCATCAGAGGAAGCCAAAATGTAATCCTGCTTAACTCCTACTTTGTTTCAATGCATCAAAATTTCAGGTGTAAAAGAACACTGAGATTCTTTAATAAAGATGTATGGGGTCAAACCAGCCTCAGCAGCCTGTCCCTGGTGCTGGGCATGCTTGCAGTTTACCAAGCACATTAAAAACCAGTGCCTGGTGCTTTGTGGATTTGTACTGCTTTTCTGTGGGAAGAAAAGGAGTTGTAGACAGCAGCAGACATCCCATTCCCCCCCTGCCTCCTGTTTCTCTCCTCGGCCCAGGGAGGGAGAACGAACATTAGCCTGTGAAAGGAAAGACCCTTTGGCAAGGAGAGGGCTTCCGTGAGCTCTCCCATGGGCATTCCCATTCTGCCTCATGTCTGAGCAAAGGGCAGCTCATATTATTTTAGGCCTCCCCTGGGATGTCAGGAGCAGAAGGTAGATGATACCCATCAAGACATTAGGACCCAGGGCTCCATGCACTGTGTAAAACACGGTTCTGAAAACTATATAATTTATCAGCCAGATGTAATTCCATCAAGGGGTTCTGGAGATGGTGCAAACCACATCATCCAATTATAGCCTGGAAATTCAGTTACTGTGCCTGCAGGAGCAAATACTGCCCTTATATCCTATAGTGTGATTCTGCAAATCTTGTTTGGGGGGAAGTAGTGCTGCCCTCCTCCCCCTTAGTGCTGTTCCAGAAGTATTTGTGGGATGCATTTTGGTGGAATACAGGCCACATTAAAAATGCTACTGGTTTATTCCACAGAAGGCTAAGGTGAATGGAGTGCAGTTTTTCCCCTCGTGAGCTCTTCACTTAAATTTCGTTGTCATGGGTTTAGTGCTCAGTTCAGTGCAATACAGCCAGAAAAGCAGAAGGGTTAATTAGATACAATATGCTGGCTTTAGTACAAAATACACAGAGCTTGACTGGTTTAAGTAAGCATTTGTGTTTGATTAGAGTCTGCATGTCCTAATAGAGAGAGACTGTGTTGTAATAGAAAAGATGATAAAGATTGAATTTATGTCTTTTTTAATAGGAATGAGAAGTGTGGAATTACCCTAAGATTATCCTACCCTCTCTGTGGGTGAGAGTAGAGTTTGGTTTAGATTTGTTTTATAGTGTACTGTGAAGGGTTTTGCTGGATTTGCTGTTAATGTGCTATTCCAAAGGAAATATTAATGCTCTAAGGAACAAGTTCTAAATATCTAATATATAAAAACAACTCCCAAAGTACTCATTTGGTATTACACAAGAGTCATACTTAATCTCTAGAGTGTATGGTATTTTGTTATGATTGCACATGTTGACAAATGCTATCAAACCTGTAAAATATGAATTTATTTTGTAGGCAATGTATTTATTTTTATTTCATTGAAATAATCAACATCTGTCTGTGTAGTCTGAGCAAACGCTGTGTCTGGCTTTTTAACATTAAAATTCCTTTGCTTTGGTCATAAACCTGTCAGTCCTGATAGCTGAACTGAAGGCACTTTAACTAAGTTTTATAGTAACTGTGTCTTCCTGTGACCTGTCTCCACTCTGATCAGGGCATTGAAGGTCCTTCACTATTTGCCTTAAGTCCAAAAAATAGTCTAGAGGTCAAAACCAAATTTTCCCCTTATCTTGGAAGATGGATGCACTTCAGAAACCCCTACCATTCTGATTTTTATGGATACCCCAGAGCGCTTCCAGATGTATGCCCTTGCAGGAAAAGAACAATAACAGCCTGGTTACCATCTGTGGTACTAAGCCACGGGCCCATCAGGCCCCACACAACTTTCTTACCCTGCCACTACCTTTAGCTGCATAAGATAAATAAAATGGATGGGTTTTAGTTGTAATTGGCTTGTGTGTATTAGCTTTTTAGATGTCAGACTTTTCACTCCCCTACTGAGCTTGTACAGTCGTGTGTTGAGCTTTTAGAAGAAAACAATAACTTTTTTTTCCTGAACTTCTGCATGTTTCAATTGAAAATATTTGAGCGAGGAAATGAAGGTTTGGTCTCATCTGAGAACATAGAAAATGTAGAAATGTTCTTGGCTGAAGTAATTTTAGAACTTTACAGGACTCCAAATCTAGTTTAAGGGCAGAGAGACTGCTGCTTCTGGAAAGCTATCCCAGGTGCTAAATTCCCTGTTAAAATACAGAGCTCCTCCCAAACAAAAGATTTAAGAAAAGATTGTTTTTCTTTTATGGCATTTTTTACAACCACTGCAGTGTATGGCACCCTCAATGATTTTACAGCCCCCTTGTCATTGCCTTGAGTTTACTGGCCATGGTAATATTTATGGACAGTGCAGACATTATGCTCTGAACAGAGTCTGCTCGCCAGCATCAAGGATGATTCACAGGAACAATTTTTTTATGTGATGAGCTTTTATAGTAAAACAGAACTCATATTGTTTATTAGTCACAATTTTTCACGCTCTGAACAATTCTGGTCAGCCTTCTTTATGTCACTAAAACTTTATTCAGAATGATTTTTGCTTGTTGACATTTCAGCTGTCCTGATATTTTGAAATAGAGGTTTTGGTTCATTTTTGCCTTTTAAGAAGGTGTTTATCTCTCCATAGCAGATGTAGTTCTCCCACTCCATCCTCCCATGGAAAAGTCTGCTCTGAAGATCTAAGATGAGGATGTGGGGAGAGGGAAGAAAACTAATGAATTTTGTAGGATAAGGCAAATAATTTAATAACCATCAACGTGGAGTGTAGCTGCCCCTCCTGTGCTATTTCAGACGGGCTGCCCACTCAGCTGGAGATGGCAGGATGGATAGAAAGAAGTGTGCAGGAAGAGAGCTGTTGTACCAGGGACTCCATCCCAAAGGACAGAAAAGAAGAAGGCTCCTCAGCAGTCTCTAAGTGCTGCAGTTCCATGCTCAGCATTTCACTCCTTTAAATTCTGCCCCAGTTATCTTGGCCACCTCCATCTTCCCTGGCTTCTCTCTGCTTTTCCCCTCGTTAGCAGCCTGCATTGGTGACCAGGTGCCATTTCAGGAACAAAACTGGAAGCAGCTGGGAAGAAAAGACGAAATCCTTTTTGCCTTTAGTGCTTCTGGTGCAGGGACACAAAATCTCACTTAGGCCCTGCCACATCCAGGCCTTTGCTCACCTATTAGGTTTATTTTTAGTCTCATTGCCCTGTGGAGAGTGTAATGACCTCTTGCATGAGATTGCAGGAAACTCCACAGGTCAGGACCAACTCCACTTCTGCTTGTTTTATTTCTGTGTATGGTTATTGCTTCTGGCCTGCATGGAAACCCTCTGTATGTCAGAAACAAGGTTTGGGCTTTCTCCAGAAATACTTCAGATGTTGTTTAACTTCACTTTCACGTTGATAAAATGGCAGAAACTCTTTCCATCTTTCCTTCCCACATCAAGCATCCCTCTGCCTCTGTCAAAACCTAATCAACAAGTGAAGATGTCCCCCACAGAGGACCTCTTTATAACCATAGCAACTCCATCAGCAGCTCGTGGCCACATTGCAGAGCTGCTTGTGGGGAAGGATGGGTTTTCTTGCTCAGAGGGGGCATGGGCAAGTGTATTTTCCTTCTCTGTAATGAAAGCAGGACAAAAGCACATTTAAGGTTCATGATTGCTGTTTCTTGGACACGTGATGACTTTAAAAACCAGGCAGACTGGAAGAATGGTCAGAATAATGTGAATGAGTGGGGAAATGCAATTTCCAAACACAGCAGTTACATTGCAAAAGCAGCTGATGATTCATGAGCATTAGCAAAGAGTTTTGACCATCTTTTAAAATTACATTAATTTTGTTATTGCTCTTGCAGTGGCTGAGAACCTTTTATTGCATTCATTACCCTTTTAAAAAGTAATACTAAAGCTGTTTTCCAGAGTAGTAACCATGTGTATCACAGCTGTGGTTCTGACAATAAATAGTTTCGTGAGGCGTGTTGGCTTATTCCAGCATTGACTGCTACGTATTAGCTCTCTGAAAATTAACTATAAAATGACACCTCTGGGTCCAAAGTTCATTGTTTTTAAAATTTTCAAATCAGTGGCACTCACATTTCAAACAGGTCTATTTCTTTGCTTCCCTAGCTGCCAGCTGCTGCAGCTCAGGGCTAACTTAGCATCACAGTTAATAAACTTTCTCCAAACTGCACCTTGCCTTGAGTGACCCAGTGCACTCTCCTTTTCTTTTGGCATTACTGAGGCCCTGCTTTCGGGTTGCTACAATCCACTTCCATCTAAACAACTGTCTGCATAAAGACTATTTCTCAAAATGTTTTGTGTTCTTACTCGACTTGGTTCACCCTGAAGTGGAGTAAAGTGCATAGAAATGAGACCTTTGTAGCCATTGTGGCTCAGTTTTGCAGTTCTCCTTAACCCAAATTGGCCCTCATAGAAATTGTTTAGATGATTTCAGGAGGTAAAAGAGGAAAAGACAAAAAAAAGCTGGGATGGTGACATAAACTTCCTTTTCACTCAGAAATTGGGCCCAAAAGGGAATGATAAATATTTACATAAAAATGTGAATAACAATTTTTCTATTCAAAATTAATTTTAAACATAGTTGTTCTTTATTTCACCGTAAAAACTAAAAGTCCTTTGGTGCTTAAATCTGTAAGAAAGAATTTTGCTCTAGGCCAGATTAAATATTTTGTTAGAAATTAAATTATCTTTTTCTATTACAAACAGGCCCTAAAATTAATTCTTTTTAGAGTCCTGAGGAGAAATAATGGAAATTGAATACACAGGTTTGATGCTACTGTGCAGGAAAAAAAAGGACTTCTTGTTTCTGTATGCAACACTGGTGGTATTTTTATTGGTCATTAATACTAAGTTCATTTCTGCTACAGATACATCATAAAAATTCAGAGCTACAAAAGCAGTCTGGAATCTGAGAAACATGATTATCATGAACAACGCTAGAAGCTCAAGCTATTCAGCTTATCAGAAGGAGAGAGAAATGAGTAGGTTTAGGTTATTCTAGAACAGAAAGAAAGCAGGTAATTTATGTCAGCCTTATACAGACCTAATTTTACTTTCCAAGGTTTGAAACTAGATTTCTAATATTAAGTGTCAGGCTTTGCACTATCCCTTAGACAAAGGTTTCTTGCAGAAACACTTTCCATAATGATATTTATGGATCAAGACAGGAGAGTAGGTATAGCCCATGTGGTTGTTCATTGTATCTGAATGAGGACATAGGAACTCTGAAAGGAATTAGCTTTTTGTAGTGGAAATGCTTTTTTTCCCTGGTAGCACAGAATAAAAGATCGATTTGTACTTTGCATTATTTTGTCTCCTCTTCAACGAGGTTGCAGATCAGGCTCTCTGTATGGGAGCACAGGATGGCTGCTCCCTGGCAAAGAACTGAATCTGTATTGGGTGGTTATTACTTCTGAATCTTTAACAAGGAGACAGCTCTTCTGCAGATGGTAATGCTCAAAAATATTACAACTATCCCTAGAAAAAAGTGTTGCAAGAAAGCCATGACTGGAAGTGCATGAAAAAATAACGGGAATTGCAAGTATGAGCAACTCTATTTGAACTAAAAAAGGAATTGCAAGTCTGAGCATTCTCATTTAAGTGGTGTTCTGCAAGCCACCATGATGAATAAAGTATTGCATTAAAATTATCAAAAATTCAGACAAACTCCCATCTTGGAAATGGGCAATTATATAAGCTGGGTGCTGAAAATACAATTTTTATATTTGTACAATTATTTTACTATTGCAATGCTTTATTTTCAAGTATTTTTTAAAGTTCAGCTTGCATAGCTCAAATTTGGATTCACATTTGAGAGTAATTTTTCTACATAAAGTAGATCAGCTACTGGCAGCACTTGAATTAATGGTGGTTTATGTATTTGGACCATGAGCAGTAAATCCTGCCTTCATTGTCACAGTTGACACTGTGCATTGTGTAGGACCACAATATTTAGAGTGTGTCTTGATATTTGCATGGAATATTTAGATTTCCTATTTATTTTGCACTCCATATAGCTTTCATCAAAAAGAATCTTGAACAGATGTTGAGCAGGTTATTTAATAGGGTTTTTTTATGTAGATAAATTAAGAGAATTGCAACAACTTTCCCAAGTGGTGCAAATAAATTCTGTTATGCTTTGTCCATATCAATAATGGGTCCATGGTGGGTGATGCATTCTTGACAGAAAAGGAAACGTCTTTGTCATAAGTTGTCTTGTGAACTTGAAGTAGACCACTGAGAGAAAAACGTAATTAATGAAAATTGACTGGAAAAATGCCTTTGGGCGTAACTTTTCTTGTTGGGCTCAGGAGGTGCACTTTTTCAATACTTCTTCAAATTGTGCCTGGTGAAGGTGGAAATCTTGTTTCTGTTATGTCTGAGGGTCTGCCAGAGGTGAGTGACTTGAGATTCTGGTATGGAATCTCTGCCCATGACAGTGCTGCGGTGGTGCCTTTCACGTGTTCCTGTTGAGAAATGCTTTTCCGACCCTGCCTCGGATCTTCCACAAGGCTGAAAGCTGCCAGGGTGTTCCCAAGAGTTCCCGTGTTTTTTCTTGACAATAGCTTCAGCCCTTGCAGCATTTTGACAGAATTTTCAGGAGCTCTTGGGACAAAGAAAGAAATACTTTCCAGGTGCAAGGAGGAGTGACATCCTCCAGCTTCCTGGGATAATCCCGGCAAGTTGTGGCTCTGTCCTTAGCACTGGTGTTCCTTTCTGTCCCATCTACATGCAAGCAAGTAGATGGAAGGTGTTCTGTGCCAGCTAAAGTCTGCTGAAAGCTGAGAGCTTTTTGGTGATGTCGATTACCAGACTAAACTGGTAGAAACAAAATAGCTTTTCCAACCTGTGAAGTGCTATGAATCTTCAAGTAGCTTCCTATTTTTAAGTCACTTCAGTGTTCTTCAGGAATTTTAATATCTGTCACAAATCACAAACGTGAGTTTTCTCACCCCTGACTGACAATGGGTTCCTTGAAGCTGTGGTTGTGCACTCCAGTCTTTATAAAAGACACTTCCCTTGTACCTTTGAAGAGCAACTGTTGACCTGTAGCACTTCCTGTGTAAAGACTTCAATTTAAGGCTTGCATATGTCCTATATGTCCTCCATAAGCTTTATGAGATGGCCTGAAGTCTCGGAATGAATCTGATGTTCTCCAAGCCTTGACTCCCACCCAGGAGAAGCCTGGTTTGTGTAAGATCGGAAAAGGACAGGTTCTTCTTCTAAAAGGATAACCCTGATAGAGAATGTATTTACAACACTGCAGGGAAAAAATGTAGCAGAAAAATGCTTTTAATGCTGTTTCTGTTAAGATGTGTGCTGTGTAAAATAGGGCTATGTCTTCAGAATCTGCTCCATCTCCTTGGCCAGAGACAGTTAAGCATCCAGCATATTAGGATGCCTTTAACAGATTTCTGAACGTGCAAAGCAACAGCTTTGTTCTAAGTTACTGTTTTAAGTTCTGTGACTTCAGCTGATGTGGGTTTTTCAGAGTTAACATCTTGATTTGTTGCCAACTGGAGAGTGCAGTGCAATACCCAGTATTAGCAAAGGGAAGGTTACCTACAACAAAGGAGCTTTTTTCCCCTGTTTTGCTGGAGGCAAGAAGACAAAAGAGTCATCACAGAACAACAAAAAAGGCTATTTGCCAATAACTCCTTTCCAGCAGTCTCTTGTGGGGCAGGCACCCACAGTAATTCAGAGCATTCAGCTTTACCTTGGAGATGGACAGAATAATAGGGGATGGGACAGAGTAATGACAGAGCAATGCCAGCCATAGCAAAAAACCAAAAACCAAACAACTAACCAAACTACAACCACACAAACCCGCTGAGAAAAATGTCATATGTATTGATTTATTTTGTGGAATATAATGGGATGTTTAGTTCCATAACAAAGGAGAATGGCAAAATGGATCTGCAGTTCCAGGGGAAAAAAATACAGGTTGTGAGGGGTTAGAAGTTCACTGCAGTGTGCAAACCGTAGTCCTGTTTAAAGTGCATCCTCCATTAGAGCAATGCTGTCTTGTGGAAAAAGTACCTTCCCTTTGGAGGACAAATCTGCTGTATAATTAAGATAATTATTTTTTCTGTAGCTGTCTTTTATCTTATTTTTCTAGCTAGTTGTGGGCTTTTTAACTTGGGAAATCTTTTAGAAGGTGCTAATAAGAAAAAACTGAGCGACTGTTGGCTGCTGAAATGAGTCAGCTGAGGGGTGTTTTTGCTTAACTTGGCCCGGTGGGAACAGATAATAATCTAGTGAATAAGAAAGACTCCATGTTCGAAAGGCCATGGTCTCCATTCTTAATGAAGTGTCTGTGCTGGAGACCTTTTCTGAACCAGGCTTTTATCAGATGCAAACCATAAAGGCACCAGCTAGGCAAGGTAGCAATGGCTGCACTATTTTTTATCTCTGCACAGTGAGCCCTGTGTTTTGGAGGAAAACCTGATGCTGTCAGTACAGCTTCACATGGCTGCTCTTCCCACCTGCCCCTTGTAACCGGGAGGGAGCTGGGGAGTCATTCCCTATTTTCTGTCAGGGTCAGTAATGTCCTGGAGCTCATGTTGTGTGAGCGCCACGAGACAGGGACCTCTCTCAGAGCCTCTCAAAAGCTTCATGTGTGTTAAATTCTTCCTCTAAACCACGGCACCCTAATTAAGAGCTTTTTTGTAGCTTATCATATTTGATGTCTCCTGAGGTGAGGGCTTCACACCTTGTAGCATTTCAGTGGGGTAGGGTGTGCAGGGGGGCAGCACTGTACAGGTTAAGAAGTGCTGTTTTAAGTAATTACGAGGAGGAAAATAGCTTTGCTGCTTGGCTGCCACATGTGGCATTGCATGCTCCATAAAGATGATGGGATGTGCCTGCTGCTCTGTTCTAACAGGGCTCTGTGCATGTGTCTGCTGCTCTCAGCGCTGAGATCTCGTATTGTACCAGAGCAAAAAGCTCTCGTGCGGGAAATGTTCACCTCTCTTTAGACAACACCTCCACATGAGAAAATGCTGTAACACGTGCTCCTTGTGGTCGAATTGCACCCCCTTTGAGGTGCTTGTGATCCCCAAACCCGCTGCCACTCCACTGGGATATTGCTGCGATATAGTGATGTACGAAACAGTCAGGGATTCGGTGACAGGCAGCACTTGTTCTGTGGTGGTTAGAGGTGGATTGGGTGCACCTTATAATGTCTCAAGAAAAGTAAAATTGCCCAAACCTATGGTGTATTTTTGCAAAATCCTGGTGTGCTCATGTTATATAGCTGCTTTGGAAAACATTGCCTGAAAGTCTCGTCCTGGAAGATAATGTACTGTTGTTACGTACTGTGTGTCAGTATGAAAAGAAATTAAACTAATTACGTTTTAAGGCCCAGAGACTAGCAAGTTTTGTGCCATTTTTACATGTCTCTATGGAGAACATGAACTCCTGTCTCTCCAGTGCCACTTACCAGGTAACTCTGATTTTTTTATCAGACTGTTATAAAAGCTCTCATCTGTGATTTACTGTGATAGAAGGCAGGGAGGCTAAAATCAGCCCATTTACTTCCCTCGGCCACTTACCCGTATTGCCACTGCTCCCTCTCCAGTCAAATGAGGTCAATCAGCTTGACAGCCCCATCCCCTCCACTAAACCTTTAGTTGAGGAGAGCAGCTCCAACAAAGCACAGAAGGTCAAAATCTCCTTGAGGGAGATTTAGACACTAAATGTCCATGGGGCCGTGTGCCCTAGTTAGGGAAAGATTTGCTGTTGACTCTGCCAGGACCATGTCTTAGTGCATCCACACTTCCAACCCAGGGACATCTCCCTCAGTTAAGGGAGACTTTTCCTCCTGTGTTCTGGGTTAAACATCCAGTCTCAGCCCAGCCACCCTATTAGCTCTACCAGCCTGATCAGATCACAATGGCTGCACTGCTACCTGTCAGGTGTTTACCCTCTCCACTCATGCCCCATCTCTGCCTCTCTTTTCTAAGTGTACCATTTTTTGTCTTGGCCTCAGTTCATAACCCCTTATCTTCTAATCTTCCTTGCCTTGTGTATGATCTATTTTGCCTCCTCTTAAGCTTGTGATCTATAGAGCAGAAGTCAGCTCGTATTGTCAGGTAAACAGGAGAGTATTACGTCCCCATGTTCACAGGCTGAAAAGAAACAGTGATGGTCTAAAGCACTGCACAACCCAAAGTTGTGCGTCAGAGCTCCCAAAACAAGATACTAGCTTTTCAAAAGGGCTACATTTAAAGAAAAGGAAATGCATCTTTCATTTTCCCTTCTGGTTTTCAAGTGTCTCAGAGTTACACTCTGGGGTTCTACCCCACAGCAATGCACACTGCAAGCAATGAAGAGAACAGCTAAAAAAAATGCAAACCTGAAATTTTCATTGGCCTTCCTCAGCACATACTTTAGGGAAAAGGTTTCTTTAGGACAGTTGAAAATGTTGCCAATGCAAAAGATCAGCGTGTCCAAGGAGCATGGAGTTTTCTCCATGTGTTTTCTGGACACGAGACTTCATGCAACTGTGTGACCTTAATCTCTCTCTTGAAAGCAAAGCCCTCCTCCTGACTTAAAAGTCTTAGCAGGTAAACAAAGCTCAAGTATCCCAGAAGCCACTGTAATATGGCCACTTTTCCAGTAAAGTCTCTTCCTAGCCTCAGCAGCATGCACAAGACTGGGAAGACAGGTAATAGTGGTAAGTGCAAAACAGGTTCATGTCCTCTGAAGGAAAATTATAAAAGAGGAATCCGAAAAGTGTCCTAAAAATTATTTTAAAATTAAATGTGAATTTCTGTTTCTACTGAATGCCCTCCAGCAGCGGGTGAGTCTTCACATGGCATTTATTCTTTTCTTTGTTTATTTAAGAAAAAGAATCAAAAAGCAAGCAGTAATTTTGAACTTCATTCTTAACTCTAAAGGGTTTCACTTAAAACCTGGTTAGACTCAATGCTTGCACTAAAAATAAGCTTGGAAAAATCAAGTTTACAATGTTAAATATTAATTCAATTTGCAAATATGTGCACAGTCTTAAGGAGCTTATCCATCATGACAAGACATAACACCTGACTTGTAGATGTGAAAAGAACCAACGGTTTTGTCAGCATTACTGCTCTAAAGTAAAACGAGTATAAGAAAATTAGCCAGTATAAGTATCTTTTTGCCTGCAAAACTTTCTGTGCTGGGCTGCCTGGCCTGGCTTTCCTCTCTGCCAGCAGTGGCAATAAAACAAAACATGCCTCCCACCCCTCTCATAGGAGGGGCTGCCTTGGGTTTCCAGCCAGGGGTGGAAATCTCTGCTGCCCTGTTCTGCAGCTGGCTCCATTTCCTTTGGTCCCACCCATTCACCTGGAACTGGAACCACACACTCAGGAGTCCCGGGCCCTGGTTAGAGGTTCCTTGGGCAGCAGGTGTTGGGTCACTGCCACAGCATGGGCCTGGCCTTGTGCTCAACACGTTGCTGGCTGGGATGTCTCTGCTGCAGCTCTCTGCTCCTCTAAAGGGATGGGAATGGAGAGAGGGTGAGTGTCAGAGGGTCTGCTTTGACTTCTGCAAAGCAGGCAGTGCTGCTGCTGGCCCTCCATCACCTTTTAACTGGTACAACGAGTTTTTCTTGAGCAGGCAGTGTGGGTGAGCTTTGACTTTTTGCATCCTGCCTTTGCCAGAGAGGGTGATGAGTGGCTGGTGCAGGCTCTGGTCCAACAGCGCTACAGCTGAAGGTGCCCCTCTCCAACAGAGAAATGCTGTGCTGGGGATTTAATTCCAGTTTTTCAAAGAGCTGGCTGGAAAACAAACAATCGGTTTCAAAGGAGGGAAAATAAGAAGAAACCTAAGCTTCAGTATCCGATTTTTTCCAGAGGTTTACAGCTTTCCTTAATGCAGGCAGATTCCTATATCTGATTTTCCTGCCCCCTGCAGTAGCTTCCTAAAGTAAAGATTTACTTGCAGGGGCAGGAGACTCTTATCACTGTCTCTGGCATGACTTCTCTACCTGATAACCTCTGCTATAAAGGAGATCTCAGTTTCAGTCCTTATTTTGAACCAGGCAAGAAGGATAGGAGCCCAGTCTGCCTACATCCTGCATGTGCATCTTATTCTCTGAAAAATTTGGTCAGAATATCCAGTTTGATCTGAAACCCAACCAAAAAGAGAAGATTTGAAGGAAAGAAACACTAATCTTCTTAGTTTATCATTAAAATCAGAATTAGAAACTAGTCTTAAAAAAAAATAAATAAATAAACCACACAAACCTCACTGGAATCTGCCCAACCCTAAATATCCGCAGAACAATCTCCATGTAAAGCTCCTTCTACCATCACAATCTCCACAATCAATCACAGCCATATCTTTGTATCTGAATGTTCCTAGTGTCTTTTTGGGATTTTTTTTAACCAGTTGTCAGAGTTTGAATACATCTTTATTTTTAAAAAAAAGGTATTTACAGATTTTTTTCTGGAAAAAGCCCTTGCTCCTACTTTTTGCCAAGCAGGAGAGGAACGAATCTGAAATTACCTTAGGATTCCATCTATTTAGCCCCATCTGCAGACTGTGTCTGTGAGGTGTGCAATACATATCCTTGATGTCTCTCTTCAGTCAAGCGCTCCCAGGGAGAGAAGCATCCCCTGGAGTTTGTCTGACCCAAATTAGGTGAAGAAATTGCAGTTAAGGACAGCTGTGTGATCCAAGGTGTGAATGGTGCAGAGCTCAAGGTGCCAAGTGGTGCTGCAAAGGGCCGGGAAGTGCTGCAGCTTTGCTGGCAGTGTAGAGAAGGATCTCAGTTCCTTCTTCCACCACCCCCTTAGGTCCCTGGCTGCTGGTGCTGCTCTAATCCCCTCGGAGCTGGAGAGGGGCTGTGCTGCTGCCCAGCTGCCGTGAGGGCCATGTCCCTTCCAGTCCCCTATGGATGATTGCTTTGGAGTTCTCCTCCAGGCCAGTCCTGCCCAGAGCCTGGTCTAGCTGGTAAGCCTGAGGCTGTGCCTGTGTTTGGGAAATGCCTGTGGCCAGCAGGAGAGAGGCTGTGCTGCAGCAGCAGCCTTCAGAGCTGTCAGTGATGTAGAGACTGAGCAATAGAGTCAGCCAGCTGCTTGCTTGGGAAGTCATGGCTAATACACTTCCACGTCTTCAGCCTTTCCCACCTGTCATGTAGTCTGCCAAACTACTCTTTTCCCTTGCCTTCTCTTTCCTCCACGCTTCTCTTGAGAAAACAAGCAAATATACCAACTGCAAAAGGGAACAGAGAGACCGGGAACTGGGTTCAGCCATTTCTGTCACCACTTACCTGAGGTTTGATATTTCCATTCTTGCTTCACAGCCTCTGACTCAGCTTTCTGCTCTGTACGAGTCTGTAATACTTGCTGTTAATGAAAATACTTTTAAGATTAGATACTTCTGGAACATTAACACAGGGCATTCCTGAAATTTGTCAAAAGTTATGACAACTTCCTATAGAAATTCTCCTGTGGAAGAAAAGAGACAAGTATTTTGAGAGGCTTACAAGTTAATGTAATGATAAATGCCAGGATCTTATTTTCCAGACTGTTCTGTTTTACCTTCTCTCTGTTCCCTACCTGGGGGCTGCGTTACAGCTTTGCTCCCAGCAGTTGCAGGCAGCTGCTGTTTGCAGGGGGGGAACTCCTGTGGCATTATTTATGACAGCTCTCAGTGAGAGGACAGTGATTTACTGTGTGCCATCCTCTGCAGCTGTGAAAGTGCACCATGGCGACAGGGACATTCAATGGAATCCTGATTTTCAGTCTGACACAGAGGTAGAGAAAGGTGAACTGGCTGGGTAAAAATGAAAGCCTCTTAATATCCTCCTTTGCCCTCTCACAAGTAGACTTTTACTTTCTGGAACTGGGAAATTAGGGTTGGGAGTACCCTGGCGTTCATGCTTCCATCTCTCCTGCCAGGCAACTTTTTCAAGAGAAGTCAGGATAGTCTTGATTCTTCCTCTAAACTTAAGTGACCTTTTTTTTATGTTGCTCCCCTTCTCTTGCCTCTCCTCCAAACCCTACATCTGACTGCATCTACTGCATCTGACTCCCCTTACTAGGGAGACTCTCTGATAAGTGTGTCACCAAACTTGCCCCGTGCTCTGAGCTGCTCGACTTGCAGGGTGGCAGCAACAGGAGCCCTCGCCCAGGAGCTCTCAGGTCTGTCTCTGCCTGCAAAAAGGAGCTCACTTCTCTGTGCTACCAAAAAAGAGCTGTAGAATTTGACTTCATGCCCTTGATCTTGAAAAAGAGATGCACAGATCAACTGAGCAGGCTCATGGGCTTATCCAAATTGAATCTCAGTGCCAAGTCTCTTGGCTTTGACCTATGCTATAAAAGTGTTAAATTTCCTACAAAGCCACTGGCATTCTGCACAGGGAAAATGACAGAATAGCACCGGGGAATGCCTTGCATTTTATTTCGGGGGTTATTTCTTTCGACCACAGTTTATCTGGCACAATGCACAGGAAAACGATGGGATGTGTTTTGTAACATTACACAGGAAATCCTGGCACTGCTTTCTGTCAGTGGCAGTGAACCATGCCAGTCAGCTGTGGCACGGTGTCACGGGACAATGAGCAAACCCAGCTTAGTGGCCCCTGTGGGAAGCTGCATGGGAAGCTGCTTCATGAGCTGTGTCTGCTGGAGAGGGAGTAAAGGGAGAAGGAGGGAAAGGTTCATTTATTTGCTCCCAAGATTCCTCCTCTGAGGTTCGCATGGTAGAAATTGCAAAACTGCAAGTGGGATTGATAATTCTGTAAAAGATGTGACTGTAGGTACAATAATGGAGGGGAAGCAAGCCCATTATCTGGTCTGGCTGACTATGAAAGATTTTTGCTCCAAGGCATCTGCTGTAATTGAAGATTTGGTTGGTCAAGCTGTAGAATACTTTTAGGATACAAGTGATATGTGCTGTCATTGCTGTGCAAGCTTATGTTTCCTTTCTCCTATTCTCCTGAGCTGAATGGAATATAACCTTCAGGTCAGTAATCAATGTGTGAATAATATGGACCTACATTTCAGGGGGAAAAAGGTATGAGGTGAAATGCAAAACTTCAGATCTTCCTACTAGTTTCTTTCTGCTCTGCTTCCTCCAGCAACAAAAGTAATGGTAGGTCTTGATTGTTCTGCGTTGTTCCAAAGGACTAAAATCCAGAGGCAGAAAAAAAAATTAACATTACACACATGAACAGGTACAGCCCTTGCTTATTGAAATGCAGAGGGGACCAGGGGACCTGATTAGGCAAATTTTGTGAGACAAGAATACAGCCAAGCTCTTGAAAAACTGCAGCATTACCAGGGAGCTGCCTTTATTAACAGAATAAACACTCAGTCCTCCAGCAGATTGTTATCCAGATTGAATGGCACTTGGTTCTTATCAAGACACTTCTTCATAACATGGAAATCTCAGGTAGTGTGATCCTTCAAGCAAACACCATGCTGCTTAAAGCCTGATTCCTATCATGCAAAGCAGCCTGCAGCCCCTGTGGACACACACTGCAGTGGAAGGTGAGCAATAAACCATCAGTTATTAACTTTCCTAAACACCAGCAGCTAGCAAGGTTTCTGTGCCAGGCTTTTTCACCTCTGCATTGCTGGTAGCCCTGGGGAGCACAGAAAGGGACTTTGATAGCCAGGAAGTTCTCCCATTGGCAGAAAACCTGCGGACACAGACGTGGCAGCCTGGCCTGCTGATGCCTTCCTGAAAGTAATCACTCAGCCTGGTGAAGAAAAGCAACTTCCTACCTTATCTCCCCATCCATAAGAGCAGCAGGGTTTCAAAAGGCAGCAGCAGCACAGCCCATGGGTTCGTGCTGCGCACAGATTGAGCGGAGCACTGCGCTCAGGCAGCTTCTTGCTCGCAAAGTTGTACTACTTTATCTTTCATAATCTTCTTTTAGGAGAGGCTAAACCCTCCTTTGGGGGATGTTAAAAGATCTGAATGCTCATCGAGGTAGAGACATTTATGATCTCATGTCTTTGAGGAAGTCTTACCTGATGCAGGTTGGAAGGGAAAGTAGTCAGAGCAAGCACCAAGCCAGCCAAGGTGCCCTAAGCAATATTTCCGGGGTGTCCATCTCAGGCAGATCTGTTTGTAACCTGGGCCAGCCTTGTGTCATAGCGTGGTTTGACACACGTTTAGCCGTAACAGCAGGAGTAGACTTCCTCCAACCCCAAGGTGCAGAATAAGAAATACCATTTTTTTAAGTGTAGTCCAATCCACTCCTCAGTGCCTCTGGTAAATTTGGCAGGGACTCTTACAATTTCTAGTCAGAATTGTGGCTTTTCCTTAGGCTTCCCTGGATAGCCTCCACACTGCTGTGTATATTCGGAGAATATTCATTGGTATGGTTTGAGAAGGGCTTTAAAGAAAGAACCAGTTTCGGGGATGTCTCTAGAAATGATTCCTCTATGAAATGCTTTTGCTTGGGAGAACACATCGAAGTAATGAATTAAATTTTGAAGTGATAATATATCCTATACAATAATCTTAAACGTTTTTGCTTTCATTGTCCAAAGGATTGTCTGGAGAGGGCTGCCCTCAGCATAATGTAGATGTATAAGGTTGGTTATTGCAGTGTTCATGTACAGAAGTAGTGGTTTCAAACCTCAGTGTGTTTAAAACCCTGTATGGGAATGAATCTGGGAAGCTTTCACTCCGGTAACCAAGTATCAAGAAGATAAAAGCTTTTGAGATATTTTTAAATGTCAGATTTCAGACACAAAGCGTATTACTGTGATTTGATCTGCAGACTCTGTATTTATCTGTCTAGCCTCTCCTATTCTACCAACAACTCTGTTCACCTTGGAGATAGCTATAAGCTATTGATTTGGGGTCTCTAAAGTCCAAATTATGATATTTAGGTCAAGGTATTCATTTAAACACTATCAAAATGGCCATTTTGAAGGTTTTAATTTTTAAGGGCTTAAAAAAATCACTGTACAAGCAGTTAAAAACATGAGAGAATGATCAGCCAAATATTTTTGTCATTTTTGCTTAGGTAAATAGCAGATAAATGTCAGATATGCAAGGGCCGCCTAGATCTCTTACTTTAAAAAGGAGCTGTTCTAGACTGTCAGTTCAAGGGATTTAGTGTAGCTAATGTGTCTTCTGTTTCTTGAAATATAGATGTAGAGAGTTTGTATAAGAATGAAGCTTCGCACTGCCCGAAGCATGACTCCAAGCAAACCTGATCATTTCCAGGTTCTTACACTGAAGTGAAAGATCTTTTCCTGCACCCAGTAACCCAAATATCACAGTGTGCTTAAGGATGCTGCTGACATTTTCAAAGACCACCCAAGGTGTTGCCTTTCTGGCTGCAGATATGCTCTGGGTCTCCACGGGACTCACTGGCTTTTCCTTTCCAGCTCTCTTGTGTCTCTTCAGCTTGCTTTCATTCTGCCTCTTGTCAACTCATTGGAGTCCAATTTTGATATTAGCAAATACCATATTGTCATAGCTGGAATAAGTGCTTGACTTTTAAAGGTAGCACAAACATATACATAAAACATATATACATATACATAAAAATTGAAGTTCACTAGTCACCAAAATTCTTAAGATCTTAGGATGTTAATAATTTGATTTTTAATGTAATTGCATCTTAGCTGAAGACAAGGCTTATGTGTTCATCCAGTGCTATGTCAGGTTCAGTGAACTAGTTTATTTATCCTTCTCACAGCACATCAGCAGAGTGACAGATTAATTAAAGTTATTCCTTATGATCTAATTAAAAAATAATTCCTTAAAAGACAAATATTTTAGTATTTCATTTTGATGTTTTCTTAATGAAAACTTTTGGTGTTTGATTTATTGCTTTGTGTCCAAAAAGTCTGAGAATGCACTTTGAAATAGTAATTGAGCCTACTAACTGTTTGCATCTCACTCTTGGAAAAAAAAACAACAACGAAGTCAAACTAAAGAGTTTGTTTCAATTGTTTTCTTTCTCCTGCTAAGCAGGAGAGCAGTTATGTACATGGCTTGTTAACCACAGGGCTTCTCAGGCAGGGGTCAGCTGACAAGTGACACTGGAGGAAATGTTCAGTGAGGTGAGATTTGAGGGAGAAGACACCTAAGAAGTATGCAGTGGCTGAGAGGGCACTTTCCAAGCTTTCCATTTTTGGTTAATCAAGGTATCCTGTACTGATTCAGAAAAAAGCCACTTTTGTCACAGCCTATCCAGAAGGATTGGGGCTCCCAGGTGTGCTCTGTGTTGGGTTCTGCGGTCTGAAAATTAGTGATGAAACTCCTGATGACTTTGAACATTGGGGTTTCCTGATTTTGTGTGAATCAGTCATTTCAGTTCTGAGTTATTTCAGTTCTCCTGATTTACTTACACACTGCTTGGGACCTGCAACTCAAGTCCTTGAGTTGTATGTCTGTAAGCATAAAATCTGCTCATAAAGCCTCAATATCACTTTTGACTGCCTCTGGTGTTGCACAGGCAAATATTGTAGCGGACAGTGTGAAGAGAGTGTAAGTTTAGGAAGGAGAGCTGTCTCCATTCTGTGGCAGTCACATACACCACAGCTGATCTGGGGATCTTGGAGGCAACTTTGGAAGCACGGGCAGCTAGAAAGACACATCTCCCAGGGCAAACCAAATACAGGGAGTTCAGAGCTGTCCCAGTGGAGGGAAGTGCATCAAACCCTGCTCAGTTCTTCTGCAGACTCCACGAGCTGTCCCTGCTCTGGCTTTCAGCTTATGATAATGAAAGCAAGAGGAAAATTAGGTCCAGGGTGTTCATGTGGCCACGAAGTACTGAATTTTTTATAAAGCTTGGTAACTGTCATTTTTCAAATAATTTTCTAAAAGAGGGCTGGAATGGGGGTAGTGCACGGGAACCAATGTACCTTGAAAGTACATTTCTTTGTTTTAATAAGGCTGGCAGTGTACCGTGACTCGCCATAATGAATTAATTTGGTGTTTACCATAACAGCACTGAGCTTAATGAACTCATGATATTTATGCAACTGTCTGTAGATGTTCTCTTGTCATTTGGGATTTATAAATAGGTACTAATATTTTTATCACTGCTTTCTCCTGAGCAGGAAAATTCTTCACAGTGAAAGGCCATTAAAGCTCGCTTCTATTTTTCTGTATAAAAAGTAAGCAGAAGATCTTTAATAATTTGATTTTTATCTTTATGTAGGTTTCTGAATTGTTAGTATGTACTCAGCAAAGCTGTTCAGCTTGAACAAAACTATTGTAGAGCTGTCTTTATCAAATTCCACCAGTCATATAATAAATAGAGTTAATATCTCATTTCTTACTATTTCAGATGCCATTTCATTTAAGGTTAGCCTTCTGCATTTGAGTGTCCCTGTAAGTTCAACAGATTTAGGTAAAAAGAAGTTCTCTAAGTTGAACAAAGTGATACTAATTTATGGGATCCAAGTGGCATCTTTAGAAGGTAATGGCTTGTCGCTGAACAAAACAGAAGGTCAGCTGCTTTCTCTCTTTTAATATTGTTTGATATGCAAATCCTTAAAGCTGAACAGCAGCTCTGGTTTACTCCTGCTTCTTCTGTCATGTCTGGAAGGCAAGATGCTTATCCTTGTTTCTGTGCACTGACTTCCTACTGACAGCAGTGTGGTGCCGAGCACTGCTGAAGGGCAGATCAGAAGGCGGCCACCTGCCTGCCCTTGTGGGCCTTCAGTTAGTCGGGTTTAAATCTGCTTGGAGCCCCTGCCATAAAACAGGCTTTGCAGCTGGACCCAAGGGCACTCTTTTGCTGGGTTAAGTGGTGGGAATGGGTGCAGAGGGAGCACTGCTTCATCTAATCTGGCAGCATTTGGCTGGCACACAAAATTTCCTCTCATGGAGCCCATGATTGGCAGCTCATTAAAAAGCTGGCTTTAAAAATAAAAAACACACAGAAAAACAGAAAGTCTCTTCAAAACCAAAAATTCTCACAGATATCAAGATCTGTAGTAGAAGGAAGGGCTGGTATAGCAATGATCTCTGCTTCCAGGTGCTTTGTTCATCTTGCAGCTTCTCCTAGCATCACCTCAGGGCAATGACTTCTGCCCTACACCTTCCCACATGTCCTTTTCTTGGATGAAATATGATGCTATAAATCTTACAAATATGGCATCAAAGTCAAGGCTTTGAGCATCAATGTGCGTCTCCCGCAAGGCCTCAAGGATGAGGGCAAAATATGAAAACTCACCAGGTCTCAGTGAGACAGTGAGGTACCACTGGTGGGAGAGGAGATGAAAAGGACCCCAAGAGTCTCCTACTTGCCTGTCTCCATTCTTGTTTCCCGCTTCCTGCCCCCTGTCTGTCCCACAAGGCAGCAAGCCAGGCTGGGCAGCAGCCATCCCTCTCTGGCACCACAGTCCGGAGCCAGCCTTCCAGGTGGCACCAGTGAAAGCTGCTCTGCTGCTGAGAGAGGACCCTGCTTTGCCAAAACCTAAAGCTTGCTCAAGGAGATGCAACAGGAGCTGGCATCACTCCAGTTATTGCAGTGAATAGGAAAGATTTAGGCAGTTGCTTCACTGAAATAAGAAACCCACAAACTCTCCTTGTGAGTCCCTACCTCTCTGCTTTGATAATTGAAGGGTGATAACAAATTAGCTTAGTTTTATATCTTGCTTGAAGAGGAGAACCAAATTCTGCAAAGACTTTGTACCAGATTTTTGTTAGAAAAGCTCCAGCGAGAAGGTTTTGCCTGAGGAATTTGACTTTTGGCTAGCCACTGCAGAAGTTACCAGAGGTCTTGTCACTGCCTGATCCCATCTGCAAGCACCAAGTGCTCCCAAGGCGACCCATGTGAGTCCCCTGGGAGCCAGCACAAGGGCTGGGACCTTGGCTCAGGCTCCCGAGGCAGAGCTCACCAAGGTACACAACTATAGCATTTTTTTTTTAATTTATTTACTTTTTCTCCCCGCTTTGACAGTGGGCATTCATTACATTGCCTCTGCAAATCTGCTCTCTGCAGCAGTCTGATCTGCTGACTAGAGCCAAGCACCTCATCACATCCTTTTCCTTATCAGTGCCAATGGGGAAGTTATCCCTCTGGACAACATGTTCCTGGTGCAGGAAGCTGATATTCAGTCACCTTTGACATCCCAGAACATGCACTGGCATTTCCAATATCATTGTAAATGACCTCTCCTATCTCTTGCTGACTATTGATAGCTGAGAATAAAATTAGATCAAAAAAGGTGTTGTCACAGAGATCTCAGTTTTGGAGAATTTGTGACACCTTGCTATCATATTAAGTTGGGGGGTTTTATCTGTGGGTATTTTGGAGAAGTAATTACATTTCAGTGCCAGCAGCAAAGTATGTAGTTACCAAGTCGAACCCAGCCCTATTCCCATTGATTCATTAGGATTTGCTCACATCCCTGTTAGATTTGGAAACCACAGGCAGCTTAGTTCTCTGTGTTTATATCCACGAGACATCACTTGGCACTGTGAATTCAGAGCCAAATCAGTTAAAATGCACACGGACATTTTCTTTTGTGCAGCTCAATAAATTTACATCATCGCCTTGAAGAATGTAACTCTGACAGTTTGCTTGCTAAAGAAAAATGTATTAAGACCTGCACTCTATCCATAAGCAAGTTTTAAAGGTCATGTTTTTTGGAAAAATCGGATTATTTCAATATATAGGCTTCTTTTGTAAGCTTTTTAAGGCTATGGTATTTCAAAACATCAGGAACTCATGCACCCTGCTTATTACTTTCCACTGGTTTATGGCTTGCAGTATAACTCTGTACTAATAAGCAGGTTCAAAAGAGCCAGGGCCATTGAGGAAAAGGTTCAGTTGTAAAAATCTGAGACTAAGAAAGAGAGGCACTTGCTGCAATTATAGCATTAGACCATCATTATCATTCAGAGCATTTAGTTAATGCGTTATTACTTTAGTCATTTATTAAATTTGAAAATCAAATAGCAAACTGTTTGTAGTGTCTGCCACCCAACAGGTACATCTGATTAGCGGATCGCGGAACCCACCAGGAGCTGCGGCAAATCCACGTATTTTTATGGAAAGAGTGCCATCGTGTGGGAGGCTCCTGCAGCACGCAGGGATAGCGGTGCCCGTGTGCGGTGTGCCTGCTCGCAAAGAACCTCCCCTCCTCCGGTGTTTTTTCTGGACTTTCCATTAAAGTGCAATTTTGTTTTCTGAAAATGAGCTACAAAGATAGGAAGTTTCATAACTAGGAACAGATTAGAAGTGTTAAATCTCCTCAGTGTGTTAACTATTATTTTGGTTCCACAAACAGGTGAATTCTGAATCAAAGTGTTTCTGAAGCCTAAGAGAAGCAGGATCTCCCTCTTTAACTGCATGACATTAATATAGTTAGATATCAGTGCTCTTATCATTTCTCTCAATATATATTTTATCCCTCAACATCTGTTTGCAGCTGCAGTTTTACAAGGCTTCATTATAAGCTTTCCACTTCTTGAGCTTTCCCACATAATGATACCATTACTATCCCCAATTTCTACTTCTTTTTTTTTATGTTTTCCTTTAAATAATTGAACTTATATGTTACATCCATAAAGAAAATAGCCAATAATTACCAAGAGTACAATTAGGAATAAATCTCCGTTAAGGAACAAGCCAAAGCTCAGTGTCTTTATGCAAATGCCTTTTGTTAAAAAGATGTCTTGTGTAATCAGGAATTATACTGACAAGTGAAGAATCATTTAATTAATGAGAACAGAGCAATCATTTGGATGGTTCATTCTATTCCTGGCTGAATAAAAGAGAGAAAATAGCCCTGCTCAGGGATTAGAGCCGCTGCTGGAAGAAGTAAACCCCATGGATGTTGTTCTGTTACTGCCTTGGGCAGACAGTACAGTAATTCCTAAATATAAAAACACAGATGTTTGGATTAGGCATTGAAAATTAATTGACTATTACTCCACAAGAACTTATACAAAAGGGCTCTGTTTATGCTGGCTGTCTGCTCCTGCTAACCTGTCAGAATGGAATATTTGGGCCAAAATACTTGCCTGGATCCTAGTACAGGATGCCAGGGCAGTGAGAACTAGGATTATGACGAGTTCTTTCCATAAGGACTGTATGCCATGATTGGGGGTAGTGTATGGACTCTGTTTGCAGGTGCAAAGGAGTAATCTGGTCTCCAGCCCTTTGTTTAGAGTGGGTCAATTTGCTCTGGGTCTTTCCCAGGGGGTCTTTGAATTTCACCGAGGGTGGTGATGCCATAAATTCTCTGTTCCAGTGCTTGACCTCTCTGATTCTCCTCTTATCTGGCTGGAATTTCTTATCTTCCAGTTTATCCCAGTTGCATCTTCTCCTGTCACTGAGGGTCTAACCTGAGCTTCTCTACACACTCCCAACAGGCAGCTGCAGGCAGCAGTGACAGCAATCCTGCCTGTGGTCCCCATCCCTCCAAAGCTGCTCTGAACATGGGTGGCTCATAACAGCTGTTCCCATCCTTGAGCTATCCCTGCTCCATCAGGAAGCTCCAGGATGAGGCTTACCCTAAGTTGTCTCTGGGTTTGGGAGACGCCAAAATGTAGTCCCGGCAACTCTGACCTTGAATACCCTTCTCCAGGGCTGGGCCTTAAGCAATGTACTGTCAGCAGGCACTGCACGGAAGTTGTCCCACTTCTCACAAACTCCAAGCTACGTGAACAAGATTATTCTGGCATGTCTAAGGACACGTGTATCGCCTGTGATCTGTTCCTGGAGGGCACTGTTCCCTCTGGGACAGCAGAGGGATGAACAAGCAGTTCTCCTCTGAACAGGTCATGATCCCAGCCACCAGACATACTACTAAGTGGGAAGTGGGGGCTCCCTCCAGACCTGTGCAGGGAATTTCAGCCACCGGTGGCTGTGTCAAGCCTCCCATTCCTGGCAAGACCACAGCACAAACATATGGTCATTAGGATGTGCCATAGCAGATTAATTTTCCTCATGGACACAACTACCTGTTGAAGCAGCATCAGAGACTGAGTAAGCTCTGCACAGAGCAGCTGCCCTGTGGTCCCCAGGTGCATTGAAGCTCCCTTTCCAGGCTGATGGAAACCCCTGCATTGAGCTGTTGTGGTAGCCCTGAGACAGGGGGACAGCTTTCCTTCCTCCTCCGGAGCAGTACAGTCTCTCTCTGGTAGCAACATCCCAGACCTCTGCTGGTTTGTGTGCACTTGGGTTTTTTTGCATGCTGTGTCAAATGATTGCAGTAGTAATTGTTTGCCTCCCAACACTGAAATGAAAAACAAACTTATTACATGAAGGAAAACATTTCCCTTGTTTTATTCTTTTTAAGTGTAATCATTGAATTTTTTTATTTTGGATAACCAGAGGCACCCAGCTGTTACTCTAGTCATTTCTGGATGCTTTTAAAAAAAACCACTCTCCTCAGAATTGAATGGAGTAAATATGAAAATATTCTTCCAAACAAAATTCTTGTTTCTCAAACTTTTCATCCCACAGGAAGTCCAGTTAAATATGTTGTCCTTGCAAGCTGCCCAGTAAATATTTGGCTGTGGGCTGGGTCTGTAAGTCCAAGGACAAGTGAATTCCACAGCAAGGACCCTTCCTGTGGAATCACTTATCATCAGGTTGCATTCTGACATTAAGCAAGACTAGTTTAGGTCATCACTGACTACAATAAGATGCTTTGGTCTCTCTCCAAAGCAGCAAAAGTAGGTAACCTGATAAAGATCAGTTTGCAACAACGCCATGCGTAATGCATGGTAGATCTGAAATGTATATTCCGTCTGATTTTTTTAATTGAAATGTCTTTTCTACAGTGATTAGAATGCAAAATATTGTCAAATATCTAGTAGACTATGAAAGTCACTTGACATAGACTGTAGTAAAAGCCAATTGAGAAAATATGGTATATGAAGTAATGCATTTTCATTAAGGTAGTTAAAAGAATGAAAGAGAGACTTGTATGTGCTTTCCTCTACCTGGAGTGCAACATAGATATCCATATGCTCAGTCTAAGAGGCAAGCCCATACTCCAGCTTTCTTTTCTGGCTAAATCAGTCTGTCCAGGTTCATCTGCTGCTTGGCTTTCCCAGACACGTGGGAAGGTTGCAGGCAGTCAGATTTACATCCTCACACTCTCAGGTGCCGCTGTCCCGCTGTAACCCCTGACTCTGTGCTTTCTCCCCAAGGATTTTGGAGCTGCAGCAGAATGGTGACATGGACATACTGAAGCATAAGTGGTGGCCGAAGAACGGTCAGTGTGATCTTTACTCATCTGTGGATACCAAACAGAAAGGAGGTGCCCTGGACATAAAAAGTTTTGCAGGTGTTTTCTGCATCCTCGCTGCAGGGATTGTCCTATCCTGTTTCATTGCAATGTTGGAAACGTGGTGGAATAAAAGGAAAGGCTCCCGGGTTCCATCAAAAGAGGTATTAGACCCTCCATTTCTCCTGGGGAATTTTCATGCACCCTAAAGATTGCTGCCTTAACTTTATAGCACTAGAGAGGGTGGGGAATCAAATTCAGAGATACTTCATTAGCTTCCTGATTTTTTAAGGTAAATGATATTCCTCAAAATCTTTTTAGCTATTCTTTCTAGAAAAGCTTGAATGAAAATAAATGTATATTGATGATGTATAAATATGCAACTATTCTGAGTAAAACACAACTGTTACTTGTAGAATAGTACATTATTAATACATCAATATTTAGTTCATTGTTCCCTTTCGTGGCGGCTAATTCTCACTAGGTGTCTTGGCTTCTTCTTGAAAAATACATCCCCTAAGCTCAGTGGCTGAGCCTTTCAAAATGTATTTGTAAAATTTACCCCTTTAATCAGCAGATAGCTTCTTGAATAAGCTTGTCCCCATTCTCAGAAACATTAAGCTCTTGAGACTTCCATGAACTTCGGTTCTTGTTATTTCATCTGAAGTCCAGGGAAGCAAGACTACTTTAGATTTTTCAGGTTCAGGCCAGACTTATTTCTGAAACCTGCTACGGGCTTGTTTCAGAAAATCTTGGACAGAGGCCACAGAGAAATATGTTATTTTACCCCTGAGATGGCTTTGGTTCTACACCTGCATGTGTGATGCTTTCCTTCCTGTGGTTATCTACCTGTCCCTCTACCAGCCATCTGAGCCTTATGCAACTTTTGCACCAAATTCCTCATGTTCATAATTAATTTTTTACTTCTACAAAACGCTAAAAAGAAATTAGGGACAAAATGATTTGTTAAAATAGCCTTGGAAGCAACACCCAAAGCTGAACCTAAATATGAGCTTTAATGTAGCACTATCAAATATAGCTTTTCTGTCTGTGTAGCTTAGGCACATCTGTGTAGCTTGTGGGGTATTGCTGTTAATTTGTGTGCAGTGGTCTTGCCTTCTCTGCAGTTTCTCCATTGTGTTTATTCCTGCTAATCTAATGCTGTCTAATCAGGCAGGATTAATTACACCACCTAATTAGACAACATTGGCATTGATGTTAAAATACATTTAATCTTTTCTTGCCTGTTTTAATTCCCAAGCTTTTTTTTTTCTTTTTTCTTTTTTTTTTTTTCTTTTTTGTTCAAGATCTGGACTGGACCATTATTAAAAGGAAAAAAAAAAAGGAATCTCTAGTCTTTAAATTGGGTTTCTCAGGAATGGAAACCATATAGTTTCACCCGGTAAATTATTTTAAAACCGTAACATTTACTTGATTGTTGTTTACCCAAACTTTCAGAACTTCATACTTTGTATTTATCTGGTGCAAAACATGAAAATCAATGCCAAAGGAAAAGAAAAAAATGCCAACACAGATATTTTACACAAGTATAAAATTTTCTATTTCAATTTTCAAATGCTGAGAAATTCAAGTGTGTACTTTCCACAAATGGTATAATTTGGCCTCCTTGATCTTTATTATATGGTCATTAGCTTAGCATTTAAACGCTCATCTCAACATTAAATTGAAAAGCTTGGCTCAAAACTGAGTTTAACGTGGACGTATGTGCTGAATGTCCCCATTATCCTGGATGTGGGGGTCATTCAGCAAAGAAATACATCTTAACTAACTTTCTTAAAATTCATTTTAGCTTCCATGAAATCCATTGGCTCTTCCAGGCCACTAGTCCAGAATCGGGGGTCAGATTGGGCCAGTTTGTGGTCAGCAATCCAACCCTTTTTCCTGGTGGCTGCCATCTTGTGCTCCAGAATGCAAGCATTTATACTGAAAAAAATTGTCTAATGGTTGTGAAGATAACATTTCGGTCGCGTGCCAGAAGTAACCCATTCACTGATGTCTGCCTGAGTCTGCAGACAGCCTTAAACAGTAGCTCTGAGAGAAGTATGAACCGCCCCAGTAATCTCAATGGGATGTTGACTCTGAAGCCTGATGATAATTTAAATGTGAAAACTGCTGAATATTTCACTACTGATCACACAAGAGAGAAGAGGAAAGATCATATTATGGAGATATGCACAATCTTACTGTGAGTGGGTCTCATTTTGGTGTATCGATTGGGTGGAGATTGGGTTGTGGGCTAAGCATGGGAGATTATCACCGCTTATTTATTTTCACTGGTCTGACCCTAGCCCCAAATGCATCTCTGTAAAAGAAAGAGGACTATTTTGAGTAACTCTTAGAGGCTCAGAAACTATGTAATACCAATCTTTTCCCAATTGGCATTTGAAGTTACAAAGTGTTTGTATGTTTGTTTTTATCAAAATTAAAAACAAACAAACAAAAACCAAACCAGAAAAAAAAAAGGAAAAATATTTAGGACTGTCCCTCAGAGACATAGTCATGACTTGCACACGCTAATGGAGCCTCTGTATATTTCTTTAGCTTCTGATGTGGCCCCAGTTCTGCATCCATATGCAGCTCCAAATTTTTTAGGAGAGAGCGTTTGGTGAATGCGTTTGGATTTGATGTCACCTGTGTGGTTGTTATGTGCATCCATGTCTATGTCCACCTGTGAATAAATGATAGACAGAAAGCTAAGTCTGAGAAATGAGCACTGCATTTTTTCCTTCCCATGACGAGCTCAAACCAAAGCCCTTGTGGTCAGTGATCATCCAGTCCCTGGGAGATCCCTGATGCCTTGTTCCCTTCCCCTTTTCCCCTGGTTTGCCTCCCTGTCCCTGCCCTCAGAGGGTGCAGTCCTGGAGGGGAGCTGGCTTCTCAGTCTCCTTCCAGTCGGGCTCTGTGTTCGGCGTGGTGCCAGCGCAAATGTTCAGTGATCCGTTTTGCTAAGTAGACAAACTCCTGCAGTTTGTTCTAGGTGTGGACTTTTTCAGAGTGCTTGACTTCATTCCTAGAGAAAGGAGGGAGCTCAAGCCCATTCGGTATACTAGGAGTTTTGCCATTGATTCAGGGAGCTCTGGATCAAGCCAGTCAATGAATTTCAGTAATCAAGGCTGGAAGTCATCAGTGCACATCTATCGGCTGCCTAATTATCCTCTGTGAGGTCCTAGAGTGTGAGATATTTCTAGTGGCCTGGAAGAGCCAGTAAATTTCACAGAGATTAAGGTAAATTTTAAGGTTAGTTGAAATTGATTTTTGTTCTGAATGAGCTGCACTACTTAGACTGAGGGAATACCCCCGTACGTGTGTACTTAATGCTACTCTGAATTAAGCTTTGCAGTTCAGCAGAAATATGTATGTACAACACAGGTGATTTATTGGGTCACCTAGGACTTTCTCCTCTTTTTTAACTTCTGCACATTTAAATTCTCAATTATAACAAACAAACCTGTTTAATTGAGTTCTCTGGGAAGAGAGATTTAAGAAGGAAAAGGGACAGAGGTAAGAGGAGCGATGATATATTATAATAAATACATCAGGCTGCCTTCTCTTCTCACCCACAAAAGTATAATTCCATCAGAATAGATGGAATTGCTTCTTTGTAGGTAAGGAGATAATTAATCCCTCTGTCGGCATTGTAATTTAAAATTGCCTGGTGTACTCCTTTCTGTGCCATGTCAATGAGTCACCAGTGCTTGGGGTTTTTTCACTGTATGTTCAGCTTTTCTATACTACAATTTACATTATAAAGGCAAAAAGGAACCTGAGATGTTTCTAGCCCTTCCTTAAACCCTGAGAGGATGACAAAGATGGCAACCTGATCCCTCAGAGCCTCCCATGTTGATATCCAAATTTAGTTCTTATTGCGGAGTTGAAGAACTGGCATCATTCCAGGCATTTGAGATTATGCAGCTTGCTTTTATTCAGCTGTCGCTAGTCTAACCCACCTAGCTCCGAGCTTGGCTTTTCCTGAAAAGCTACCAGTGGCACTTTGAGTTTTGTTGTTTGGATCTGGGGTTTGAAGGTAGCTGTGGTGTAAGGGTCTGCCTCGGTTTGGCTTCGCCCACCCCGCTTCAGGCGGTGGGGGAGCTTGCTGGTGACATTCAGGACACCGTCAGCCAAGAGCCAGCTCTAGTTAATTGTGCCTCGTGCTTCCCGAGCAGTGCTGATCACCCTGTGAAACTTCAGCCCAGCACAAATGGCGATGGTGAGTGGTGCCTCTTGTTTTTCTCATTCCCCAGGATGACAAGGAGATTGACCTGGAGCACCTCCACAGGCGCGTGAACAGCCTCTGCACAGACGACGACAGTCCCCATAAACAGTTCTCCACCTCGTCGATTGACTTGACCCCGCTGGACATTGACACTTTACCCACACGTCAGGCACTGGAGCAAATCAGTGACTTCAGGAACACTCACATCACCACAACCACCTTCATACCAGAGCAGATCCAGACTCTGAGCCGCACGCTGTCCGCTAAAGCCGCCTCGGGATTCTCCTTCGGCAGCGTGCCCGAGCACCGAACTGGCCCTTTCAGGCACAGGGCACCCAACGGGGGTTTTTTCAGGAGCCCCATCAAAACAATGTCATCTATCCCTTACCAACCAACTCCTACCCTGGGCCTGAATATCGGTAGTGACCCAGACCGAGGCACCTCCATCTGAGCATCAGAACAAGTTTCTTCACTGTTTCTTATTTAGGACTCCCTTTGCAAGGAGCAGCTGTAATATTGTGGGACTAACATGGATGTAACCTTTCTTCTTTTTCCTTATTTTTTGGTTTTGAGGGTTGTGGTTTGGGTTTGGGATTTTTTTTTTTTATTTGTTTGGGGGTTATTTTCTGTTCAGGGGTTGTTTTGGGGGTTTTTTCTTTATTTTATTTAAGAATCAGAATTATTAGTAGCAACTCTTCCTCCTCCTCTTCTCTGCTTTCTCAGTCTGGTCTCTTCTGCCTCCCCTTATTCTCTGTACTACTTGAATCACTTATTCTTCAGTTTATCACCACGTTAGGTTTTGGTTACTTCAGGCTTTTCATATACTTTAAATATAGGAAATGAGCAGTGAATCATGCATAGGAAAACCCTGAGGATTACTTTACAGAAGGGCATTCGCTCCTCCTCCCCCACCGCCTTTTTTACTATAATTGCAATAACTTAAGTATTTTTCATGTACTCTGCTGCATCCGGTCAGCGCTCCACTGCTGTGTGTCCTGTTAACTGTGGACCAAAGGCAAACCCTGCAGTTTAAAAAATGGAAAATTAAAAAAAAAAAAAAGGCAAAAAGACAAAAACCAGAAAAAAAGAAACGAAAAACAAAAGGAAAACAAATGAAGTTCAAAGATCATTCAGGCCCCATAATACAAGAATGCAATTTTGTAGGATTACAAAAAGCCATTACTATGCCAGTAAAGACTACAGTTAAATCTACTTTTGCACTGCAACAGTGCATATGACCTTTATGTGATTGTACAGTGTTAAAAGTTTTTCTTATGTACAGTAAACTGTATCATATGGCAGAAGCCTCTGTTGTGTTAAATAAATTAGTATCTCATACATATATATATATACATATATACACACAGGTATGTGTGTATATATATATACATGTATATATAGCTATAAAATGGCAGCCGTTGCTATTGCAATTCATTTAATGAAGCTTTAGTAAAAATGTGTTGTATACAGGAGAGATGTACAGTGCAGGGTGTCTTTTCATTTAGAAAAGACAGGTTGCTTTAACGTTATTCTGACTCGCATCGTTTGCCAACAGAGCATATTTTATACTTTTCTATTAGAGCATCCAGGGCAATTTAACATTTGTACCTAGATGTAACTCCTTTGGTTAGGTTTTGCATTGGCTTTTGAGCATTCTATAAGGCTAATCTTGATAATCTTCCTTTTAATTAATTAGACAAACAGAATTGTCTCTTAGGTATAACATGTTCATGACCAACTATTATAGCTCTAGAGCAGTTAAACATGGATCAAAGGTTAATAAATCCTTTTCCAAGTCAGTACAGTTGATCAATACAATAGTGGCATCAGTGGAGAAAAAAAAAAAGCCCTCAAGATACACAGATGTGGCCTTAACTATAATCACGTATTGTTCTAAGGGGAAAAAATATGAACAGGCACTCAGTTTAACCCTTTCTATGTTAAGTTAGATTTAGAGGAGCTATGTATTTTTTACATTAGTGCCAACTGTATAGAGCAAGAAAAAGAACAGCAGTGAGAGCAAAACCAGTGCCCACTTTGGCACCAGCTTTTTCAAGTAACACTGTTACCTGTTAGAAACGTAGGAAGAGCTTTCAATTTGTAATCCTTAAACTAAAAATGCGGTTAAGTAGAAAGCAAGCAGTTTATCCTGTGAGGTTTTTTTGTTTGGTTTTCTTTTTAATGCAACCATACACTTATTTTAATCTAACTCATTCTTTGGCTAAGATTAATAGGAATCAGCGTATGTGATTTGCTTTAGGGTAAAATAAAAGGTATATTCTTCAGATCTATTCTATTTTGATGCTAATTCTGTTCTGGGGGAGCATCTTGTACTGTCACTGTTTTTTGTACTAAATCTTCAAATATTGTCTACTGTGTAAGGCAGAACGAATTCTTATCGTGCAAAAGGCCATTTTGTTTCCAGGGCAGCAAGTGTCTAAAAGCATGCACAACTTGCTTCCCCCTTGTAACATTCATGAACTCATCCACACTTCTGAGTAAAAGGAAAAAAAAAAAAAAAAGAAAAAAAAAGAAGATTTCTTTCCAACAAGCTACATAGGGACATACCAGATGTTGCAGTGATTTTAGCTATTAAAAAACCTGTTAACCATGTATGATATTTAAAATAGGCCTATTTTGATGTGTTGCCTATTATACAGATACACAAAACACTTTTTGGAGGCCTCAGTTACAAGTGGCAGAGCTTTCTGTGTATAATTTGTCTAAATAATTTGTCTAATAAAATTGTTTTCTAAACTTGCGTTTCCTCCTGTTCAATTGCTGAGTGCTGTGGGATTTTCAGCCTATGACAAGGTAATATACTCATGGTTTTGCTGCACTGTTACTGAAGGGTTTTAGCCCATGGAGATGGGATGAGCTCCTCAGGCTGCTCTGAGTCAGCTCAGTGAACAGCATCTATGGAAAACACCGGTGTTTACCATTTTTATCAATGTCAGGCTTAGATTTCAGAGAGCATTTACAAACAGCATTTTGGAGAATGAGTTTAGAGTTCCTTAGCACTGACATGTACATGATTTTTAGAAATACTGCATCCCACTTTCAACTGTTCTAGTATAATGTAGGAATTTTCTTGGAGCACGGCCTTTATTTTTATAGAATCACATTTTGCCATCTTTATTTGCACAGAGGTTAATTTTCTCTGATACTGGACATACACTGCCTAAAACAAAGGTTTTAGTGTGAGAGAAGGTAGCCCATATTTCATTCAGGATGGCTTTCTCAATTTTTAAGTTTCAATAACATCTTAAATTTAATCACCTAGTCATTAGCAAGCTGTGCAGAATGTCCTGCAATAACATCAGCCATGACAATTTAACTTGCAGCATCCAAAATTTGTCAGCTGGCTTTTTACATTCAGTGCATTTTATTCACTTAATATTTCTGACCTCTTACAATTTTCTATTAAGTTTAACAGGCATTCAGGGGATCATTCACCTAAACAGAGGCACTGTGTCCCTGTCCCACTCACAGACACACCTCTCTAGAGCCAGGTAGTTTTACAGGTATGACATATGTACTCTCTATAATGGGCTTCATCATGGTGAACCCTACGTGACACCTCCCTTTCTTTACAACAAATTCCAGGGAAGTAATAGTGTTAAAGACTGTCAAGTGTTTCTGCTGCAGTAGCTCCACTGGAGATACAAGGCAGCTGTTTATGAAGATGGGTTGTTTGCATGGTATCTGCAGTTATACGACCTTTTTGAGATACCAGCTACAAACAAAAAGTGAGCAGTGGAAGAAAACATGTTTATCTGATTTCAAAGAGTCACCTAGTGAGATGTTTCTATTGACCAACAGTGAAATACCTGGAGATAATAGTTCTGCTGAGCCAACCAAGTGAATGATTGCAGCCCTGAGGGACACAGCTGCAGCACGACCAGTGCCTTAGTCCCCTGTGTTTCCCTCTTGTCTTCACCAAAAAAAGTGTGGGGATCATTTCCCTACACAAATCAGATTTTTCAGAGCATCTTTTTCTCTTTCTTTCCTACTTACGTAGAATGCTATGAAGTGATGAGAACATAAAGCTGCCTTTCTGCAAACACTCGCTGGGTCAGTGCAGCTTGCTAGGGGTTAATGCCCCCAAAAAGTTGAATTTCTCAACTCTGCACAAAGTGATGACACAAAAAGTAAACCAGCTTCCTTTGTGCATGCTCATGGCAGTAGCTAATGAAAAAAGTCTCCAAAACAACAAAGGCATCATACCAACACAGCCCTGCTTTAACCATTTTTCTCTCGGTACTAATTAATGTTTCCTCTTCACTGTGCAGAGCTGTTTTGAAATAAATGTCAAAAACAAGTATCTCCCTCTTAATCTAAGTCTCAGACAAAATTTTTGATAAACATGGGACATGAACATGCATCCACATGTCACATCAACAGCAGTGGGTAACTGTGAAGACATCACAATCTATCAGCTTGTCATGTCTCACCCAAGGCGTCACTCATGAGGTCAGAAATAGAAGCCTCCAAAAGAAGGTCAGAGCAGGGGAAGTGATTCATAGCTCAACAAATTCCTAAACATAAAAATTTTACCAATACCCAAAAATTTCAGAAACCAAGAACATAATTTAGAAAGAAAATACTTCTCAAGAGGTGTAGTTATAAAAATAAATTTACTACCTGTCAAGACTTACAAAATCTGTGCTCCCCCAGTCCCATTCATCACAGTGGTGTGATACTTTGTGTGTACTACAGAATCTATTTCTGCAACATTTGTCAGAAGGAAAAAAAAACCATTACAGCTGGAAAACTGAACTGTCAAGTCATTGACTACTGTACTCCAGGTCACACAGGAAATTTGAGGCAGAAGGAAGAATTCAGCATCTCAGAACCAGTTCACTGCTGTAAGGGGAAAAACGAATCTTTTTGGGATCAGTAACTGCCACACCAGTGGGAAAAGAAAGCCACCTGAAGCCCAACAAGCACAGGACACCCCTCCACCATGACATCACAGCTCAGTTCTTCTGTAGCTAGTTATTCCTACCAGCACTAGTAACGCCAACATTCTTTCAGTGCAAGATAATTTTTTCTCCTTTCTTAAAAAAAGTAAACGCTTGTGTCCCATTCTTTGTTCTAAGGGGGTGATGCACCAACACAAGATGGGATAAGGGACCCCTGCACAGTGCCAAAACGAAAGTTAACAACAGCTTTATTTGCAAATACAGCTATCATCCGTTATAAGACTGACCCTGAAAATCAAAATAAAGAGTTAAAAGGCAAACCCATTAATTAATAGAAGGTTTGGGGGGTGCATGAGACACTCATTCAGCTCCTGAAGTAACCACCCAGATGCAGATGCTTCCCTAGGTTGCTCTCCTGGCACCTGCAGCAGATGGTGTGGCAGTAAAGTAAATGAGAGCTATTCGGGGTTTGTGTTGCCAGATTTTGGCAGTAGGGAGGCTACAAGGATGGCTTCTGTGAAAAGCTGCCAGAAGCTTCCTCCATGTCTGAGAGAGCCCATAACAGCCAGCTCCAAGACGGACCTGCCACTGCACAAGACAACTAATGGTGTTAGTGCCTCAGGGATAACAGAGTTAGTAAGGAAAAATGTTACTGCCCAGGAGCAATTGCCACTGGGAGAGAGGGTGAGAACACGTGAGAGAAACAGCCCTGCAGACCCCCAAGTCAGTGCAGGAGAAGGGGGAGGAAGTGCTCCAGCAGCTGGAGCAGGATCTGCCAGGAGAAAGGAGCCATGGAGAGAGGAGCCCACGCTGGAGCAGGTTTGCTGGCAGGACTTGTGACATTTCTATTAGAGCATCCAGGGCAATTTAATATTTGTACCTAGATGTAACTCCTTTGGTTAGGTTTTGCATTGGCTTTTGAGCATTTTATAAGGCTAATCTATAAAGGGACACACACTGGAGCAGTCTGTTCCTGGGGGACTGCACGCCATGGAAGGGACATACACTGGAGCAGTTTATGAAGAACTGTCCCTTGTGGGAGGGACTCTACACTGGAGTATGGGAAGAGTGCAAGGAGCCTTCCCCTGAGGAGGAAGGAGCAGCAGAAACAATGCATGATGAACTAACCCCAGCTCCTACTTCTGGTCCCTCTGGGCTACTGAAGGGCAGGAAAGTAGAGAAAATCAGGAGTAAAGTTAAGCCGAGGAATAAAGGAGGGGAGGAGGGAAAGCATTTTAAGATCTGGGCTTATTTCTCATTACTCTACTTCGATCTGATTGGTAATAAATTATATTTATCTTCCCCTGAGTCAAGTCTGTTTTGCCAGCAATGGTAATGGGTGAGTGATTTTCCCTGTCCTTACCCCAGCCCCTGAGCTTTTCCCCTGTCCAGCTGAGGAAGGGGAGTGACGGAGCAGCTTTGGTGGGCACCTGGCAGCCGGCCAGGGTCAGCCCATCACAGAGCTCAGGCACAGCCTCTGCCGAGGTGTAGCAGGCAGGTTTGCTTTCACAGCCCCACGGGTGCCTCGTGTTACAGCCCCCCAGGTGAGTGCTCAGTGCTGGGCTCTCTGCCACTGCTCTCTCTGCTTCAGCTGTTCGTGTGCCACCTCCACCTCCATTGGGACCCCAGCAGCAGAGCCCTGGTAGGCTATGAAGAATGTGAGGAGAAAGGAAACAGGGATTTATTTCAGGGCAGAGATCTCACAAGACACATGCACACATAATTTGAGGGTTCACACCTGGTTCCCCAGTAGGTCACCTGAGCTTTGCCTGACTTTTCCTTCCTTGTGGGGCTGCAGCAGCGGCTTTGCTGCACGGGGTGCAGTATCATGGTCCCCCACAACTGGAATCGAAATACCCTCCTTCTACATACAGGAAAATGCTCCACATGAATCTAATTTTTGTTGCCACCCAAAGAAAGACTTACAGGTGTCACTTACTCCCCTTGATTGCAGAAAGACCTTCTTTTCCCACTCGGCATAGTCAGAAGCAGCCAGAAGATCCTGACACAAGCATTTTTCCTGGGAGTGTGAAGGTGATAAGTATTATACAACTGCTAGAAATTGAAAAGAACAGTTGGAAAAATAAAAAACACTTTTTTGTGGGTTGTTTGTGTTACATTTGCTGCATTCTGCCAGTCTAGCTCATGTCCCTGTCAAATGCCAGGAGGAAAAAAGGAGGAGCGGGCAGCTCTGTGAGTGCATTGTAGCCCTGCCACCGCTGGTAAGTTTGCCTTTCTCCCCCACTGGCCAGGGACATGCTTCTTCACACACACAGTGGGGAGGTCTTGTTTGGGTTTGAATATTCCCTGGATATGAATATTCACTGTGGACCACAGTAAGAGTAATCACAGCTGACCCATGTTGTTACTAATTAATTCTTTTGCTTACACACGGGGGAACGGGAGAAAGAAAGCAAATACTGTGAACAAAGCTAATAATGTGGTTACTTGCTACTCCTATCTGACACATTTTTAAGGAATGGTCTCTGCGGCATGACAGCTAACACAGCAAGAAATTGATGTAGTGCAACAAGAAAGTGTGTTACTTTATGAAATAGTGCTCAGGCAACACTGGAATGGTTTGTCTTGCTCTAACTTTTACCGACCTTTCTGAATCATATCTGCTGTTGCTTGGATTGGTTTTATGTCTCCCCAGGTTTAGGAGACTGCAGATTAAGTTTTCTTACCTCCTCCCCACCCACAAAACAGAATCCCCTAAACCCCTTTATATGCTTCAAAAATTATTCTGTTAGCCTATCTATACAATACAGAAAGTAGAGCTGATATGGGATACAGGGAGCTTTGCTTTTCTTACACCAAGATAAAAGATAGGTAGAAGTAGAGGGAATACACCTGGAAATCTGACTTTTGAAAGACACATTTATTGTCTTCAATAAATATCACTGTGATCTTCCCTTTTTAAGACTTGCTACACCATCTGACAAATGTAGGTCTATCCATATGTATATTAAGTCAGCTCTGTCTTATATGAGTTGTTTGAAAAGGGAAAACATATACATAAATATTCCTCAACATTTATTCCATAAGTATTGACATTTAGAAGCATCTTTTCTTCCCACAACTTACACCCGGTGGATTGGCATTACAGACAGAGGGTTATTATCCACGGTATACAGTAATTTGCTGGAGTGTATAAATAGAAGTTAACTTGGAGCAGAGACATTAATTTCTATTCCAAGGGGTGAAGCAATATGAGAAGCTGGCAGGTGTGGTGCATTTCCATCCATTGCCACAGACTTCTTCCCGAGTTAAATGGTGGGCACTTGCAAAAGCATAGCCAAA
>VWZT01002923.1:284389-355313 GCA_013397055.1 Pachycephala philippinensis
TTTTTTTTTTTTTTTTTTTTTAACGCTTCTTTGAAAGAGATACCCAGCCGCATTCCCATTTTAAGGTTCAGCTATAGAGTTTGCATAACAACCGCTTGGCAGCCCCCCTCTCTTGCACTCCGTTAACAAGCTGTAACGTATAGCTGCAGGTTGCTATAATCTCATTAATATTTTGGAAACTTGAATATTGAGTATTTCAGACCGCTCATTCCCCATATGCCAGGCCACTCCCGCTATGCTGGCTGGTTCCTTTCTCTCCATTATTAGCAATTAGCTCCTACCTTCCAAAGTCAGCTCCAAGTATCCAAGATACTAGCAAAGGAATCAACTATGTGTTGCAAGCTAAGCATGCTTAATATCTCCCAAACAAACAAAGAGACAACATTTCTTTAAGTAATGAAGATGGATAAATCGCTTTATTGAGCTTGCGACAGTGTTTGTTTTGTATAGACTACCGCAAAGTTTTTTAACAAGCGCGGGGACGCGCACCAGCCCCTGGAAGCAGTCTCGCCCGGTTTGCTTCGTGGGGTTTTATCATCCTAAACGGGCTTTTATTTGAAAAGGGCGAGTCAGAAGCGCACTATCCGAGCGTTAAATTTTGGCTGAACGCTAACTGTCCTCCGGGGTGTGCGAAACGACCGCGGGGGCTCGGGGGGCTTGGGGAGGCGGTCGCCTTTGTGCGAGGCGCACGGAGGCTCCGTTGAGTTTTGAGCCCGGCTCGCCGGATGAAGCGCGGCCGCGGGCTCCGGTGTGGGGCTCTGCCCGGCCGTCCCGGCGGCGCGGATTTCGGGGGGACGGAGCCGGGCGAGGAGCGGCGGTGGCGGGGCCGGGGCGCATCTCTGCCGTGCAGCTCTCCGGCTGCTGTTTGCTCAACCTCTGGCCTCGGGGAGGGAGGAGGAGGGGAAGGGGGAGAAAGGGTTAAACCCAGCGAGGGGAGACCAGAAAAGCGCAGGGACCATGGGAGGGTTAAGGGGGGAGCTGGCCGTGGAGCCGGTGTTTCTTAATTAGAGCGGGGCGGACAATGCTTTGGGGCGGACAATGAGAGGGACAGGGGGGCTGGAGGGCGGAGGGGGGGTCTGGCCTCGCTCCCGGCCGCGGTGCGCCGTGTCTGGAGCGGAGCACGCGTTGTCAGCTGGTGANTGTCAGCTGGTGAGCGCAGCGGCCTTTCAGGCGGCTCCCCAGGGAGCTGCGCGCCCGCGGTGAGCTCCATCGTCACCCCCTCCCCTCCATCATCATCATCATCGGCCTCCTCCTCCTCGGCGGCCCCCCACCCCAGCCGAGCACAACAGCCAGCATTCAAGCCCCCTTCCCTCCCTCCCCTCGCACAACAGCAGCGCAGTGGCAGCCACGCCACCTCCCAGCAACCAGCAGCACGCGAGGGCACCGCCGGGGCACCTGAAAGAGTCAAAGCCAAAGAAAGGGAGACAAAGGAGGAGAAAAAGATACGCAGGAACGGCCCAGCGTGTCTGCTCCGACAGTGCGGAGAGGCAGGCGCCCCCAGAGGGCCGGGCGAGCCCACGCGGAGGCCGGCGCGCCCGGGCGTGCACACGCGTGGCCGCCCGCACACACGTGCACTCGCTCACAGGGGTCCGAGCCGCTGCGGCAGCGATGGGCACACGCAGAAATCCCCCGCTCCGTTCAGGAGCAGAGGAAAGCGCCCCGGAAGCTTTCCGCCCCACAGCCCCGTCCCCGCGTGGGGCACCTCCCGGCTTGTGTTTCTCCGTGCGTGTTTGACTCCCCTGGGCCCACCTCTGACACTGCCACCCACGGGCACCGATGCCCGTACCCGGCAGGAGCCGACCTTGTGTCTGGTCACCCATTGTCGCATGTGCCCCTGACGGGCTTATCCGGGAGAGAAAAATGCGGGGAAAGTGGCGAGGGATCCGCTTGTGCGTGGGTGAGGGGGAACCCTGCCGGCCCCGCGAGGGGAGCATCCTCTCCGCGGGCAAGCCAGGCTGGAGAGAGGATCTGCCGGCGCACCCTGGGGGACAAGGGGACAAGTTTTCCGCCCCTAGCCAAATCCTTGCCAGGCGGAAGGGGCTTTGCTCGGGGATGTGTGTCCGCCGGGGCCGGGGCTGGGGCGCACGACCGACTGCCCTCCCGGAGCTGGTTGGGGCCTCGGAAAGCCACATGCTGCCCTGCCGCCACCCTCTGTTAACTTCAGGCGGACTCTCTCTAAGGACGTTTTCCAGAGCTGCTGCACGCCCGGGGCGGATGGGAGCGCGGCTCCGCGGGCTGCGCTGCACCTGTGCGCTGGGTGCGCTGATCGTGTGCGGTGTGTGCGCTGCCGCTGCCGCCGCTGGCCATTTCCAGGCTGCCCAGAGCGGGGCAGACAGAGAGGCCTCTTCTGAAGTGCTATCGAATGGCTCGGGATGCCTTCGGGAGCCCAGCCAAGGCGTGTCAAAGGCGGTTTGAGCGGTGAAGCATTTAAACGCTACAATGGGTGACTTTCTGGCGTGTGCTTTCCTCCCTCCCCACTTTAGGCCCGGGAGGAGGGAGCAGGCGTTTTTACTGAGCTGCTCCGGGGGTGGATGCGACACCCGCAGCCCCCGCAGCCCCCCAGCCCGGTGCCGCAGCCTGGCGCTTCCCCGCGGGGAGCCAGCGGCGGAGCGGCCGCCTCTGCCCCGTCGGGCAGCGGGGAGCGGGGACAGCTCGGGTCCTCTGCCGCTCCCCTCAACTTTTCGCTCCCAGCTCGGTTTAACCGAGGCTGCTCGGGATGGGGAGGTGCCGGCCCGTCGCACCCGCTGCAGCGCGGAGCGCAGCTGGAACTTGAGACAGGAGCTTGTGCAGCGCGGGGATGGGCTCTCAGCAGTGCTGACACGGAAGGCTAGATTTGGGGGCGAGAAAGCAAATCCCCTCCGTTTCTGAAGAGATTCCTTTTTGTATTTCACCCCGTTTTTTACCCCGTTTGTTTTGTTGTTTGCCTTTTTTTGGTTTGGTTGGTTTTTTTGGGTTTTTTTTCCTTCCCCTTTTTCCCCTGCTCTCCTCTCTCTGATCTCTTCCTATCTTTCTCTCCCGGTGTCTTGCGGCGGCCACCCCTTTTCCCCCGCCGACCACCGAGGCGCGCTGCCGCCGCCGGGGTGCCCCGGAGAGAGGCGGGCGGCGGCGCGCACCCGCCGCGGGCGAGCGGGGCTGCAGCACTTTTGTGGGGCGGTTAATCAATGGCAAATCAGCGAGACAGCGCATCAGCCCATCTGCTTGATATATATTCAGAAGGGCTCCAGCCCTTTTGAAGTCTAATTTCTTCCCCGGGAGAACGCGCCGGGTAATTTACCATCATTTCCCAGGCAGGGCGGCCAGCGGGTTAACCCTTTCCCCAAGCGCTGCCGCCGCGGGTTTTCCTCCCGAGCGAGCAGCTTTGAATGCCTCAGCGCCTCGCCGCAAACTTGTAAAAGTGCCTCTTTAATGGTACGTGACTCGCTGAAACAGGACACCCGGCCCACCGGCACGGTAAACGCCTGTCCGGCTTGTCAGATTGGTGTTTAAAAGACCTGTTCGGAACAAGCATATCCCTCGACCCTACAGGGTCAGCTCGTATCATTTCAGCTCCAACCACCCACTGATATTTTTGTGTTTCAACATTTTTGGCCTTGGGGGTTTTTTTTTGTTCCCATCCGATGCTCAGAAACGCAGTTTTATCCAGAGGCAGAAGCAAGGATGAGGAGCGAGCAGCGCGTCACGTACGGGCTGTGGTGCAACACTGCAAAATCCTCTGTCTCGGAGAGTGGCAGAGCCCGGCAGGTGCGGGGGGACGGGACGGACACCTCGTCGCCCCTCGGCACGCGTGGGGGACGCGCTGGCAGCGCGCTGCTGGGGCGGGACACACCGGGAGGTGGCCGGTCCCTCTACCTCGTCCGGGGCCGGTGAGCCCGGGGAGGATGCCGAGCCTGCACCCAGCATCCCGGCACCTCTGGGATGCGCCCCGCAACGAGCCAGCGGAGCTGATGGAGTTGCGTCCCCGGACAGGGGAAAGCGTTCGACTCTGCAAGTTTCTGAGCTTTTATTTGTTTTCTCTCCTCTCTTCCTCCCGCAAGGGTTCTGCCAAGCCGGGAGATGCCCGGACCGCGGGCGTGCACTGAGTGAACTCTGGTTCAGGGGACAGGTTGAATAAGCCCGAGACCGTTGAGCGGCATCACCTGCTTCCCATAAATCCCAAAAGCAAACCCCGGGGACCGGCCGGAGCCGCCGTGCCCTCAGTCCCCACCTGCACCTCGCTTATCTACAGTCAACATTTTTATCCTGCCTGAGAAAGGTTCCTGCTCGCTCCCGGCTCCGGGGCGGCATCCGCGACCAGCAGCTACAGCCCGGCCCCCCGCCGCTCCCCCGGCAGTCGGCGGGCACCGGCCCTCCCTTCCCCCCCACCGCAGCTGGGGCCGCCCCCACTTCTCCTGGGAGCAGTGAGAGGAGATCGGCTTTTTATTTATTTATTCATTTATGAAATCCACCAGCTTCTGAAAGAGCCGTGCACGGCACTGTCTCCTGCAACATCCCTTCTCTGAAGTCTCCTTCAAAAAAGGAGAGTGGTGCATTTATTTATTGGGGTTTTTTTAATAGAGATAAGATAGTTCTTCTGCCTAAATGTTTTGTGGCTGGAGAGGCTGGGAGAAGCCTTGCTGTTGTTTTCCACTGGAGCGGGAATGGGCTGTGCACAGGGTCAGAGCAAAGCAGGGAGGCAGGGCAAGCAGGGATCCCTGTCAGAGCGGGCAGTGGGCTCTTTCCTACTCCATCTTGGAAAGCAATGGAAAGGGGGCTAAGTGCTTCCACACAGCTTGTCTGCTTTGGATTTCAGTTACTATGGACAAAAGTGTCACTTTAGTATTTGCTTTGTATTAGCCACAGTTTATATTATTATGTTTTTCTCATACCAGTACTAATGCTGAACTAAGGGCCGGTGTTACACGAAGGTCCCCCAAAATGCCGACTGTCAACAAGCTGTGATGATTTGTGGTAGGACTGCACAAACATCCTACAGAAATGGTACAGCTGAGAGCTTGTCTAAGGCTCATTTAGGCACTACTTATAGTTCTCAGTCCCTGATCTTTGGGATCTGATGAGGAATCATCCTGTCTGTGGAGAAGGACCCGAGGCGCAGCAATGTTAAGTGACTTGCTGTGGACAACAGGAGCCCAGGGCCAAAGGGGGGACACAGGTGCAGGATGTGTGCCACCACTTTCTCACACAACACAATTTATTCCAGTTGCTTCAAAAGTACTTCCGGTTGCAAGACTTTGCTCAAAGCAAATGACATTCAGCCAGGGGCTGGCTTTACACCTCCAGAGATGTTTCACCATGGTTTTTGTTAGTGTCACCCTTTCCCAATGCCCAAGGAAGCAGTTTGTGTTGCCCCCAGCTGTAGCCTGTTATTTAGGGTGGGTCAAGAGGGAGGGAGAGGTGAAATTTTCTGATATAGGATAAAGCTGAGCAGCATGTTGGGAAGGATGGTGACTGGATGCAGGCTTCTGCAAGCAAAGTGATTCTCCTGATTCATAGGTTGTTCCCTCATTAAGTTTGAATCTGCTTAATTTGTTCCTGCTGGAGCTTCCCCACTGGGATGGGTGAGAACATGGCTCTGAGGTAGTTTTCCAGGGCATGTGAGACTCTAAGGTACAGTCTGATGTGCAGAACATGCAGCACCTACCAGCCTCGGTCACCTCTCAGGTAAGAAGAATATCTCTTATTTTTCTGAAGTTAGCAGTGCTGCAATGTTTGTAGTGAAGATATGATAAATACAGCCTGAATTACACTGTTATGTTTCATCACTTACCAGAATGTCTTGCAAAAACACTCTCACAGCAAAATTTTTGTGTGGTTCATCTTTGATTGTGGAAAGATTTCTGGATTAAATCAATTATGTTTCTATTACTTGGCTATCAAGGCATTCAATTCACCCTCTTCCCTGCCCTACAGTTTGGTGGCTTCCTCTTTGCGTTGCAGAATATCCTGAAAGCTTTTTCTTTAAAAAGGCTTGAAAAACAGAAGGCTGGTTCTGTGAGGATGGCAGCTGGGAAAGAAAGGCTCTGAATTGCCACAGGTTTCCTAGGGTTTTCGTGCTGTGAAAGAGTGAAAGCTTGGGAGCATTGCTGGCTGTAACTTTGGGGTTAGCAAGTAATGGGGTTACACACACCGAGTGAAGTAAGGGGCATTAATCTTTGTATATCTTAGGCTAAACAAGAGTTTACGAAGTAATTTATAGCTTTTCCCCTGGTATCCCAGCCTCCACGGAAGTGACATCTGGAAAGGATATTTCCATATTTGGTTTCCGTTTGTTTTTCTAAATAACCGAGAAGTGTAAATAGAAGAGCATCTTCCAACTGAAAACAATGGGTCTAAACTTACCTTAGAGATGCTGTGGTCATAATTTCAAGTATTCTTAAAGCAGGAACAAGAAAGAATTATTCCCCAAAATAGAAATAAGAAAAATGAAAGTCTTTTGGTCTTCCAAATCTGCTGAGTGTTCAGAAGTATTCAGCTGTTTCTGTGGAAGTTGGGTGCTTAGCAGGGAAGGAAAACTCGGACTCTTGTTGGAATACTGAAGTGATATCTGTGGGTGCATTTGACAGTTGTACTTATTATCCTTGCACACCTTGACAATATTTGTGAAGCTGCTGTAGGGAACTGACCTGGAGATTCCTGAAATAAATGGTGATGCAGGACCAGGGCCTCCACAGAGGGTCACCAGGCAAAAGTGAATAAGGCTCTCCAAAGACTTCAGGAAACATTGGGAACAAATATCTTGATGTCTTCTTTTGGCAGACCTTTAATTTGTTCAAATAAAACTCAACAGATTATCAAAGATAAGAACTTTTTTTTTTCTCTTCATGAATTGATCTGTTTTGGTGAATCTTCTTGATTTTCAATACCTCAAATCTGAGAAATGTAGAAACATCACATTTCAAGATGTTTACCTTTGGAGCTTTTTGAAAAATTATTGCAAGTGCAGTGTCAGAAGTTTCATTTCAGCTTTTCTATTGCCTGAAAAAAAAAAAATCCAATTTATTTTTTTCCTCTCATTCCTATCAAACAAAATCAAACCACTGCTTGCCAGCCTCTCCTGTTTGTCCTGACATCCAGTCTGTAGATATTACACCTGCCATGTTTACTGCTGTCACATAAAATTCATACTCTGTGAATGGCTCTAGCTCAGTGACTGGTCTGTGGTGGAGCCCAGGGCATTTTCATTAGTGGACTCTGTAACTGTTGGAGGACTGAGCCATCAGCCTTTGGAAAGTATGGATTTCAAGAGGATGAAAGTTCCCTGCTGGTTTTAATTTTTTTTTCCTCATGTAAAGTTCATATTTTATAATCATGCCTAGAGAAAAAAAAAAAGAAGCCAGCAAAATCGGTGCATTCAAACAGTTTCTGTGATTCTAGTACAGTACCAACATAAATATATTTAATCAGCTAAAAATGAATTAACATAATAGAAAATATAGCATTAGAAGTTTTCCTAATTTTGGCTATTTTCATCTAACTACTCCCTTTGACAATTTTTGCATTACACTTTTTGTTTTCCCCTTCATGCATTTTGAGGTTTGAAAACAAATGGCTGAATTACTCTATGAGTTCTAATACCCTTACTGTAAGATAATATCCTAAATTTCTCATCAAATATTACTGGAAATTACTGCAGGCCTCTGGTTTTTCAAAAGGCTATTTAATTTTTCTTTTTTTTTTTTTTTTTAAATACAGTGGGTAAGGATTTTTGAGTGGCAGTTTAATGTTAACCTTTTAGAATATAGTACTGGATAGGAGAGGAGTGTGACAGTTGTCCATTAGCATAAACCTACTCTGCATTTAGGAAGGTTTCACCTCTTTGGAAAAAAGAATTACCATCTTCAGTATTGTGGTATGAAGTGAAATGTGATCTAAGTTGGATGATGGAAACAGTTTAACTAAAAGAATAGACCATAGGAAAGCTGACCAGAGATTTCCCAAATGGAAAAGATGAGAGAAACAACAAAGCCAGGAGACAGTTAATTACCATATTGTGTATTTATTTGGGGCTATATTCATGCACAGAACTGGACAGGCTGCTTGGCAGAAACAGCTTCTCTCTTTGTCTTTGGAAGGACCAGGAAATCTGATGAGACATCAAAAGAAATGTGAGAGCATTGCTTAAATCTGCCTGTGCTGGCTATTACACACATTTCATGGTTTTGGAGTAAATGATGAAGAGTAGGTGTGCTAACAGCAAATGTCATGACCTGCTTTGCAGGGCCTGCCCTCTGAATACATCCAGGCCCTCTCGTGCAGGTGTCCTTCCTGTCTGCTGTGGTAACAGCTGGCAAACCATGGAATCACGGAATGCTTTGGGTGGGAAGGCACCTTAAAGATCATCCAGCTCCAGCTCCCCTCCCACTGGCAGGGACACCAATACTCATTTTGTGGGCAGATCAAAATGCTTCACTCAGCACTGGTGAGGCTGCACCTCGAGTGCTGTGTCCAGTTCTGGGCCCCTCACTACAAGATGGACATTGAGGGGCTGGAGCGAGTCCAGAGAAGGGCAAGGGAGCTGGGGAAGGGTCTGGAGAGTAAATCTGTTGTTACTGCCAGATAACCAGGTGCTTCTGTTCTAATTTGCATAATAATATTTTAGGGTTTTTGAAACTGAGTACACAGCTCTTGTGGGATATTTTTGTGGTGCCACAGATTTTACTAGGGAACACTGTCTCTTAATTTATGTGCAATTGAGTTCTGTGACCTTCCACTTATATGGACAAGTATTAGTGCATGTGAAAACAAGCAAATAGTTATTGAAAAGGTATATCCAAAGCTGAAATTTAGCTTCCTCAGCCCTTATTTTCCATTACTTTAGGTAGATTTTCAGCAGCCATGACCATGAATAGTTCCTGGTTATTACCCCGGAAGCAATGACACATCTCAGTCACCACGGCCCAACATGTATTTTTGTACAACCACACCACCACACACCGTTTTGCCTTAAGAAACAGTGACCCTTGAGTAATATGTTACATTCCAGAGCATGGACACACTTTTTCAAAGAGCACAGCTATTTTGAAGCCTTCTCAGTACTCAACCACCCCTGAGCACAACTTGGAGAACCACAAAATTGTGAGTGTAGATATTCAGTATTCAATTCAGTACTGTCAACTCCATCACTAGCCTGATTTAGAAGACTATTTTTAATTTTCCATGGAAAGTCCAGTGTTTCTATAGAACTCTTATTTAGCCACAATATGATATTCAACCAATTTTGGTATTTTCAGGGCATTTCGTAAGCATTACAAACTCCACACTATACTGAAGAAAGGGAGCAGCATTATCAAAAGTTCTAACAGTATTAACAATGTATTCTTGTCTTGATATTCAAACACCAGCAGATGAATTCACATCATTAATTAGGGAGCTTCTCAGGAAATACCAAAAAAGTCTATTGAAACTCTATCTATGATAAATAGAAGCATGATAATATCTCATTATCCAGCTAAATACATTCAGAAGTTTTCACTATCTGTGAAGGATGTAGATAGCGTCATGAAGTAACATCCTCAGCAATGCACTTGGTTTCAAGTACATTAGTAAGCACAGGTTTATGACAACTGAGTATAACCATTTTGCTTTTGAAATGAATTTTTTTTTTTTTTTTACTGAAATTGGGCTTTTAAATCAAATTGGGGAATTGGGATATTTTCTATTAGGTCTCTATACTTTTTTCTAAGTTTTTTCTCTTCTCTCAAACACTTAACCCTATGCTTACATGGAGCTGCACCCCTTTCTCCCTGCATGTGCTGTAGTGCATCCAAATTCAGATTTCCCTTTACCATCACATTATCTAGGAAAAACAGGTGTTACTGATAACCATCCTTCAGGAGTAGGGGGCTACAGAATCCAGCATAGGAAATTCCTGATTTGAATATGCTGTACAGCCAAAAGGAAAATCCATCAGGGTTCATGTTTCCCCTTCTGCAGGAAGAGCAGTTTGTCCAAAACAAAACCTTTTTAACCACAAAGCTTTTGTGTTGCACGTCGTAGGACACTGTTATATTTTAAAAAATAGCCTTTGAAGTTGCCTATGAGCGCTGTCTTGATTAATTTAAAATTTTAGGTTTACGCACCCTGCAATAAACTCCTTTATTAACTTTTTATTGCAACTGAACTTCGCGGCTCTGCGCTCGGAGGCAGGTGTTCCGAAGGATGCACTGAATCAACACAGGGGAGCCCAACCTGAGCCAGACGCCGCCATAAAACCGCGTGAGGCGGAGCCCATAAACCGGTGTCGGAGCCGCTCCCGGCTCTGGGGGCTGGCTGGAACTCCTGCACGGAGGATGTTGCCTTGCGGGGCCGGCTCTTCCCGGGGCCGGGATCTCCGCGCCGGGAGCGCCGGGGCGGCTCCTCCGCTGCGGGCGGGGCCGGGCGGGCGGCGGGCTCTGTCCATGGTAGCTGCGGCCTCCCGGGCGGCTCCCGGCTCTGCCAGGGACCCTCGGGGGCTTGTCATCGCTTTTCCCTTCTTTTTTTTCAGTTTTCTCTCTCTCTTTTTTTTTTTTTTNAAACTTTTTTCCTTTTCCCCCTCCTTAGTTTAGTCCCTTCCTGATAATATTGACCCCACAAAAAAACCGTAACCAAACAGCCTCACCAAACACCTCAGTGCAAACCTCTTCACCCCGCCCTGTTCAATGCAGCGTGTGTTTTTAATCTACGTATCACCCCTAGCTAAAAATCTTCAGGAATATATGAAGTGTAGAAGCTTGGCTTGTAACAGAGGTGACACAGTGGTAATTTCTTCTGGGGTCTACAGATTTTTGTTATGACATAATGGAAAACAGACAATATCGTTCCAGCCTGTATCTCAATTTATGAGGTTTAATATGAAACAAAATATTGGAAAAATGCTCAGAATGAAATATAAGAAGTTCTTGCAAAAGCTGTGCTAAGAATCAATCTAAAATCATACACCCGTAGAATCATTAAGGTTGGAAAAGACCTCTAAGGCCACCAAGTGCAGCTGTCAACCCAGCACCACCACCATGTTCACCACTAAACCGTGTCATCGAGTGTTATATCCACACATTTTTTTAACACTTCCAGGCATGGTGACTCCACCACTTTTCTGCACAGTCTATACTTGACGAATCTTTCTGTAATTTTTGGTTTTTTCTCAATGTCTAATCTAAACCTCCCTGGTGTAGTTTGAGGTTATTTCCCCTTGTCACTCTTTACTGATCGCAGTCTTGCTGCAACCTCCTTTTCTAGAGAGCAATAAGATCACCCCTCAGTCTTCTTTCCTTCAGGTTAAACACCCCAGGGTCCCTCATATGACTGAACTCAGACCCTTCCCCAGCTCTCTTGCCCTTCTCTGGACACTCTCCAGCACCACAATGTCTTTCTTGGGGTGCGGCCTTTACTCTCTTCCTTCTTTCTTTAAAAGGATTTTATTCCTATCAGTATAAATAAAGCATGCATTTGGCCAACGCAAAGTAACTTTTTTTTTTTTTCCCCAAAACATCACCCATAATTTTTGCATAATCTGATCCTTCTTTAAAGCTCTCCACATGTGAGATCTTGGTCTTTTAAAAACTTATTTATTAGCTTAGTTTATCATAAGGAAGCAATCTCCCTCTGGAGCTCACACTCTCTGGTCCTTCTCTCTGTTTGCATAGCCCAATTGGATTTATATTGGCAGGAGCCTCTCCCTGAATTGCCTGTGTGTAGGGAGAATCCCAGTAGGACGGGACTGGCAGGGAAAGATCCGTTTCCTTATGAGCTGGGTCTACCCCCAGGATGTTAATCTGTCCTCTGCTGTAGTAGGGCCTTCACCCCAGAGAGATGTGAAGCAAACAGGGTGAAAATCTGCACAGGCCAGGTGTACTTTCTGTAGGGGATAAAAAAAGTGAGACAGAAACATGGAGACTTACCACTGGTGGAAATAAAACCACTGACCAAATATAACACAAAGAAGAATTAAAAATCCCAAGTTCCTGCATCCCTATGACCCATTTGAATTTGCAATTATATTGCAAAGCAGTATGTTGATAAAGTTAGGTTGTCTCGTGTGAGAGTTTAGTTCTGATATAATGATAGAAAGAAATACTCATAGCATGAAAAAAATCCCAACCAACAACAACCAAAACAAGCAAACAAGAAAACCCCAAAATAAAACCCAGAAGTATGGCATTTGAAAGCAGGTATTTAATTTCTATGAAAGAAAAAAATGGCAGAAGTGTGAGTCTTGAATCCACAGTGAAACAAGAACTTTTCATCTTTCTAAGAACCATAGTTCAAATTTTCTTCTCTCACCTCAAACCACTACAGGAATTGGAAGCTGTGGGAGGATCCTTGTTTACCCTTCTCTGCTTTGCTCAGGCATGGCTCAAAGCGGAATCTGAGTATATTTTTTTTCATTGTTTGTACTATGATAAGATCCTCAGTAAGCAGGTGAGTGCTGGAACGACAAGGGTGTAGTTCTTTATTACTGTAAGTCATCTTTATGCTCATAAATAAGCCTTTGGAATTGAATGGGATTGCTCAACTGTGCAAGAGTGCACAGGATGTGCCCATAAACCAAACTAAAACAGGCCATCCAATGTAATTTAAACAAAGATCCCTTGCATGAAGCAAAAGCCCTCAGTGTTGATGTTATAAAACATTATTAAAACACTCTTAGTGTGTACTGTGTGGGTGCTTGATGTTTTGCTGTATAATTCTAGCTGTGGTGATTTCACATGGGCATCTTTAGGGCCTGGAAAGCCCTTCTGACACGGACACATCTGGAGTCCTATGGGTGTCTCATTTAGGACTCTGTGATCACTCGGATAAGGGTGGTGAGCCCTGGCTTTGAATGTCTGGTAGTCATTTGTGCACTCCATGTGTTAATGTATCCAGAGGCAGTTAGAGCAGGTGAAACCGCTGGGATCGGTGGCTCGAGGTTCTCTTTCACACTGCACAAAAGCCAACTCGTGCTGTGTTTTGAGAGAGCCTTGTAAAAGTTAATCTTTGCCATTTAGGTTTTGAAAACTGGGTGATCTTCTAAGTCATGAAACACATGAAGAAATCGATCCCTTGCCAGATACTTACCGACGTATCAGAGTACTTATTTCCAGGAACATTTCTGTTGTTTGGGTCATGTGGAAGAGATCCCTGCTTAAAAAAAAAAAAAAGAAGAGAACTGAATAGGAAAAATCACCTCCTTCCCATAGAAATGTATTTCATTCCCATTTCTGTTGCAGACCCAACTGCTAAATGGCCAGCACAGCAACTTCTTCTGTCACAGGAACTGCCCACTGAGAGGGCTGCTACTCCAACTCTGTGTGAAACTCCTACCAGAGGGCCCCAAAACAATGGTGCTTGCAGTGGGTGTCTGCCCTTTCCTGCACAGCCACAAGGGCTGTTTCAAAAGCCTCCTACAGGAATGAATACCTATTCACTTGGCAGATGGGGATGCAGGAGGGCAGGCAGAGCCTGGCATGAGGTACTGAGCCCAGCCCATTCCTGGGCCTGTTTTGAAAATTCAGGTAGCTGCATGTGTGTGTGTGTGTGCTGTTTTCCAGTCTGAAAAGGGGCGGTAAGTAGTTCCTAAGAAAAGACTTTAAATTAGATAACTGGAGAGCAGCTTCATCTGGTATCAATAGGTCTGAAAGGTTTAGTCCTGCTTGTAACAGGGAGGTACAGTGTGGCAATGAAAAAGTCAATGAAACAGCTTAATATTTTTCCAGCTTGGTAGGTTGGCATTCAGATTCCTTTTGGCTCTAATTTTATCCAGGTTGGGGTTTTCTTGGAGTGAGTTCTGTTCCCTTTCAAAATCATGAACACGAGTCTTTCTGAGTGGGCAATAAAAGCTGCGTACGCACGACAGGGTGTGTGCTCCACTGCCTTACCAATGTCTCTTGGCCAGGTGGCACAAAGCCGTGTGAGCACAGCATAAGTGTGTCTTGTTGCATTTCAGTGCTACTATAAAGTATATTTTATGGCTGGAATAAAACACACAGAAATAATTTCCTTTTGAACCTTTGTGTAAAATTTTTGTCACAGAAAGTAAAGATAAAAATTACTTCATTTCTTAATATGTTCCTTTCAGTTCTGAGATATTTTGGCAATAGTGTGACTACAAAAAAAAAAGGCCCAAACCCTGCATTCAACACATAGGTGGATATAATTTTTCAAAATGTCTTTGTGTGTTTCTGGTCTTGTTAATAGAAATTGTTTAGCTGAGTCTAAGCATCCTTTTATAAAAGTCTCTTGAGAGGATTAGAATATTTAATTTCTTAAAAGGTGTTTTTTCTGTATTTAATTTTTTAATGCAAAGAATATAAATGTTTAGCTCTTGGATTTAATTGGAAATTAGGCAGCTGTGCATTTTCTTAGTACAAGATTTTCGTACAGAAATACTTTGGTCTTTTGATAAGTTTAGAAATATATTATTCTCTGATTTATGATAGAGCCATGATGATGATACCATTACTCCTTCCTTTTTCCCCAGTGCTTATCTCTCTCCCACTTCTCCAAATTTTTCTTTAGCATCTGGACTAGACAGACAAGTAGTGCTTGGACTAGACTATAATAGTGTTGCTTATTCTGAAATCCTTCTAAAAGCTTCCTTCCTTGCCCTTCATTTCATGTAGCAGTTTCATAGTTACCTCATTCCAATATTCTCTTATGTCCTCACATCTCATCCTAAGTTTTCATGCGTTTCTTGATACCTGCCATACAAAAATGTTCAGACTCGCTTTACCTGCTCTATACCTATGCCAACTTTTATTGAACCCTTTCCTTTACCTGTGACTGCAGGAAGTTTTCTACCATCTTCCTGTTCTTTTCCTTTCAACAGTCCCACCAAATTGCTTTAAATTTTCCTTGTATTTCATAGCACTTGTCATCCTAAAACTACAAGTCCTGCTATGTGCTTGGATGGAGTATGACTAAGTATCCTGCTGAGCTACATTTGGAATTAACATCCCCACTTTAGATGTGGAAGATCTGATTCAGAGCTGCTTTTCTAAGCTCTGCGATAGAGTCAGGAATAAGCCAACATCTCCTGGCTCATAGCTGAACATCCTACCACTACGTGCTGGTTTCTGAAAGCAGAAATGATCAGAAGTTGATATTTCCTCCTAGTGAGACACCAGCAATGGTATTTTGGCTGGTGATATCTTGAACAGAGCACCAATTGTTCATATCCCACTGACAACTCCCTTATCTTCTACCATCTTGCCCTGGTAACCTCTTAAAGTGCCCCTCTGCCTAATGTCTAATTTTAAACAAATAAACTTTTCAGGATTTTCTGATTAAATAACTTTTTGAAAACAAAGTGTTGCTTTGTAGTGTGTTTTGCAAAATGTTCTGCAGAAAACCTCCCAGGTCCAAGTAACATTTCTTGAGATGGAGAAAGATTGTCTCTCTGTCAAAGGTACTGGGGCTTGAAGGTCTTCTGCCCTTCAGAATTCAGCTGTGACAAACAGACTTGGGCCTTCCAGTATGAATGGCTCTGGGCGATGCCACCAATGCCAGGATCATCATTAACCTGGGGCAGTGAAAGTCCATGAAATCCCCTAGGGGATTGTTTGGGGTTCTTGGACTATCTTGAGGCAGCCTGAGAAAAAAAAGTTGTTTGAAGCAGTGGCAGTGTCTGGACCCAGCATGATGTGCCCAGAGCCTGGGATTTTGCAGGCAGCTGCTGTCAGAAACTCATTTCTCTCATTGCACAGGCATCCTGCAAAATAGATTTCATTTCAGAAATCTGGAGGTGGCATGTTGAAAACCATGTCCCTCTCTGAATTTCCAGTGAACGGATGCTGGAACAAAATCAAGTCTCAAAAGCAATGATGTCCAGCCAGCTTGACTAATTTCCTTCTCTCAAAACGCAGAGGATTTACCACCAACTCATTGTGTTGATAAAAGTGCTGCTAATGTCCAGAAGTCTGATTCTGCCCTCTGCTAAGGCCATCACAGACAATCAGGCCCCAAATTAATTGGAATTGAGACAGTCGTCCTTTTTTTTATTTGTTAGCAGGCATGAATTTGGCTTTTCCATGAAAAACTGTAAACTCTAAATTATCAGTTTTTACAATTTATATGTGTTTTAATAATTCTTAGCTTCATTTTTTGCATTTCACTAATTCATTTTATCATAATGTTCTTTTTGTTTGTTAAGTTTACAGGATGTGATGCATTTTATTATACGTGTGTTAGCAATTTTGACAGGCTTTGTAGTTGTTTGCAGGAAATGTGTCATTGGGAGAACAGTAAAGGTGTATTGTCTTAACTTTTTTGACCCATCAACAAAACAAATGACATTTGCTTTTCTCTTCTGGTTTATAAACTCCCAGCTGAATGGGTATTGTGTGTGAGAAATATGAAGCTCATCAGCACTGCTGTGTAGCAAAAGCCCCCTTCAGCAGGCTTAAACTAGACTGGTGTGCACTCATTGCTAGCACATGTATCTGAGTGCTCCTGGTTACAAAGTTTGGCTGCCTCTGATGGCAAAAGAAATACGTGCAACTTCAGCTTGAAAAGGAAAAACAGATGCCAAATATTTGAGTTTCATGGCATGCCTAGTCCGGATCACGTGAACTTCTTTTTTTTTATTGTTATTTATTTTAGTTTATTGTTCACCTGCAGTTTGGGCAGCTTCAGCTTCCTTGTGCAGGTGTTGAGGGGCACATCTGGGCCAGCTGAGCACCTGCACCGTGATGCCCACATGTGACTCCAGCAAAACGCTGCTAGAGCAAAGCAAGGGAAGCAAGAAGACAGTCAGGTCTCAGTTTAGATGCTGAGCTGGAAAATCAAATTAAAAATGAGTCTTCAGAAGTCAGGGCCATCAGAGGAAAGTCAAACGGAGCATCCCCTGACCCAGCTTTTGTCGCTGTGCAGGGAAGCGGAAGCTCATCCCCGCATGGAGGGCCGTGTGTGCCCATGAGATGGCTCTGCTTCATAGACTTTGTGAGTTGTCACTTGCTGCTCGGGGCAAAGATCACGTTTTGACGTTTGTGCACTGGCTGACAAAATATGATAATACGAGTGATAAGTGGACGTGAGTGTTTTGCTGAGCCATGAGAGCTGAAGAATTCGAGCAGCGTTTGTGGGTGCTGGGAAGATGCCCTGAGGGACAGGGGTGATGTAGGCTGGTGCTGGAAAATGGGAGAAGTGCTTCAGAAAGTGGACAAGGAATTCGCAGTGATTTTCTTGCTGGTCTAGAAGGCTGTGCTTTTTTTTATTTATTTCACAAAATAAGTCTAGATATATTTAATTTTGCTGTATTAAAAAAAGCTACAAAATTGACCTACAAGTAGGTAAGTGTTGTAGCTCAGGTTAACATGAACTTTCACCTTGTTACACTTTTATTTGTTCCCATTTCTCTTCTTCAAACATGTAAGTGATATCAAGTTCTGTAAACCAAGCTGCTGGAATAAACTGGAAAATGGCATAGACCAAGTAGGAGAAATAGGGTGGGAGGGATTTGGCTGCAGGTTATCAACCATTAATTATTCATTTTGTAAACAATGAGGGAGTGTAAAAGCAGCCAGGGCAGGTAGGTAGATGATTATGTTGTAAGATAACAGAGATAGGGGAAAATAAGGAAAAAATCCTGAGCAAACAAAATTGGATGTTATTCATAACTGTCACAATCCTTCCTATACCTTAAAAGAAAACACCAGTGAATTATTAATCACTTCCATTAACGTAATTGCGCCAGTGTTTGACGACAGAGTAGGATATGATGGATATGTCTTCAAAAGACAGTTTTACAAAACATCAGTAGAAAAGATGTAACTTAGAGAAATAGTTGCAAGCACTTTTTTTAACCTCAAGTTTGAGTAAAAGCGTGCCACAAATCTCAGGTTAAGATAAAAAATGCTTGGGATTTTTTTTTTTTTTAATTTTATTTAATGTCTGAGTTTGGCAAAAGGAGGAAGTAGTGAGTTGAAAGACAGATGTGGTCATGTGAGTTTCTATTCCTTGTGTTTTCCCTCCAGTGTGTCTGAAACTACTTACATGTTGTCAGTAGCTTGTGTACACAGCAGTCTTTTGTGGCATCCTATCAGTGAGTACTCACGCAGAAATTATTATGTTGGAGTTTTCTCGGAAAGAAGGAGTTGGAAAAGCAAGAAACACGTGTGTAGAAATAACATTCTGTCTGCACAATCCATTCTTTTAGCCTAAAACCTCTTATCTAAACTCTCCAAGCAAGTATGTAATTATACCTTAATCCAAGTGCTCTTTAATAAAAGCAAAGGTCTGTTTTTGTAATTGCTATAAATGTCATGGAGCAACACTTGTTGCCTGTATGCACTACAAGTGAGGTGCTTTCCAGGAATCTGCTTTCTCGTGCACAATGTAACCATTAGGGAGATTACATTTGGGGTGCCTATTAGGGCTGCTGTCGTATGTAGTGTCCAGGCTTTGCTGAGGCAGTCCCAAGGGCTACCCAGCCTGGCAGTGCTGCTGCCTGCTGGGAAGGCAGGGGAGGTCTCTGGCTCCAGCCCCAGCTGGGCACCCACATTTGCTTCCCAGGAAAAAGGTTAAGGGCAAGGGAGGCAACACTGCTTATCCTGCTGTGAAGTTGGGGTGTGCTGCGTGCAGCATGCTCAGGTCCTGTGTTTTATGTAATTACTGAAATCCACTGATTGCTTGTGTGCCCAGCCCTTTTTCCTCTGAATTCTGCTTCCCCAGGCATCATGCAGCTGCAAACGCTTTTTCCTGGGTCCCTCCTGTCTGCTATGTCAGCCCCTGTAAGGATTTAGTGTGGAAGGAATGGTGGAAGTGTCCCCTCCACCTGGCTCCCACCATCCTACAGAGACGGCTCTGCTCAGCATCTGTACTGGCAGCAAGTGTGAGGGTTTGCCACAGCAGGAGCCAGTACGTAAAATGCCTTTAAGACTTCTCTTGTTCTTCTAGGAGGGCTTGGCTCTCTGGGCTGCAAGCACACACTGCTGGCTCGTGTCCAGCCTCTCATCCAGCAGCACCTCCAACTCCTTCTGGGCAGGGCTGCTCTTGATCTGTTCATCCCTCAGTCTGTGCTGATACCCCCAGGGTTGCCCTGAGCCAGGTGCAGCACCTTGAACTTGGCCTTGACAGACCTCATGATGTTCCCAGGGACCCACTTCTCGAGCTAGACCAGGTCTCTCTGGATGGCATCCTGTCCTTCAGGTGTGGCAACTGTGCCACCCAGCTTGGGGTCATCTGGGAATTAGCTGAGGGTGCACCGCACCCCTCTGTCTATGTCATTATTGAAGAAATTAAATAACACTGGTCCCAATACAGACCCCTGAGGGACACCACTTGTCTCTGATGTCCATCGGGACTCTGAGCCATTGACCAAAACCATCTGGATGTGACTGTCCAACCAATTTCTTATCCATCTAACAAGCCACTCATTAACCCCATCGCTTTCCAGTTTAGAGAAGGATGTTTTGGGGGACCCGGTCCAAGGTTTTACAGAAGTCCAGGTAAATGACATCTGTAGCCCTTCCCTTGTCCACTGTTGCAGTCACTCCATTTTAGAAGGCCACTGGGTTGGTCAGGCAGGACTCACCATAGGTGAAGTGGTGCTGCCTGTCCCAAATCACCTCCCTGTTCTCCATGTGCCTCAGCTTACTTTTAGAAGGATCTCTTCCATGCTCTTCCCAGGCACAGAGGTGAGGCTGACAGGGTGATAGTTCCCAGGCTCCATCTTTCTATCCTGTTTTAAGATGAGTACCATGTTTCCCTCTTTCCAGTTACCTGTGACTTCACCTGACTGCCATGACTTTTCAAATATCATGAGGAGAGTGGCTTAGCAAGTACATCAGCCAAATCCCTCAGGGCTCTGGGATGCATCTCATCAAGACCCACAGACGCTCGGGTTCCTCAGGTGGTCATGAACCTGGTCTTTACATACTCTGGGGAGAGACTTTGCTCCCCACATCCCCATCCTGCTGTCCATCCACTCAAGAGGTGTGAGGAGAGAAGTTGTCATTGAAGACAGGTAAAAAAGATGGTTGAGTATCTCAGCCTTCCCCTCATCCATTGTTACCAGTTTTCCAGCATTGTGTATCGGGGGTTACACCTTCTTTGACCTTCCTTTTCTGGTTAAATCTGGTTATATCCCTATACAGCCTCTGTCTGATTGATCCACCACTCTTATTTATGCTTTTCCATACAAATCCTCAAGTACAGAGTATGGAGGCAAGAAGCAAATGTCTTGGGGGGTGACGTGGCAGGCAGTCAGCTGAAAGGGGAAGGCTGCTCCCCACCTCCCTGAGCCCACGGTCTCTTAATGAACTGAGCTGTGTGCTGTGTTTTTGTTGCTTCCATGGCCCATATCTAGGATTTTGGGTGTTGGAAAGTAGGGACAAGCTTGCACATTGATCCTCAGTAACTGTTGGGAGTTTGTGTCCCCTCACACCTGTGGGGCAAAGACACATAGAGGAAGGTTGGCCAAATCACACAGCAGATTTCTGCTCAGGCCATTCTTCTTTCCACTGTTTTGCTTGATCTCTTAAAGCAAATAACACCTTTGACAGGCACCAAATTTACCTCTGAAATAATTTTACAAATCAAGTGTTATGCCACCACTCATAAATGATATCCATTGTGAGACAACAGGGATTTATCTACTGAGAAAGGCACAAATTACTTCCACATCCCAATCTTTTTAGCAACTTAGCAGTTTTCAGTGTCCACTTCTCCTATGTGTGCCTATAAATCAATTTCCTGTGTTCTTTTATTGCTCCTTAATTTTCACACCATATTAATTTTACTGCTTAAAAAAAAAAGCAGAAAGAGGACAGAGTTTAATGTTTATTTTTGCATCTGTATCCCTGTACAAGTTTGTTACAGGCACGTTTTCTACCTCCCAGCGGTGGTAGTTCAGTGCTAGCAAAAAAGGGAGGGTGGATAATGTGACACGCATTTTACTTTCAGCAAGCTTGTTATACCAGCTCTGAATTTTTCATGAAGGCTTCAGTAACCTGTAGCCGAAGCTCGGGGGGTTTCCACCACAAAGAGGTGGATCGGCTTAGCTCTCACTTCCCATCTGGCACAGGGTGACAGGGACAGTCGGGGGCTGAAGGAAACCTGAAGAAGAAAAAAGTTCATGTGGGACATCCATTGTGATGCATGAAAAGCTAAACATGTGCCTCTTGTAGGGACGCAGCTTTGAAACACTTACTTATCTCTGGCTTCAGATTATATTTAGTCAGGGTGTTTTACTTCAGTCACCAGCACAGCTGTCCTGTCTGTAAATAATACTACAGATAGATTCCCTCAAACCTTTATTTTGCCAGGGCTGTACTTTGAGCATCTCTCGACAGCTTGTGCCACAAATACCGTGCCTGCTGCCTAGCTGAAGTGAGGTTTAAATTAGAGTCAGTGTCACAAAAGGATTGTTTGTTCATTTATTGGCTTGTTTTATTTTTTTGTTTTTGTTTTTTTTTTTTAATAATGAAAAGTAAAACCCCTCCCAATGCAATTTTTTTTTTTTTAAATTTGTTTTTTTAGTTAAAAACAACCCCAAAGGGGTCTCTTTAGATATAAACTGTCTATAAACACTCAGGAAAAACCCCTGCAGTTCTGCAGTCTTCTAGCAGTTGGTTCCCAGAATCAATATAACGCCCGTGTGCATGGGAGCTGAGCTGGTGCACCCCTCTGAAGGGCATTCTGCACTCAGTAATGTACGAAAAACCATCCATGACCTATTTTATAAACTATGTAAAAGGTGAAAATACAAAGATTTCAGAAGTTACAGGGTGTCAAATTAACTTTTGTCATGAAAACCCACTTCCTAATATTTAATTGTTTTTAAATGCTTGAGGTCTTTTTTTTTTTAATTACATGATCATAGAATGCAATTCTTCTGCACAAGATGCTGTTAATTAGTTCAATTTCTGGGTAACTGCTGTTGTACTGACCTACTGAATGCATGGTTCAGTTGGTCCCTTAATGTATGCAGTTTATATTTTACTCTGTACACAAAGCAATTATTTAATTTGTGATTTTTTTTTTTTACAAGGCTTTTTTTTACCCCACTTTGAGTGCTTCATGGATACCAGTTTAGCTCCAAGACTGCTCTTTGGGAATAAGGCAGTGGAGTGTGTGTGGATTTGGGTTTTTTGAAGGGTAGAGGCAGGAAGAGAAATAATGAGGTATTCCTAAAGTCTGGACCAATTTGTGGTGTTCAATCCAACATGCTTATGGTCTGTAGCAGGCATATACAGGCATCTACCACTGCTTCAGCTCCAGCTGTTGCCATTGAGCTTTTCAGAAGCAGGAGAGCTTTCCAGGAGGGAGAGAAATGGCATTCCACCTTGTGAAGAATTTGGCCATGTTCCTTGCCCATGACTGTCAGGAACTGTTTAAACAGTGTTTACAGCCTAGGAATAAAATTATGTGGTGCATAATACTAAAACAGATCCTAGGTAAAATCCTTGTAACTTTTTCATTTATAAAACAGGGAAAAAGATCTCCCCAAAGACATTAAATAGCTTGTTTTTTATTAGCTTCGGCCATGGAATTTATTTAACAGCTACCTGGAACTTGCCTGTCATTGCAACTGCTTTTCTTTCTTAGTGAAATGAGTTTGCTTAGCGTTGGGTTTAATTTCTATTGGTGTTTTTGAGAGAGAAATAGCAAGTATATTGACCAGCCCCTCTGGCTGTCAGCTTCATGTGGTGATGTGCAGAAGCATGGGGCAGAAAGGTGGATCAGACCTTCCTGGGTATGGCACGGAGCAGCCTCAGCTGTGGGAGGTGGTGGGCAGCCAGGCCCTCCCGAGGAAGCATCCATCCTCCCCTTCCAGTGTTTGGGTTTGGTTAAACAGAGAGCTGCTCTCCTGCAGGTCTGTTCCTCACTCCACGGTGGGAGAGGAGCTTCCTGGGGAGCCTCTCTGAGCTGGGAGAGCAGGGGCTGTTCCAGGCACACTGGGGAGCCGATGGCATGGCAGGGGTGTGAGCACAGGGCTGATATTCCTGCAAGGGGAAGGCTCCTGCTGCCAGAAGACAGCCGTGCTTTGGACACACTTATGTGAGTGTGTATGTGCACACCAACGCGGTGTTACCGAATATCGGGGGTAAACAACCCCCTGCCAGATAGCAGCCCTTATTAAAATTATCAGTCAATCTTGAGATGTCAAGGCATGGGCTTCCCAAGAAGCCTTACCTGACAGATAAATGCGACTGCAAGCTGCTTGTTGCTGTTTAGGTGGCAGGTTTAAGATAGGTGCTTAACATGGAAACCCAAAGCTGCTCAGTGGCAAAGGGCCTTTTGCCCCCAAATAGATTTTCTACCTGCCTCACACTGTCTCCTCTTTCTTTTCTACTTGCCAGACTGTACTGTCAGATCCACCACAAGCAGATAGAGTAATTTCATGTGACCAGATGTTTTTTGGAACCACCTTACATTTGTGATAAGGAAAACACCTTTTTTTTTTTTCCTCTTCTAGTAAGATGCTTCTGTCTGTATTTGATCATGGGAAATAACGCGGCAGGCACCACAAAAAAACCAACCACAATTTTAAAGTCAAATCAAAACCTGAAAGCCCAGACTTAAAAATGCCCAGAGTTAAATAATTTTTTTTTTTTGTTCCTAGCTGCATTTGTCAGTAAGATATTAAATAATCAGTGTCAGGTTCAGCTTTTGTCTCCAGGGGTCAGTGGATGTAACCTGCTCCCCGTAAATTCACAGTTTATGAGGCAGCGGCGATCCCTGCACAAGTGGGAGATGACTTTTGAACTCACGCAGCCTCAGACGGGAGGAACATTACACTTTATGAGCATGTTTAGGGGCTGTTAAGGCTGTTTAGGGGCTGAAAAGTCTTCCCTCATAAATAATGGAGCTGGCTTAAGGGAGACGACTCTGTTTATCTTTAGGCAACAAACCCGCCTTGCAAACACACCCCCTGCATCTATTCCTTCTGGACAAAAATAACAAGTGCCCTCGTAACTGTTACTTCCTTTGCCCTTTTCTTTAGGGAATTCATGCAGCACTGCTGAGGAAGACAATAGCAATCTATACTGTTTTTCTTTTCCATGTTGCTGCGTAGCCCTAAATGAGAAACAACTCATGAAGAGGAAAGAAAATGCAAAATATTTGAGATCAGAGAGCTTGCAGGTCACCAACGCTGACTGTGTGCGTTTCCTCCTGTAAGACGTGGGAGACTTCCTTTCCCCAAGGGCTGTGAGAAGCTGGTATGCACAGAGGATGCCCTGTGCTAAGTTGCTTCTCCTGACCCTTTTCCAATCCTGCACAGGCCCAGGCAACCCAAGATCTCTTGCAAAACAGCAAAGGATGGGGTTCTTGTATTCAGGAGGAGAAGATGACTTGGGGCAGTAACATCAGTGTTGCTTTTGCCCTGCCATTTTGTGGAAGCAGCTCACCTGTCTTGTCTGCTCTGGATTTCACCTGTATTTCATCTTCTGCTCAAGACTCTCAGAGCATGGGAAAGGTTACCTCAGGTTAGAGGAAAGCGGGAAAAGCAGACTCACAGCTTCTTCATCTCCTTCCACATGCAGATAGGAGCAGAAGAGTGAAGATTCTGCATATATTTTGCATTATTTAGGGGATGGGGGGGAAGGTTGCAATATGTCCATTGGAATTTTCTATGTAAGGGTGACTGCTGCAGGAAAAGAGAATCAAAAATGTGAGTCCAGTTCTGACACTGACTGCAGCATCCTCCTTTCCCAAATTCTTGAGTCTGTGCCTGAGCCTGGCTGTCAGGAGCAGGCTCTGGGCGAGCAAGTGCAGCATCATTTAAACCCACACGTGTGCTATGTGTTAGCTCTCTGAACAGCTGCTATTTCCACTTTGAATTTTCTTCCCTAGTTATTTACAGCCAGCCATGTTCATACTTAGGGGTATTTTGGACTCTTTCTCTTAAAGCAAGCAGAGCTTTGAATCCTGTTGTGTGCATTTGCTAATTAGACAGTGAAATTACATAAAAATTAGCAGTACTCCCCTCAACTCAAAACCAGCAACTAAGTAGAGGGTAAAGGAGTTCAAATGGGATTGCTACAGCTACTACCACAACCAAAGCTAGCTGAACAGGCAGCCTTACATAACCACAGTTAAGTTATTCTTTCTCTACGCTGTTGTTAGCAGTCAGATACATATTTAATGGGTTTTCATTATATCCTATAAATGCTGGCACTAGAATCCTTTCCCCAGGGCATTCTCTGAATAAAAGAAAGGAGAAAATGACGAATGCATTTAGCACATGCACCCACAACTTCATGATAAAAGCCAGCATTTCCCCATACAACACCTGTTGTTGTAGCTGGGTTAATTACTTTTCATTGTAATCAACTGCCTGAAATATTTATCACGGTGCCTGTAATTTCCCAAATCTGAAAGCGACACCCATAAAAACAACACAACTTTGGCTCTAATATTTCAGGTATGACATTCAGTGGGTTCAACTTATTTCTTTTTTCTTTGGATTCCTTGTAGGGTATAGCTCTTAATTCTCATCTTGCATTAATTCAAAACTTTTTGTTTAGTAAAAGTGAATCTTCTCTGATGTTACATCAAAATACTGCTCCTTACAGTAGTATGTCTACAGCATTATTGTTACTGAATGTAGAATAGCATAATGCTTTCTTCTTTCTTGATTCCATCTTCAATCCCCTCCTTGTTAACTGCCTTCTCCTAAATTACAGGATCTGTGAATCATGCAGACCTGTGGTGTGGCCCTGATAAATAATGTAGACCCTATTTTGTTTGAGATATAAGACCCTTTTTTTTCATTATTTTTTGAGAAGAGGTTTGCAGAAAGGAAAGAGGTGTGACTGGAGGAGCCCTGTGGCTAAGCTCTTGGGAGAGGTATGTGAAAACCTGTCCTGCAAACCACCTGGCTGTATCTGATTCTGCTCCTGTTGTAGGTGATGGAACATGGTTTTTGTTGCCTTGCACAAAAGCAGGGATGGATCTGGTAATGTCAAAGAGCAGCCAGTACTTTTCAACTTTTAGTACTTTGTACAGCAAAAGCTAAAATAATATAACAATTATTGCCCCCAAATCCAGTTTCGTAGCAGTTTCAAAAAGTTACCACAAAATGTGTATTGAGTCAAAACTTGAGAGAATACCCAGTCCTTGTACTCCAGATTTTGGCCAAGGGCAGTGATGTCCCTGTACACAGCAAGTCCTGCAGTGCAGGGAGGTGGATGTTCAGCCTTCCCCTAAACCCAAATCCTTTATTCTTTGGAGAGCCTGAGGACCCTCATTCTTTGTATATAAAGCTGAGGAGCATTGCCTTTGCCCTACACCTAAAGAAGTCACATTAACACAGAAATAATTGCCTTTGCAAAGCTGGCAGAAGTGGGAGGAAAGCATATCAGTAAGCTGTGTTCTGCTATCCAAAGGTTTCCCTTTCCGTGGCTTTGAAGCACAGGCTGCAGTTGGAGCTAAGGGAGTATGTGAGAGAGACAAAGCAAGAACAGAAGGGAAAGCTACGCTGCAGCCTCTTGGGAGATAATCCACTTCCTAATCCCAGTGCACCTGAAGGAAATCCTCAGCACTTCAAAGGAAGCTGTGAGGTTAAATGGTCTTGGCACGCGTAAATGCTATTGATGTGAGTGTCTGATAGGGCACTTTAATAAGTGCTACTGCATCATTCAGCATCTGACACGTCGGGTCTTTTCCACCATAGTGTGTCTTTTCAGAATTATTCTCCTTGGAATCCTGTTGGCCAGGGCATGAGTTAAACTGAGTGGTGCTGAAAACCTCCCGTAGATGCCAGCAGCAAGGCATTCTGGTCAACTCAGATGCTTAGTGCTCTTCTCCAAAGCCCTTTTTGTGCTCTAAATGGCAGCAGTACCATTCTTTCCTCTGCTGCATTTGCCTGTGTCTGGTGCGTGGGAGAGGGCATGGGCAGGAGCAGCCAGGAGGTGGGTGAGTTTTGGATGCCAGGGAACTGTGTTGTGAACAGGTTCTGCTGCACAGACCCCCGTCGTTCTGCACTTCCACAAGGCTTTGCTTTTCTGGAGCTTCTAAAGGAAGATGATAAGCCTGAATGACTGCTGGCAGGTTATCTCAAGCCTTTCTGGTTAGAATGGGCACATGAATGGTCTAGCAGGAAACAGATAAGCTTTTTTAATGCCCTTCTGGCAGCAGAATGAACAAAATGGCACAAAATGTCTTCTGTTTGGAAGTTATGATGGTTAGCTCAAGGAATCGTATCCTCTCTAATTTATCCTGATGAATTAATTCACACCCCCCCCACCCCCCCCAGTCACAGTAATTTTTGGTGTTCCTATTTGATAAAAGGTAGGAGTGGCAGAGTTCTTTGGAAGTCATACTCCACGGAAGTATTCTAGTTACGAGATAATTTTCAACTGAAATGAATAGGTTTTCAGTACCTGATTGGATAAATAACCTGGTCTGATCTCCTAGCTGACCCTGATCTGAGTAGGAGGTTGGATTAGACACCTTTTGCTCTCCCTTTCAACACAAATTACCCTGTGACCTGAAGTCAAGGAGTTTGTCTGTAACCACACACTCAGCTGTTGGGTGGTAAAAATGCTACGTGAAACAATGATATTAGCCCCTTACTACCACTTGTGTGATAAAGCAGGTGTGAGGTCTCCTACAGAGTCACTGCATCAAGCTGCTGGGAGTTGCAGTAGTTCTCAGAGGACTCTGATTTTTGTCACTGACTGTCTTGGTTTAGAAATCAGCTATTTTTTAATCTATGTTTTACTGTTTGTTTCATTCCTTCCCCCCGCCCCGCCCCCGAACTGGTAGCTGCTAAAAGTCATATGCTGAAAATGTCCCAATTTAAATATCAGCCCCCTTAGGGAGGGCGAAAAAAAAGCTCTACCAAATCATCTGCTGTTTTCTTGCACATTTTCTCTGTTTCCCTTACTTTTCAGGTGTAGCCTCAGATGCTTACAACTCTCCAACTTGCTTGTTTGCTTTGGGGAAATTAGAGTCTGTGTGGGTATTAAATGTATTTTTTCAAGTGTAGCTCCCAGGTTAGAGGGGAGTGTGGTTGGTTGGCTGTTGAAGGCTTTAAACTCTGGGCAATTTAAAGAGAGAGACGTGGCAGATGAGCTGTCCATCAAGGAGATTGTTATTCGCAGGTCTAATGTCATATCCATGTATAACAAGATAGTGATTGACAGGAAAGTTTGTTTTGGAAGGAGCAAAGGTCAAGGTTTCGCTGACAGCTTCACAATGGAAATATTGCATCATCAGGATATTTTATGGAGTGATACATACATCTACATAAGTGTAACATATGATGGTGGAACACTGGTGCAAGATGAAGCTCTGAGCTAGGATCAAGTTTTAGAATACTTATTTTTATAAGTTATCTGTGCTTTATCCATCCTTTTGAGGAATAATCTCAAAGTATCTGTGGGTATGGCTCGTGCAGTGAATTTGACCCACATTACATGGAAGAGCCTTCACTGCAGAACACTGTGGTTGAGTGGACAAGATGTTAATTGACTTTGTCAGTGACTTCCTTGGGGGACCTTGAACAAATGATTGCACCTGTGCATCACTTTCCCCTCCATTTAAAAGAGAGAAAGCATTTTGTCTGTCTTGAGTTTTAGCTATGATAACTCCCCATGCCCTCTTGGCTATAAAAGAATCAGTTTTAAAAACTTGAAAGATACATAAAGGATAACAACTGAAAAGGCAGATGTTCAGAATATTGGTCCTTCTGGAAGACCTTTCCCAATTCTTCTCTTTTGGTTTTTTTTCCTCTCTTTCATTTCCTTTTTTTAATTTCTCTGCTGTACTTCGTTGGGTGAGCTCCCTTCCTCTTGTCCCAGACTGATTCTCAAATAATCATAATTTCTTGACTTTACCTATGAAAATTATTTTTGCATTTAATGTACATTAAACTAAAGCAGAGACTAAGAGGGTTATTTATTGCTATCATGCTGAGATTTGAACTGCTTTTTCTTTGTTTTCTCCTGTTCCATAGCATCCAAGACTCCCTTTCCCCAGTCTCTGCTCCAAAATAATTATTTTTGTTTTACTTTCTGCACTGCAACCTGTCGGTAGTGATCTTTTGCTATAAACCCAAGGAGGCCAGACCAAATAAACCGGCAAAATAAAAATTCAAAGAAGCTCTGCAAACACCTTCCTCACACACAGCCTAAGTGTTTAGTTAACATTTGAATTAGGCACTGAAGGTTAACAAATTCAGGCGCTGCTGGAACACGTGGGTCACTGGGAGCTGTGGCTCGGAGCTCTCCCTGCTGCCCCGTCCCTTTGTTCGCACATGAGCATCTCACAAAAGGCGTCGTCCCCTTCGCATCGGGTTTCTTTTCCCGGCTCCTCCACCACGGATACCCATGCTCTTCAACCACTCATATGAGCCCTCTTCCCCTGTGTTCACGGTCCTTTTCCATGCTGGATGGTGGTCCTTGTCTTCTCCCATACCTGGAAAACTCCAGACCTTGGGCTAACCAAAGGTGCCTCATTTTTTCATGCCATGAAACAGCAGGAGAAAGCACGATTATAAAAGACAAACAATGATAATACAATGAAGTAGCTTCCAGGCAGTATTACTCATCAAAGTAATTAATTACTTGAATAATGGATGAATTTTAATTTTTAAAACCTTAAACTCAGTACCAATTATTTTTTTCAACCTAAAAAAATTAATCATCTAATCTACTTGAAATTAAAAATTATTACATTTCTATCAGGAATGACAATTTTTGCACTGAGTAATTCAGTGTTGAAAGATAGTAATCTTTTACTAGCAGTTCTTTATTTCTCACTGGACTTGCAAATACCGAGACTTTTGTTCTCTATAAGCAGAAAAAGACATAAGAAAAAAGCAGACAAGTTGTACCATTCATGCCTGATAGTGATGCAGGCAAAGCTGTGCACAAGCTGTTATTCCCCTCCTCTTAGCAAGAAATGCTAATGATTAAAGATTTTTAAGGTCTCATATCATCCTTAATACTTCCCTTAGTATTTTTTATGGCTTTCTGTGAAATTAAAATCTAAACCCACAATGTCTGCCTCCAAACCAGAATATCCTGCTCCACCATACTGGCTGGGGTTCTTCAGTTTGGGTTCCTGTTGGAAATTTCCCTTGTGGTGGAGCTGCCCCATCCCAAGCGTGCTGACTTGCAAATGCTGCCCAGTGAGGGCAGAAGGCTGCTCTGGGCTTTTGTGAGAGCCACTCTCTCTCCACAGAAGTGCACTTGAGGAAGGAGAAGCAACACAAAACCTACCCTCAGGTTAGGAATGAGGGTTCATATTGGAAATCTTAGCAAGTGCACCTCCCAGGAGGCTCTAGTTGACTCAGTACTTCTTCTTTTCTTTAGCACCCTGAGCTACCTACAGCATCTACTACGTACAATTCTTCCATCTCTAAATGACAACGTATTTAGTTTGCATTTTGTAAACCATATAAATAAGTGGTGGTTGGAATCTTATCTAATTAAAACCTTTCATGGGTGAACAAGGGACAAACAAAGCCAGTAAGGTTCCTTTCCTCCTGATTCACCCAAACTGACCTTTGAGATGACTGCATTTACCCACTGTAATTTCATGTTCTCCTCTGCCTGGCTTCATAAGGCAGCAGCACTACCTCTCTGAGGGGGAAAATGGCCTTTGTATGCTGCTGTTCAGAGCACGCTTGAGGGATTCTAGTGACCAGCTCGTTCCCAAACCTGCTCTGGTGCAGAGCTGTCACAGGTGCAGTGTGTGCCCATAGAGGTACTGGGCAGTGCTGTCACACTGAGTGTTCCAGCAGACTGCCAGCCTCCTGCACAGCCCTCAGTATGGCCCACAGGATTTGCCTGTTGGGATGGCAGGCCAGCAACAGGTTGCCTTTCCAGCAGTGGTCTACATTTTAGGCAGTGTTGGTTCATTAATGGGTCTAGTTCCGACCCTTAATGCAAGAGGGTACATGCTGGGGGAGTTTATTTTAAAAGCAGAGATCCAGCAGCTCTCAGGTGTGACAGTGGTCAGCAGAAGGATTATCTTGCAGCTTTCTTCAGGTGTCTCAGAGCATGCTGGAGAAAAATGCTTCCCTTTGCTTGCTTTTTCCAAGTCCTGGCTCTCTGTTTTTATGACCAGCATTCAGCTGAAGCTGGAGCTGTCGAGGAGGGCTGGGGAGCAGGCAGGTGTGTGATGTTGGGTGCGGGCAGTGTTAACCAGCTTTTGAGCAATGTAACTCTATTGCTTTTAAAGATGTTTTTCTTAAACCTTGTAGAATTTGGTTTGTTTTGTTACGGTTTTTGGTTTGTTTGGTTTTTTTATTTCACAATGCTCTACTCCAGTGCGGTTTCGCTGTACAGTCCTTCATATAGGTGCTGATACATCCCTATAAATATGCTTTATTGCCCTTCCAGCCAGTGTAAGAGCAGAAAAAGCTGGGCAAGCACAGGCCCAGTGCCGTTGTTACGCTGCCCAGCTGCACCAGGGCGAGGGCAGCCCCACATCTGTCGTGTGCCAGGGGGATGTGCTGCCAGAAACCAGAGCTCAGTCCTCTGCCAAGAGGAGCAGGGCCAGCGCGCCGTGAGCCATTCTGTGAGCTCACACAGGCAGAGAAAGCTGACAGCCAGTTCTAATCCACTCTGCTGGTACCCGTAGATGACAGAGCATCAGTGCAGGAAGAAAAAAAACCTTAATGATTGAAGTCACACACCACGCGGCAGGGTTGGTTCCTGAGAAAACGACAAGGAAGGGCTCAGTCAGGACCACCTGAGCATGTGCCTGTCAGCTCAGCGGTAGCAAATGTTGCCTGTATTTGTATTTTTGTTATTTCCCCGCTGCAGAGGGAGGTGATATGCCCTGAAATGGTGTATGTTACAGACACAATGCAGGAAGACACAGAATCTACACCAGGGGTGTGATGTAAACATATTTATTGTGGGTTTTCTTTAATTTTATTGCATGGAGGCAGGCATGAGCCTCACGTCTATGCTTCTTACGTGTTTATACAGCATTCACTTTCAGGAACTTTGTTAGATTAGATTTATAAGGCAACACTACATCAGCATTACATTGGTGTCACTGCAGATGTTTTTTGGTGACAAGTGAGGAGATGCAGTGGAAGGAATATAAAGGTCAAATGTAAGTGCTCTGGCTAAGTGACTGCCACTTACTATGTGTCTACATTATCCCAGGCACTGTGGGCCCTGACCCAGCTGGCTTCAGCTATTAAACCATAATATTTAATGAAAATCACTGTGATTTGAGGTTTGCTGTTTCAGTGCCCACTGTCTGCTGGCACAAGCTTTGAAGGGAAGGCTTTCTATCAAACACACTCGCGCCCAAGTTCAAATTTACCATTTTTATCTTCAAAGCCCAACCCAAAGTAGGGAAGGGACTGCCTCACGCCTGGGAGATCATGACCTCCATGACAGCTACATGCTTCCAAAACAATGGATCTGTCAGCCACAACAGAGAGACTTGGAAGTGTGGGAGACAAAGATCTCTAGGCAACTTGGCCCACGATTATGGAATGCCTGGAGGAGATCAAAACCACCACAAAACTTGCCACCTTCAAATCAAATTTAAAGACCATGGCTTTTTATTTGTGCTTCCCCCCAGTAGACCATCCCCTCAGAGAAAAGAAGAAAGTCGGTGTAAAAACACGTGCTTGTAGGGGTGTGGAGGCAGGAGGTAAGATGGAAATGTGGATCTCTTTAGCTGTTTACTTGCATAGGAGGTGCTCGGGGTCAGCGAGGAAGAGCCTGGTATAAACATTCAGACACCTGAGCATAGCTGGAAATATTGTTGGGACTTATTACAGTGGTACTTACAGAGATGTCTGCTTTACAATGTTCTCTACAGAGTCCTGTATCCAGATCCTTATGAAACTACCTTAGGGGACAGATCCTAAGTGTAAGTTGAGACTGAAAATGGAGCCAGTTCTGAAATACATGCCTGGAAAAAGCTGACGATCAAGAGAATACTCCTACAAAGTTTCAAGTCTCTGCTTCTAAGGGTGTATGTGGTTAAATAGGAATAGGCATGGGCCTTACATCTACATTTCTGAATGCTTCCCAGGAGGTCCACTCTCATGGACACTTGACATTTCTCCTACATAAATTAAATTGAAGTGATGTCTATGAAATTTAGGATTAGAGGCACCTCCCAGTGCCTCTCAATAAAAGTCCTGGCGTTTTGTTGATATTAGTAGGTATTTCTAATATGAAATACTGGGAAGAGCAATGTTGTGTACATAAGAAATAACATTATATGTACAGATGTTCCAGGAAATTAATTGATTTTTTTTTTCTTTGTAGTAGAAGAATAAGTAGAGAACTGTGATATACCTCAAGTGCAAGATATTTAGCAATATCTTACTGGTCCAACCAGTCCTCAATTTCCTATACAATCTTCTCATATTTAAAATGCGTATCCTTCTTCAATATGTTTCGAGTGACTTATCTATGTTTCATAAGCCTTATTTCGTTGTTTTTCTTTGACATTACCCAGAAACTTTATTTTGCTTGCATATTTAATGTATTCTGAAAATAGGTCTCGAGAGCCATCAGAACTATTCAACCTTATTCTTTTTGTTTGCACTTTTTGATTAAACATTCTATCCACAGAATCATAGAAAGGAATCAAAGGATCATTTAGTCCTGTAGACCCTTGAGATCGAAGAGTCCAAACATAAACTCATTAAACAAGCATTCAGGGACAGCTTATTGTTTCATTATGAACTAGAATTAGTCATATATATAACATCTGACAGTAATACCACTAGTTCACATTTTATCCCAAACATCAAACAGCTACCATGTACATTTTCCTATGGCTGCAGCAGTAGAAAGTTCTTTGGTCCCAATCCTTTGCTGAACAGTGTATCTCTTACTTTCCTCTGAGCCCCAATCCCTTTAGTAACCCTTTTTTCCAAAAAACTTGGCAGATGCCTGGAAGTGCTTGGGAGATGCACTGAAGCCTGAGAATGAAGAGAGGATTTTGTGGGGGTGTAAATGCAAATACAGGCATTTCTTTGAGCAAAAGATATGGACTGAAGACGGGTGTTCTGTATGTGAGATTAGGAGGAGGGAGTTGCAGGAAGAGTGCAGATTAGTAGTGAGGAAGGGGGAGAGAAAGGAAAAGAAACCGCCTTGTCTAGAGATCCTTGGATGTCTCCCCTGGACCATCAATATCCACCTCCTGATTTCTCCAGCAGACTTGCTCTGGGCCGTTCTCCAGAGCTGCTGAGATGTCTTGATTCATCCAGCTTGACCTGTAGCCTCAGCTGCTCCCTTCTCCAAGTAAAAACATTCTCTCATGTCAGTGCAGCTGTTTCTTTGCTTTTAGGAAATAAAGGCTGCTCAATGTCACCTGCTCAGGACAGAGTACCAAACTAAAGTACTAAACTAGTACAGATCCACAGATGTATCAAGGGAACAGCTTCATTTACCTACAGATTTTCACGTTCTTGGAGTTACTATAACATCTACCAGCTGGCAGAAATTTTGTCCAATTAAACTCTTCTCCAGGACTATGCCCTTTGATGATGATGTAAACAATTTCCTCTAGTGCAAACTGTAGTAACACCCTTGTGTACAATTCAGTTTCAGAGGACTTGGCAATAAATTTGCAGGAGATGCACTACAGAATAAGAGTAGCATTTGCCACAATTAGGGGCTTGAATTTCTAGCAAGGCAATCACCTTTAAGACACAGGAGGCAGAGGGGACTTGCTACACATCACTTCTACACTGATCCATGGAGATATCCCTTTCTAGCTTTCTGATAATTTTTGTCTTAGACTGCAGCTAAGTTAGTACCTTCCTCAAACAGAATTCTTGGTTACTGATAAAATGAATTTTTTTCAATAGCTGTGAATAGAAAATAATAGAGAACATCTGTCACACAGGTAAACTGTTTATGGTGTCCACCAGCCACCTCACTGTTTACCCATCTCTCACCAGCAGTCTGCAGGGTGCTTTGCTGAACTACAGGAAAATCTCAGAATCTTCAGCCACGTAGAAAGAGCTAAATCACAAAAATCAGTTTGTAGTCAGTGCTTTACCGACGGACCTCTTTAATTGAAGATTTAACTGTGTGCAGACATCAAGCCTGTGAAACCTTTGCCTACAGAGAGACACCATATTTTTCCAACCTGTTCCTGATCTTTGTATTCCTGTGGGTGATTCTGGATTGAGTTCACCAGCTGGGCTTTAATCGTTCTGTATCAGAGTGATGGCATTTCTCTGGATGGGGATGGCAGAAGCAGATCTCCCTCTATATATGAACAGCAATCCTTCCCTGTTAATCCTCTCCATGTGGCTAATCCCACGCCAGGTGTAGCTGGTGGCCAGGCACCAGAGCTGGTGGACCACTGGCAGATTCTTTTTGCTTGTTTACCTGTTTTTGCTGTATGGTGTTTTCTTCTTCCAGAGGGAAATAAATTCCTGTCAGGCCTGGAATGGCTATTTTGTACGATGACAGCCTTCTTTCCTTTTTATCTCTGAAGAGTCCCAGAGCGAGGGAATTGTTTGGATGCACAAAGAATTTCTTTTACAGAAGAGAAATGCTTTTGCTTGCAGGCTGTGATGCAATTCAGCTTTCTGCAGTATTAGTTTCCACTCCTTTTGTTTTTCACTGTCAGCAAGTGTTACTGTGTATACTACACCACATTTTCCTGTCTGTGACTAAGGATTTCTGTATTGGCCAAGGGTGGAAATAATAGTAAAAAAGGTCTTGGTGGCCGTGGGTCTTGTTCTTTTCAAAAAGCCCACTCCCATGGCAACAAGGCCTATTAGAAGGTAGCAGTCTTGTCACCACAACTTTAAGTCCTAATAATTCCACCAAAAAGATAAAACGAAATGTGGCAACTTTATCTTGCTCAATCTCTTACATAAGGTCATTTCTCAGAAACTTGATCAGTGGTAGAGACAACAAGCATTTAAAGGGGAGAGGCTTTGAGAGGGGAAAAATCCATTCACATCCGAGTTTTGAAAGATGAGTGAAAGATGGAAGAAAACATGATATTACAGCAATCTTTTTGCTTCTCTTGCACAGTGAACAATTGACCCAAAGTTTAGGATTTTGAGATTTTTATGATTAATAGGCCAGCTGGAGATTTGAAATTTACCTCCTATGTGAAATAACATTTGCTTTATGAAATAATTATTGATTGCAAACACCTCTGCCAAAACAAACAAAGAAAGAAAATGAAAAACAAAAATAGTAGAAATACTTTTGATTAAAGCAGTTATATCTTGTCTAAAGAACATTTTTAAAAGTGGCCTATACTTAAAATGTACATTGGTTCCTATGGCCCAGCAACAGGATTTCCTGTGTCTGTTACCTGTCCTGGCTTGAGAGTAATTGCGTGAAGATAATCGGCAGTGTGGGTTGGCTTTAGGAGCTGAGGAAATATTTATCTTATTTATTATAAGTGGCTCTTGCCTATATATTTGTATTTAGTAAGGAAATGCCAGTTTCTGCCCCTGTCACAGTGACAAGTCCAGGTGTTACCATGGTTCAAGGTGGTTTGAGCTGAATGGAAGTCGGAATGGGGCAATGCTTCCATACAAGATATACCGGAATTTAATTTTTGGTGTGAAATCCGTGACAGGGTGCCTATGAGGTTGTTGAGAGTCAAGTGTGTGGGGTTGACCTCAGGGTGTTTTGGGAATGAGGGTGGGACTTGCTTGTCCCAGGGAAGGTGGGGAAGAAACTCCCCACACTGCCATCCCGGGATTCAGCTGTGAGAGGCTGGCAGAGCCAGTGCTTCACAAGTTTGGTTGATAAACCAAGGGACAAACCTGAGTGGTAATCCCACAGGAAAGCTGTGGCTTATCTTTCAAAATGGCTGAGAGATGCACACAAAAGGAACTGAGGCTTTTTTTCACTGTCTTAAAAAGGGAAAGAAATTGTGACCTCTCAGGTAAATGAATCCTAACATGTGTGCCTGATATGGAAAAGAATGTAGCAGGTAATAAGAATAATTACAAAGCCCAAAACTTTTCCTTTTTCCTCTGAAGCTCTCCTTTTTGGTACTGGGCACATCCTTGCATGAGGCCAAGTTATTCTGGAACTGGATCTCCTTTCACAGATAAGGGCAGAGTAATTTGTTTCCCTTTGACGGGAACATGGGTTAAAACATTCTTTGCCAGTACTTAGATCTTTCTTTGTTCTTTTGTTGGTATAATCAGAAAAAGGACTAAAAGACCTTTTAGTCAATAATAAAAAAGTGCCAGCTTCTGAAGTTCAGTTTCTCTTCCCCTGTGAGGGTAATATCATGACAGTATTTTGTGTTTTAATGAGCACAAATTTCAGTGCCCTTATGGACTATGAGTCTAGGTTAAGTCCTTTCATAAATGAGCAGGTAGCTTCAAACTTGGCTGTTGTACTCATATGGACAAACTTCTATTCTCACCAGTTATTTCTGATCATTTATTCTGGACATTAATTACTGTAGACCAAACTTCCACAAACCTGTTAATACCTGATTTTCAGTAAACTTGTGTCAAGTACCAGATTTGATATCTGCATCTCTTTATTCTAGTGTCTCAAGTGAAAACCTCATAGTAGCCTTTGTGACAAAAATCAGATTAAGTTTTGCACTGGGGAATGGATTTCTTTGACCCTAAGCAATCTTGATGCTAGCATGACTTGAGAGGTTGTGTTCCTGAGTCGGGCTGACGTGTGTGGCTGCAGAGAAACTTCTAACACTTTTTGATATGTGGCATGGGGTGGTTTTTTTCATTTTCTACTTTGCTTTGCTGCTGTCAGTGGGTACAGAACTGCTCCTTTGGATTGAATGTCTTGTATGGAGTGGTTAAAAATGTGTTTGCTAGTGCAAAAAAAGCAGGAAGATAAATAACTCCAGTTTGCTGTGGATTTTCTTTGAGCTGGATTGTTGAAAGTTGAACTAACACATTCGTGCACCAGCTCAAAAAAACCCTACCTGGTTTGAGTAGCTGTATATATTCAGTGAATAAAAAACTAAACTAGTTTAGTTTGTAGTAGTTTAGAAAAATATTTGAAATAATGAAATCGAATTTGTAAAGGTGTAGGGTTGTTTTAAGAGACAGCTAAGGCAATGATGGAAAGACACAAGATCCTTGTTTTCTAGTCATTTCTAACATCAAAAATTCTTCATGCCTGGACTACAGCTTTGCAGTCGTGGGGTTTTCCCCAGAGAGTTTACAATGTTTTTGTAATGTTATTTACTGAAGCAGAGCAGTAGAAGAGTTAGTGTGTGAAAAGGAAAACAAGTTTAGCAAAGGCAAGGCTTTTGTTGCCCATTTGCCTTGTGTAGGGATGCAGAAAACAAAAGGACAATGACTGAGAAGTGCTGTGCTTATTACAGAATGGTAGGGCTGGTGCCTGGTGAAATAATGCAGGTGAGGAAGAGCACTTTGGCCAGGGAAGAGCACTTTGGCCATCTCCTGACCTTCTGGCTGCTCCCCAACCCCAGGGATAGTGCTGCTGTGTGTGCTGACCTCGTGGGTACAGCATCCCACATATGGCACAATGCATGTGGCACCCTGTGGATATCACACCAGATATTACACTCAGATGTGTCTGCTTGGGAAATCTCAGAAATTGATAAGCTCTCAGGACAGGAAAGAAAACCAAGTTGTTATTTAGAGTAATGAGAGCTGCTCCTGGCTGGGGAACTTCTGTAAAATGGCATAGAAATCTGCATGTGAACTTTCGTGTAGTGTGTAGTAGTGATGGGGAAAATGCTGACTTGCTGAAGGCTGTGCTGTTTATAAACAGATAAGGAATCAGGGATTTAGAAGGCTGTAAAAATTGTTTTCTGCCACGCACAGGTGTACAAATTGAGGTAAAGGATTTTAGCACAGGTCATTAAGTCACTTGGGCAGCAGATGTGAACAAGACTCCTCCATCACAGCACTGCATGCCACCTTCCACCAAGTTCTCTGGTATTTCCTTATACATTATTCCTTTGTAGGCTTTGTTGTTGTTTTTCTAAACTCAACAGGAGATCACATAAATACAAACGCCCACGCACAAGGTATGACTTGAGTTACCGTCGCACCCTGGAGAGTAATACTCCTAGCTGGTTTTACATGTCCCTTCTCTGTGAGGATTTCCACGTGATGCTGCTCAAACAGAGCAACCAGGAGGCAGGAACAATGTCCCTCTATCCGCCGCTGGGCCCTCATTGTTCCGTGCAGGGCCCGCTGATGAACGTGAGATGGCAAAGTCATCGTCATTAGGCGGAATTTAATAGCGAATCAAAGTTCGAGGGGAGAATAGGCCGATCTCAGCTTTAGCCTCCCTTGGGTCCTGCTGAAAGATTAGAGGGAAAGAGCAGGGCCTTGCTAAGCTGAATGTATCAGATTGTTTTTCAGCAATAGTTATGCCTGTTGTAAACCCCTGAGAAACACCTAGTTTAACTATTTGGAAAAACGCATCCCACAAAGTCTGGGAAAGAAAGGGAAAGGACCTGTGACAGAGGGCAAGATGATGTTTGATTTTATTTCCCTTCTACTCATTGTAGAAAGAATAATTTCATGCTTCAGAAATTCCAGTTTGTTTAAATTGAGCTACGACCGTCCTTGAGATGACATCTCTAAGCTTTAGTGCACGTATGTGACCCAAAGGAGCCAGGCTCCGGCAAGACCGAGAGTACAATTTTCCTTGTTTTCAGTGTACTTTTTCCATTCCAAACTCTTCACCGCTGGAGGATTTTGTTTAAATCTTTTGTCAGTTTTCCACATAACTTCTCAAAGCGCTGTAGATGGGGTGCGTGAGAGCCGTCACCACGGGGCAGCGAAGGAGTTAATGCGGAGTGTGAAGAGGGGGAGTGACCCCAGGAAAACTCACCTACCAGCACCTGTACCTCGGCAGCAGACAAAGCTAACAATAAGAAAGCAAAACGCGTTAGGTGATCTTCCTCCTGCGGTGCCTGAAATGTCACTGGGCACTGGCTCCTCGCCTCCTATTTCCAGCTTCCTTTCAGTCAAGGCTCTCAGTTAAAAGACAGATGATGGCACCTCTCCCTATCGGAGCCTGGTGATCAGCTGGGCTGTCCCAGAAGCTTTATTCTTTTGTTAATGCCTTGGGATGTGTTATGTAGCAGTGATAAAATCGCTACAAAGAAAGCTAAACATCAGCCAGAGAGATCTCCACATAGATACAGATGTAAAAAAACCCCAACAAAATAGGCAGAACTGGCCTTGGGGCCCCTTTTTCTCCTGGCCTGCCCAGGAGCCTGACTTCCCTGGGCCGTGCTGGGGGTTGTCTCCAATAGCCCCTTGCAGTTTTACCCTGTTCCTTGCAGTAATTTGGGCAGCTTCTTATAATCCAGTAAGCATTCCCCTAAAGTCTCTCCAGAGCTGTTTCTGTGGCCATGTCAGCAGGGTCACCAGAACATGCCCTTTCTTCCTTTGCCTTCTTAGGGGAAGCAGAAGCCCCTCAGGATGCAAGGACATTTTGGTTTTGGGTTTCTTTTGGTGAGTGGGTTGTTTTTTGTTCAGAAAATAGACCGGATTGGAACACTTTTGTGATTTTGTGGATGCTTATCTTAATTGGGTCTGTTTAGGCTGTAGGTGCCAATGTTTTGCAGCGCTGCTCCGTGTCTTGCAATGCTGATTTTTTTTTTTTTAATTTGATACCAGGCATTTCTGTCAGTTCACATTATTGCAGAATCTAGAATTTTTGAGAATAGCCTTGAAACTTCTGCTTTCAAACCTCTTCTCCAAATGTCTAGCAATCTCTTTCTCTTTTAATCCTCCCACCCAAGACACCTTCAGTTTTGTGACCAGAGGAAAGTCATCAAATGAGAAACTATACCCTCAAGATAATTTTGTTTTTAAATCCCTTGTTCTTGCTGGAATAGAATCCCAGTATTTGAAGTGGACAAGTCACAGGCCTGAGTGAGGACAATATCCCCTACTGTAACATCAGTGGCCCACGGTGCCAAACCAGACACCCTCACTGCATTCAGCCTGGGGCTTCCCTGCTCACTGGCTTCTCCGTTTCTTGATTGACTGTCATTTCCCACTCTCCAGCAAGTCCAAGATCTCATTTATTCAGCTCAGCATGTTAAGAAAAAAACCAAACAGAACAACAGAAACAATCAACAACTTTTTGTTTTGTTCTAAATGTTTTGAGTGTCTCAATGAAATTCAGCTTAGTTCACTCCGAGGTCTTCGGTACACTGCAGGTACATCTGTTGGCCCAGCCATCACTGCCGGTACTGCAGAGGGTGTCTGCCTGAATGTTGAAGTGGATTTTAGCCCAAAACGTCTTATAAAATGGTAGCAGATTGTGTTCTCTGAGTCAAAGCCACATCTCACAAAGGACCTTTAACTCAGAGAAAGTCGGAGCGCACTCACCTGGGAAAAGGGTTTGAGCCAAACATTTTAGAATAAGAGACCCAGGATACAAAGGGCACCACAAATAATTGCAACATTAGTAGGCAGAAAAGTGTAGCTAACCATCCTGTCCAGAGAGGCATGACTTTGAATGCTGATCAAGGCTATTTTGTCTTGCTGACCGCTTATAGTTGTGAGAGGTAGACTCATGGGAGTCTTACTAAACTACTAACTCACCATGACTGACCCCAGTGTATCGGCCTTTCACACTACATGACTCTGAGCCAGCAAGCTTGAGTTTACTGATGTGTTTCAGACTAATTAAGATTGGCTTTCTTTAGCATTTCTAATGAAATCCTACCTCCCCAGAAGTATGTGTGCACACAAAAAAAAAGAGACCCCAAATGAAAACCTAAATGAAACAAGATGAGCTACACAATAGTGACAAACTATTTTCTTTCTTTGCTTTATTAACCAGCATAAATGTCGAGTCTCTCTCTTAAATGGCCCTAGGCAGTACTGATATTTTTTGCTAATACAATGATGAGAAAAAAAGAATGCTCCCTTTTTCCTCGGAAGAAACACTGTCTCTGCAGTCTGAGTGGCTTTCCAAATTAAACCTGAACATTAAAAACTAGTCAAAGCATTTAGGGAAACATAAAGGTTTGGGGAGAGTTGATGTTTAAATAAATCCTTCTGTACACTGAGAATTGTCTTTATTTTTCTGTCTAGGAGGCTACTTGGCAGAATGCAAAATGAAAATACTCTCATGCAAAAATATACTAATTCTCTGACAACATTTTAAACCCCCATCCTGCATTCACTGCCATTACCAAATATTTGAAAATGAAGTGAGAGGAAATTTGAAGTTGATTGCCTCATTTAAGAAATGTGATCTGTCTCCAATGTTTTGCTTGGTTTTATTTAAACCTCCGTGAGGAAATTGGGCAGCAGGGGAGCCTTCCTCTCACTAAGTGTCAGATGAACAAGAGCAAGCATAGGGATGGTGCCCTTGAAGTGGGATTGTCACACTCACCTGTTGTAATGCAATTGCAAAGACTACTAGAAAAGTGGTCTTAGGGCTACTCTCCTTGCCCCAGACAGTTCTTGGCAATCTGAGACAGGAGCTGGGCAGTTGCTCTTGCTGGCTCCATGTGTGCAGCCTGGGGAGACACTCAAGACCTGTGCCACAGGCTTGTGCACTCAGAGACATTTTGTGCCCACAGCATCAAACAGTAAAGGCTTCCTGACCTGTATTGTGTGACTTGACCTCATGCTTGCAAAATTTTACTTATCCGTTTAGGAAGGGTTCCCATAAAAACCAGTTGGGCAGACATAAAAGTAAGCAACTTCTCCACTGTATGTGTTTATGTATGCATTTGCATGTATAGATCCAGAATAGAAAAAGCATAGCTATATATTGTGTAGGGCACTGATGGGTGATTACCTGATTACTGATTGCTGATCATTAGGGTTCTGATTACCAGGCTTTTGTGGTGTGTAGCTGGTTCCCATACCTATGGTACCAATATAAGTAATTAGGCTGGTGATATTATATGAAAATGTGTACATTGTGTATTTTTAAAGCAAGAGCTGCCATGATATACTTGATATCAGAACTGGAAGCTTTTTTTGTTTTCTCCACCATTAGGAATACTACTATAGGATGCCACAACTCACATGTGGTCTCTTGCCTTCTCTGTCCCTAAGTACATTGTAAATTGAGATGGGGGAATAACCGTGGTCCCACCAGGCCATTTGAGTTCTCAGTTCATGAAAAGTGCACTAGACATTGCCTGTAAATATTGTCCCTTAGAGTTTCAGAACAGAGAATAAAAATCTAAAAGAGTAAAAATGAAAATTTGTGCTGCTTGTTGCAGTGAAACCAGAGAGTTATAAAGGACCTCTGAACAATATTGAGTTTGGGGTAGCACAATCACATCACAAAAGATTTACCTTCACTCTGCAAACTCAATATAGGGCAATAACAATCTATTACAAGCAGAGCACTACAACGTCAAAGGAATATTTAAAAGAACTAGACAGAACCTTTAAATCACAAAAATTGAGTTAGGTTGTCCCAGAGGAAACACCCTGGGGAAAATTCCTAGCAGGATTTTCAAGAGGTGTTGTTCAATTACCAAAAGTTGTATCCAATGTGTATCTTACACATAACCAGTAATCTGTCTGCTTCTAAAAACCTAGGGGACAGTAAGCAAAAGGTACCAGTTCTCAAGGAATGATTAGAATGGCAAAATGATGACAATTGCTATGTACATGAATGTCCATGTGTCCCCTAGGTCAACATAAGGGATTCTGTTGTAAAGCCTCTGTCTCTGCAGCAGTTGTGGAAGTAAGATGTGGGGCATCTATCACAGACACCATTCCGTAAGTGGGCAAGTCAGCCTGCACAAGAGAGATGTGGCACATGCCACATGTCTCTGAAAGTGTAATTACAGAAGTGACAAAACCAGCAGGTATAATGAAGGATGGAGACTAGAAACATACCAGCTTTCCAGGCACAATTTCAGTTGATGCTCCTTTTTCAGTTGCTATTTACTCTTCCATAACTAAGGATTTATAAAACAGTTATAACTTGGTAAGCTGTTGAAAGTAGCTGTCACTGGTGTTGCATCAAATATCCCCCTTTTCTGAAACACAACTTCTTAAATCTTCCTCTAGCTGCCTGTTCTGCACAATGCAGTAGTTTGTGGCTATAGCTGAGGAGGCATTGCTGCAGAGGGATGGAGCCATTTGATTTGCAGGAGAAGCTGATCCTGGCTGTGGTGGCAGGGTTTATCCCACAGATGCTGTAGGGCACTGCAGGAGCCATGTCTGTGCAGCCACAGTTGCCTGTGCCTTCTATGGGCCAACACAGGGACAGCATGGAATGACCCAGGGTGGGATGATGAGCCTGGCTTGCAGTATCTCTGGAGCAGTAATCCTTTCAGAAAAATCCCTCAGATCCTCTCCTCCACAGTCTAAACCCCAGGTGATAACTTAGCTACTGCCTATGCTATTTAGTACAAGTTGCTGTTAAGGTTCCTTTATTACCTGCTCAGTTCCTTTGTGGCATCGTACAAGACCCTACTGCAGCCCTTGACTGAGGGCATATATTAGATTTTATTTAGCCTCCAAGGCAGTCATGCCACCACTCTTTACACAAGTTGGATACCACCTTTTCAATCAGTAATGATGAGAAATGAGACAAAGCTAATGCCTATTACCCTCCTTTTCCAGATGCTGCAAGATGAGCTAAAGTGAGTGTGATCACTATACTGGTAAAACAAAAACCAGTAATGAATAAATTTTTTGTCTGCTGATGAGAAGGCAGTATTATCAAGGAGGCACTAGCCTCCATACAGGCAATTGCCAGATTAACTAGATGCTGATACTCTGCAAACATTCGGCAAAGAAAATCAGGTTCAAGAAGGTGAGCACAACAAAACAACCTTCTCCACCTGTGTCTCACTAGTACCTCTGCTCTAAGGTGTAACAGAGTATGTATAGAGCCATTACGGAGGTAAAATAGGAATTATTGTGCACCCACATTTCAGGAGAATTTGATTCCAATTAATGGAAGGGGCAGTTGGGTACTTAACGAAACTGCCTTCAAATCAAAGGTAATTCAGAGCAGGTCACGGGATTGGGTTAACTGCAAAAAGCCTCTTGCTTAAATCCCCAGGTGATACCTGACACACCCAAGCATTAACTTTTTAGATGGGAGTACAGAAGATAAGCTCGGAGTCACACAGTAGTCTCTTTGCATTTGGCCCAAGAACCAAGCTTAAAAATACAAACAGGCTGTCCTGCACAGAGCGTGAAATGCTTAAATGTCAGAATAGTATTGTTAGGGCTCTATCTGTATGCATAGCAACTATCGTGTGTACAGCAGAGAACAGAGCTGCCTTCGTGAAGGCAGGCAGGAATAAAAGCCCCGTATCCTGTTTTAACCATTCCCAGGTGGCTTTGGAAAAAAAAAAAGGTTCTTTAGAATTAAAATGTTATTGACCTCGGTGACACGTGTATTATGTCTCTCAAGACCAACAGTAAATATACAAAATGTTTATGTAAATATATATGCTTAATGAAAGTACCAGTCAACAGAAGAAGCATTTCCCTAATAGTTGCTGAAAAACTTTGCCTTTTCAAGAGGGTATTGAGAGAGTTTTATTAACTTCTACTTTTTTCCGTGTTCTTCAAAGGGACTATTGTAGGACATTGGGCCACATAATCCCATGTCTTTACACTGCAATGCATAGGAGAGGGGTGGGGAGTGCAAGAAGTCAGGTTGTTCCCAGATGTCTGTGACAGAGCCAGGTACCGCTGTAATACATATGTTTAGGTACTACAACAAGTGTTTTCTGTCCTGAAAATGGCCTGGGTGCACCAGAAAAGGCCGCCTGTGATGCATATTCATCTCTCCTGACCTGGGTACTTTGGGTAAACCGAGATGTCTCTCCGCTTCCGTGGGTCTCTGCCTGTGCCCTGGTTCATGAGGCTGCAGGGAGAGCCCTGGGAGTGGCTGCAGGGGTTTGTTGGATGCAGTAACATAGGGAGTACCCATCGTGTAGGTGCAAAATTAACTTGTAATTACCTCCCTGAGCTGAGCAGCCTTGTGCAAAGTGTGGACAGTGCTCTACATGCATTTAGCCTGAAGCAGAAGTGGGGTGGATATACGGGTACCCTGTTGCAATTCACTGTTGCAGCAAAACAGTGTCCTTCCCTCTGTGAACTGGTTTCTGGAGTATGTTTCTCCCTAGATAGCTGCTTCCATTTGAGGGACCACATGAAGGCAAGAGAGATTCCCAGGAACAGGCCCTGGAGAATGCTTGGCTTATCTAAGGGAAGGTATTTAAAGGAACACCAAGTGGAAAGGGACACAACATTGATGGCTGCATTCATTTTGTTGTTCTGCATGGAAGTTCCCAGAAAAGGATCTGGGGAAAAATTTAAAAAGAAGAGTTATTCATTCAGAATTGTAGTTCCCTTAAATTCCTAAAAGGAATGAGTTTGGTACTTACCTATTTATGGGAATGCATCTGCTGTGAGACAAGGAGGAGGAACAAAGAGAAGTGCTTCAGCAGTAAGAAGGGAACAGGGGAATAGTCATGAAGAAGTGCTGTTAGAGGAGTCTGGAGCAGGTCTGGCAGTACTCCCTCCCTTAGAGGTCTGGAACCTTCTGGAAAGTAACTCAGGAAAGAGATGTATCAGGAGATGTGACAGGAAAGGTGATCCCCTCAGTCAGAAAGAGCTGTGGTCAGAACTAGGAACAGAACTTCCGACAGAAATTATGTGAACAAGGTCTGCTCCTGTCTCTCTGTTCCTTCTTACCTTCAGCCTTGATTTCTGCAGTGTTTAAAGCCAAGGAGGTCTCTCCAGGAGACATCCTGAGGATAGCCATAACTCTCAGGGAAGAAGTTAAAAATTAAGTGTTTTATGGCTGATTTGGTAAATACATGTTTGGTTTGTGTGATGTATCTGGTGGGCTTATCCTGATTCTACGCTTATGTTTTGCCTATTTGCATCTTTTCATTAACAAGTTTAGAAGCAAGACAGTGAATCTGGATCGGTGTAAAACAGAAAAGGGAAGAAATCAATTTCTTTGTCTTCTAAGAATGAAGTTTGTAAATTATGCTGCAAAAAGATTATGCAATCCATCTCTCTTCTGTTCTTGAAGTACTGTTTCTGTGGACTCAGCTGCAGTTGGTCAGCCCAGTATAACCAAGACTGAGAGAGAAAAACTACTGAGTTTTGTACTTTGTCCTGAATCAAGGATAACAGTGGATACAGGGAAATGAAGAGGAGTTACCAGTCCCCCAAAAGGAGCTGGCACCAAGTGAATTGACTTAGGGCAGTCCTAGGCTGCTGACAAAGAAAGGAGAGGTGTATGACTTCAGTGGCCAGACATGGTGTATTGGTCAGAAGAGAAGCATCTCCCCTTCTACTTGTTAAATCTGCCTGTAGCTTCTGTCATCAGTAATTCTGATGACAAAATTTTGTCCTCTAGAACTAGGCTCCTTTTGAAACTACATAAAGTCGGAGATCCAACTGCAAGTAGACTATTGAAGGGTAAAGTGTTTCTCCACCAATGTTTAAAAAGTCCCTTCTTATCATGACTGTTGGCAGGAACCTCTTTCTCCTGGAAAATAAGGAGTATGTTAACAAACCCCCCCCAGACCTTAGAGAGCAGTAGGTGGGGTAGGTCTTCCCCATCTATAAATTCTCATAGTGCTTTCATTTTCACTTCTGTGATGCTAATAGTTTCCCTCTCTAATTTCTCAGCTAGTTAGCTTATCTCTTCCCTGCAGGTTGGGGGAATAAAAACATAGCTCCTGCTGGAGTTCTCTGATGTTCAGGCAGACATCTTGAGAACACAGATCAAACCGATAGTAGGCTATTTTATAGGGCCTTAAAAGCCACTAAGAAACTGCTAAGGCCCATTAGACTTTCTGTCATGCATATGATGAGAAAAATATACCAGCATAAAATCCACTTTATTGTCCTGCCATGACAGCAGCAGCTATTGTGCTGCGAAGCTTTTTGGACGGTAGCTCTACCTTAGTGTTTCTGCTCTGCTGGCTGGTGAGGTTTGAGGGATGGCATCCAAACAGAGAGGCTTTGTGATAGGCTATCAGTGACCCGTGAGGAGTACAACACACAACCCGCTGGTTTGACATGGAGGAAAAGCTCAATAAAAGCAGAGTGACCTCTTTCAGTTTCCCGTTTCAAGCCTTAACATCGACTTCCTTGCACAAAGATTGGCTCGAAGAGCTGCTACCACGTTATATTCCAGGCTCTTTTCAACATGAGCAGAGTTTATCTGGCCTTCCTTAGGGGCACTGCTCCTTTGCACTTTCCTCTCTGATATCTTTAAACAGACAGGAGAAAATACTGCACTTTGACAAAGGTCCATATTCACTTTGTACTGCATATATTTTGCATTGGCTGAGTTAGAAATTAATGGGAAATGACACTTTTTGCCTAAAGGTCTACTTTATAGTCTATAAGGAAAACAAGCAATTACTTGTTCTTTGCCTTCAACAAATTGCTAAATAATTGTCTTTTAACAACAACTGCTCTGCAGTTGCAATTTATGTGCTAGAGAACCTGGGAGACCTTACAGAGTGTCACAATCTGTGCCTGCAGGACTAATTCTGACAGATCTTTCCCAAAGCTCCCTGAAAAGGAGATGTTGTTACCGAGGTCCAGCTGACACCATGGTGAGAAATTCAGAAGTCATCATGGTGTTACCTGCACCAGGTTTTGCCAGAGCAAAAAAAACCTCCAGAGTCAGCCCTTCCCTTACTCCTCTAAAAGGAGAGTATGTCCATGAAGCACAAATGATCAGAATTACCACTCCTGTAATTCTTCCTGGTAACATTTTTCACAATTCTCTTTCATTTTGGTTTGCAATAGGAAATGTCTGGAAAGTGCCCAGGTTGGTGAATCTGGATCCATTCTATTATTATTATTATTCCAGATGGACCATGATTTTTATTTTCCTAGTTGAATTTCTGTCCTTAAAACTCTCTAGCCAAGCAAAATATCTGGGGATGCTAGATATGACACATACATCTCTAAGGTGTGCTCAGAAAAGACCTGATGGCCAGTGACTGACAGTTGCTTATTATTCTTAATTGCTTATTTTCTTCAGTTCCAACACCTGAGAGATTTCCAGATTGTTGTGCAATTTCTCCTGCCACTTCTGTGTTTACACCATTGTGGCAGAGGAGGCTTGTATGAAGCCCCTTGCAGAGCTATTTTGGTTTATTCCAGATGCTGTCTAAAGAGGATAGCTGATAGGTGATGTGCTTTTTTCCCTTGTAACCTTGAGATTTTATCTCAGCCCTGTTCAGGTCTTACCAGCCTGGTAACCTGGGACTCAGTTTGGCTTCCTGCATGTGGCAATGTGAGCCACGCTCAAATCTGCACATCCAGTATGTCTCTGAAATATGCTTTAATGTGGTTTTTATTCAGCATCACTAAGAGCCTTTCCCTGCTGAGGCTGTGTTCTGCACTTAATGAAGATATTCACCACTTTATTGCATATATGAGCAAAGTGTGATATGTGTTTTGGAAGTTGTTTTACAATTAATTTTCCAAAAATTTGTGTTCAAAATGAAGATGGTTTTGCTCCGTGACAAACTGTTGGTTTGTTCTGATTGAACTTTGTAATAGAATAAATCCATATTTCTAGTATGTCCTGACCTTAAAACTTACTGAAATTTGTGCTGCTACTCTTTAAAGACAAATAAGTCCTATATGTACTTCACTAGTCATCAGAGGCCAATTCATAATACTCTTCAAGAGCATCTCTGAGAGATACTACTATTTCAAATGACTGCCAGCTCCCCCTATTCTCAGACCAAACCACAGAAAACCACCAGCCTTTGCTTACTGTTTTATAACTAGAGTTTTTATTTATGAACGCTAGATCTGCATTGATATTTTTCCCCAAAATCCAAAAACAAACCCAGCGAAATAAGAACAAAGGAAGAGCACTCAGACTTCTCCATTCAAGGCTGGATTAATAAAGCTAGCTGCTCCTCCGTCAGCAAGTGTGTCTGTGGGACAAATGTGGGAGTGTGCATCCTCTGTAGCCAGCACTCCCCAGCCCACTCTGTCTGTGAGATCAGTCACAGCAATGCAAAATCCGGGGAATAAAGGACAGGAGGACATTGCCTTCACATTCACTGCCTGTTTTCTCTCCAGAGTGTGTATGGCTTGGTTAAGCTGTTACCTGTGAACTGGCATTTTTCTCACTTAAGCAAAGCTGAATTCTGTAAGCGATGAAGCCAGCTCACAGCAGAAGCAAAACTGCTCTGACTTGGGTGATCAATCACACAAGTTAATCCACGCGTAAAAGCTGAGCTTCAGCTCTTAACCACACACTGGACACAATCTCTGACTTTAATTTGCATTTCTTAGTTATAGAAATAGAAAACTTATCTTTGAAAATGTTCACGTTATTTCTTAGGCTGTTTCTGAGGCTTTAAGAGGAGCCCTTGGTTATTTAACACACATGGTGTTTCTGATCTCTGTAACTTTGTTTTACTGCAAATTCTTAACAGTCCCCAGCCAGAGTTTCAAACAAATCAATAAAATACATAAACAGTCAAGGCAGAAGGTGAACTTGATATCAAAAAACACTGGTTTGTGTGTAAGCAGTTTGAGGTAAATAGTTTTTGTTTCGATCAGAAATGTGTATTACTCTTAGTCCATTTTAAACGTTGCTTTATTGTAATTTGCATTATTTACGGTGCACAATTTTTTTTTTTTTTAACAGCCAGCAACTTTCCTTATGATTTAAAAGCAAACTTTTCTTTTTGATTCGAGCTGCTGGTAGAAGGCTCTGTCTAAGGGTGAGAATTAATGCCGACTGCCCCATCCCCTGCCAGGCTGCGCCGACTCCCTCCGCCGTCCCTGCAACCTCTCCCATGCTGCTAAGGTCCATGTCAGACAGGGCCCCCTGACACGTTCCCCTTTCAGCCGCTGCTTTCTTCTGAGAGCTGTCACCACCCCCTGGAAGCACATCCTCAGTGTAGACACAAGGCTCCTACCAGCCCCGGCGGCAGGCTGGAGATGTGAAAGTAAAATTTATGTCTAGTGGGACTTGGGTAGTGTTGGGTGTGTGCGGGTTTGGGGTTATTGCAGAGCAGGCTGTGCTTGCACTGAGTCTGGGAATGCATCCTGCCTGAGGCAAGCACAGAAACTGCCTGCAGTGAGTCCTTCCTCCCCCCAGTGAGACTGGGGCTCATAGGGAGGTGTTTAAAAAGCCTTTGGGAGAGGTTTCCCTGAATGCCAAGATGCGGGATTGTCACCTGCAGTACCATTTTTAATCGCTTCTCTCTCTGTTATAAATGGCAAATTTGTTAACATATCCCTTTTAAAGTTATTAGGAGGAAGCTGGAGTGTAAACAGTCATGCATGGGAAAAGCAGGAGGTGCTGGAGGGAGATTGCACATATATGTGTGTGTGTGTATATACATATTATATGTAAATATATATTTTATATATATATAAGTTTCTGTCCTTTGCTAGATGCTAATCTTTAATTGTTGTTTCTTACATATCACATATGTATCTGGGTTTCTTTCCCTTGGCATATGATCTCTTTAACTGCTGTTGTTGGGGCGTTCTGTAGGTTTGTTTTTTCTGTTTTGGGGGTTTTTTTTGTGTTCTAATTATGGCCTTATCGCTGAAATTTCATGAGTACTGGGCACAGGTGCCCAGGCACTGACCGTGCAGGGCTGCAGGGGCTCTACCCTCTCTGGGGTGAGGCCAGAGGCTGACCCATGCTGGACACAGGTGCTGCCAGCCAGCTCCAATGGACCTACCGCAGGGCACAGCTGTGCTTCTGGAAAAATGTATTTAAGAAAGGGCAAAATGAGGAAAAAACAGTGTAAGCAGCAGCTCTGATAGCTCTGAGACCTGGTCACTAGGTATTAGCCATGACAATAGTGTTTGCAAGTTATAGCAGTGCTGCAAAAAAATCAAAGTCCAACCAAGTCCCTACAGAAGCAGAGTGAAAACAACTGCCCAGGGTGAGAAACTGTGTCCTGTGATTTTATTTCTTCCTCACCTTGACCAGCTGTACAGCTTTCTCATTCCCTTTTTTCCCCCTGAACTTTCCTCCAGACAGAGTGTAATGGCTTTATTTTTGTTTTAAGACTGAACAAGCTTTTCCAGTTGCTGTCATTGGAGTCTATTTAATTTCAAGCCTCACCACATGCTGTAAATGCAGGACTGCTGCCAATCAACATGGAAGAACCTTGAATGAACTGTTTCTTAACTTTATTAGAGTAATTCATATTTGGACCCTTTCCCTGCACACATTTCCATTTCCTTGCCAAGTCATGTAAAACTCTGATCTTTTTTCCCAACTAAATTTCTGGACTCCAAATAGAAAGCAATATAAAAGTTGTACCATTAGCCTGCATCATCCCTTCTCACCCCTTGACACTACAACAGAGTTTGGCCAAGTAAGACTCAGAGCAGAAGCTTTAATTTCCAGAACAAGGAACCTTGCTTGTTTCCCTGGAATGTTCTCTTTGTCAGCATTCACTTTTCCCACAGTGCCTTTCAGTGTCAACTCTCTGGCCATGATTCAAATCAGTTCTTCCAAACATTTGTATATGAGGTGAGCTTTGAGATTCTTATTGCAGTCTGGACTGGAGGTAACTTCATTTGTTTGTTGATGCATTTCTGTTCTTGAGCAAGATGTGCAGCTGTTGTATTTTCTCAGTGTGTCAATAGGATAGGATGCACATGTGATGGATTCACACTTGTCCACTAGAATTTAAGGAAAATTGTATTGCATGGCAGGTTAATTCCAATTTTAATCAACTACATCGAATCATCCTACTGATAAAAATGGATCAATTCTATGAACATCTTATTTATCTTTTTCTTTTTTTCCCTGATTTCAGTTTGGGTCCTGTGAACCTACAGATTTAGGGATGCTTACAGAATGGAGTGGCATGCATTTTCCTAAGTTATTTTGCTAATAATAGGATCTGTTCAGATAAGCAAAATAATGTACAAGTTTCAGTGAGCTGAGTTAAACACTGGTGAAAATGTGTGTGGAGCTTGCCTTCTCTTTCTGACCCATGTGAAAATCACTAACTGTGATTTTGTAGCTGTGCACAGTAAATCCTACCAAATGTTCTTCCTCTTTCTTGAGAAAACACAGCTTCAGTCTCCACATGGTCCTAGTGTCCCTCTAACCTACGCTCCTAAATTAGACCTGTAGAAAACTGTGCTACAGAGTTTTCCCTGCTTTTACATATTCACTAATCTTATTACAAAAGTACTCCTACCTACATCCATGTGCCACCTCAGTGCCTCACTTCTGCTGGTATTTGGTCCAAAATACCTTTTTGAACCTGATTCCTATCTCTGCACTGGATTATGTGCATACTAAACTCTCTCCTGAGCATATCTCCTGCGCCTGTGACTAATGGAGCATGTCTGAACTGACTGTCTGTAAGGTGTTAGCTGAGGCAGGTCAGTGAGTGTACATATGCTCCTCCAACCTGTGCAGCTTGGCTTTAAAAGCCAAGTATCTTCTATTTGCTGAATCACTTTCTTGTATTAAGGCAGAAAAATGCAAACCCTTGATTTATGTGAAGACCTTTGCCATTATACAGTGATGGCAGTGGTCATGCAGGTATCTCAAAGCATTCGAGCAATGCAAATCACACAAAAATCAGGCAAAGCCCATTAAGAACAGGGAGTGTTAATCTTATTAGCATCATGCTAAAAGGGTGAGTGGGATAAAATGTCATATTTAGGTCCGTGCTCCTTCCGTCTCAAGTACCGGATTTTGAGTAGTCAAAATCTTGAATTAAATTTCATGTAGCTTAAAAAGGAAAAATTAAAAAAACCCACAGGCACTAAATGTTCTCTGTGAAAGAAAGCAGTGACACGTCCTCCAACTGGATGACAAACACCTACTGCTTAAAAGTCTCTTGAGGTGATAGTCATGAACTATGGCTGTACTTAATAGTTATTGCACTAAGCTGATTTTGAAGCACACTTCTTATGTTGTAATTCTGATGGGTCAATTTCCTATGTGAAATGCGTAATTTTAATACAGTATAGAACAAAGTTGCTCATGTTTGAGGAGACCAATTGTAAAGAGGTTTAAAGATTTCTGTTGTCTTTATCACCTGGCTGCTAAATACGACTAAGTGAAAAACTAAAAATAGGACTGTAAATTTAAGAATGCAGCATAAGGAACACCTTTTGAAGACTGCTCAGTGTTAAAGAATCATTTTTTTGCAGTCCAGAATGAGAGACTTCCTCGCATTGCCAGGTCATAATGTGGTTTTTTTCTTTATTTTTTTTGTCACTACAAGCAGGATATGGATAAATGCATTTAAAAACACTGGGCATCTTTAGGTAGGAAACAATCTGCTGGCAGGTAGAAATCCATACCCAACATGGTGAAGGACTTCCTTAACTGAGAAAACAACTTAGCACAATAAAATCATCACAAGCAATGTATTTATTTGAAGAACAAAGACCATCTTCTGACACAAAGGAAGGGGTCAAGGGGGAGAAGAGTGTGTGAAATGTTGCCACTTGAACAGTGAATTTCTCTATGGAGCACTGTCCCAGGATATACCAGCTTTGTGCTTAAGATCTCACTCTTATTTAGCCTTATAATTTTTGTTGAAATTTTAACAGCAGAGTTGAGGCAAAGGGTATCACATTTCATGGCACAGCCAGCCAATGATCTGTTTCAGGTTTCCACAGCTATTTCTGTATCTTGTGGTGCCGAATGCAGCTGTGGAACGTGAATCTCACTGTGGTTTCAGAACTAGGACAGAAATGTGACCCAAGACTTTAAATCTACTGATATGTTCTTGGTTTAACATGTAAAAGTTCTTTCTTGTGTTATGAGATCAGAAGGTTTTAGACACAAAATGGTCTTAACGTGGTGTGGCCACACCAGGAAGTGACGCTAGTTGGGAGCTCATTCCCTACCAAACATGATGTTATTTCAAGGCAGGTAAGAGTCCTTAAGTGCATCTTGGTGCTGTTAAGTGGCTGCTTTGGAGAGAAGCAAATTTTATGATATGGCCCAGATTCTTATTTCTGTCACTGCTAAGAAAGTCCCACTGTTGATACTTTTAGTAGTGATGTCCAAACGTGCTCTGTACTGCAATTTGCTGTGGAAATGATGGAGTCCTGCCTTGGATCTGCACATTCCACATTGAGGGCTTTCATAAAGACTTACAGAAAGCAACTCTCATCAGACTATTCTAAACAGCTTGAGGGGAAAATAGTTTTTCCCCCACAAAGACAAAGCCTATCAATTCTTTTGAGGAACAGGAGCTTTTTCTACCTCCCATCTCCCATACACACAGCCCGGGTAAGCACCAGCATGCTCTCTTAGCTCTCTTAGCCTTGTTTCTGTTGTTACTAATTACCCAGACTTGTGATGTTAAACCCTTAATGCAGTTTTAAATTTATCATTTTCTTCCCCAAGGTTTTTGGAAAAGGTGTGCTTGGGAAATACCTGCCAGTTGTTATTTCTCAGGCTGTTTGAAAAACAATACTCTTTTTCTTCCCAGTTTCCCAATGAAACCATTTGCTTCATGTTCATTCCTTGAATTGTAGTTAATTATACCAAATCAGACACTTCTAACAGCTTCACTTTTTTTTTTTTTTTCCCCCCAATAATAGACTTTTTCTAGCTTGGAACAGGAAACTGTGTTGAAAGAGAAAATTAGGTGGTTTTTGGGATAACACTGAATCTTCTTTCACAATAGAGTTTCTGCCTAGAGCATTTCTTCGCCTTCTTACCCTTCCCCCATTCCTCCTTTCAGACCATATCACAAAATCTCAAAGTTTTCCCCTCAGCCTTTTTGTTTATGTTTAAAAGTAATCTTTAACACTAGCAACTTTTCACAACTTATAGATCCATGTGACGTGCTAGTTTCAACATTTGTTGTAACGTGGCCTGGGGAAAATTTACATTTGGTTGATTCATTTGTACTACCCTATTCCATTTATTGGAAGTCTCTTATTCAGTCGGATTTCAGCATCATTTGTTTGTGCTTCAAACCTTTGAACTGTGATTTGGAACCACATTTTGGTACTGTTTCCTGACAGTGACTGTCCCTTGGGTGGTAGCTGTTTCCAGCGTAAAGAACTACTAAGAGCATTGCAGCTTTTCTTGCACTTGACTTGTGAGGAGAGATGGATTAGAGGATGGTCATGACATAGAAGCTTGTAATTTGATAACTGGAAGTAGAATCCAAAAAAGGAACAAAAATACTGGAGGGTGAGGAAATCCTGTTCTTAAAATGTAGGTGTTCAAGGAGTAGCTTCTGCACAAGGAACAACTGAGCAGGCTTAGACTTTTCAGCTTGCAAGCGAGGGGATGTAGTTGGGAGGAGAGCAGAGATCAACAAAGTAAGGAGCAGTGTGGAGAGAAGGGACAGGGATTTTTACTTCATCTAATATAAAATCCAGGGTGCTCACATCACAGAGGAACCAGGGTAAGAATTAACTCAAGGAGGGGTTTTTTCACCCCAACTTGAAGTAGGTGCATGGATCTCCGTGGTAAAAGATGTTGTTGATTTTAAAAAGTTTGCGTGGGTTCAAGAGGAGAACGAAGAAATGTGTTCAAAAGACAGGTCCATGCTGGATTAGCAAGCAAGACAAATCACATCACTCTCAAGAAATCTGAGCTGAAAGCAGCCTGGGACAGTAGCTGGGAGGGTCTTTGCCCTTTTCTAAGTTAAGCACCTGCTTCTGGCCACTATCAGAGACATTGTCCTGGAGGGGCCCTTGGACTGAATCAGCACAGCGTTTTCTGTGTTCCCCAATCCAACCTGAGATTGCTCATTGTGAGACTCCACTGATGTTCATATTTTGCTTTGAACCATGACAGAGGACTTCCTCTCTTTAGACCGTGGCTGAAGGAAGATTTCTAGTCCACCCACTGAGTCCCAGTGAGAGACAGAGGCCACTCTGACCCCCTTCAGGGACATGAGCTCTTAGGGAAAAGTTTGCTGTTTTCATCATCTATACCTACCCAATATAGCACATGGATTAGCATATATCAAATGCTTCAGTATAGATTACTACAACAAAATCTATCAACAAATATTTCATTCATGTGAAATGCCCTGAAAGAGGGAATGATTTTATTTGCCACACAGATGAATTTCCAAGAGACATGTAATGTTGAGTCTCAGAAATTGCCTTCTTCATAAAAGGCAAAGCTGACAGATGCAGGTTCTGTGGCTTTAAATTACAAAACCTTGTAAAGATATATATATATATATATAAAAGAGAATGCAATGCTCTAAAACAAAAGCAAATAAAAATTCAATGGGCCTTCATATACTGGTTTTTGTACTGAGAAAGCAAGGTTTAATAAAATTCTTTAATTTTATGGCAGAAGACATGTCAAGTGCAGTTTACATTTCTCAGCCAATAATCATATTTTCTTGCAAGGGGCTGATACATTTATTTTTTAGAGACAGACACAACAAATAATAAGGGTTTTTATTTGAGAGGAGAAACAAGCATTTTTATCAAGATGAAAGGGGTATAATAAATTTATGAGACCTCACATACAGCTATAATATAATAAATTAGGAGGATTAATGGAATTGTGGGCTACAGTAACCCTCACTAGTAGAATGCCTATTTTATGGAGCTTGATAATATAGTTTATCATTGACTCCATGGGAATTCCCACAATATATTAGCTGTGGTGTAACAATAAAGCACACACAGTAAGAGGCATGTCTCTTTTGACACACATTCTCTTCCCACACTTATTTTACCAGGGAAACAACTCCGGTGCAGTTTAATTAAACTGCACCGCAATGAATTAGTCCAGGTCTTAGCCCCCTGACAGCGAGGAGCCTGGCATTACCACAGGGGGCTGTCCCCCCGTGACACCAGAGACTGCAGAAAACCTGGGAAAAAAAGTGTAGGGTATCTCAAGTGACACTGTCACTGTGCAAGGCCTTAGCTGTCAATCACAGGATCTGTAAAAAAGCTCAGACCCCTTCACATTCAACTTTATCTGCCTACATTTGTTCACTTTGTCTGACCTTTAGGAGGAGATCAGAAAGTGACGTGGAGAGGCACTTAAAGACCTCCCCATTTACGAAAAAGGTGGACTTCAGTGGTAGATAAAACCACCCCTTTGGTGGATGTTCAGCTGACAAGGCTTTTAGTTATCTCCATGATTTTTGCAGTTTTCAGGAACAGGACTGAATCAAAATCACGATTCTAGAGAAGAGCATTTTTTATAAGGGGAGGTGGCAAAGACCAGTGTCAAAATCTGAATCCAAGTGGAAATGTTTAGGTTACATTAGCAGACAGGAATCACACCGCTGCAGCCCATGAGATTCCTTGGTATTACACAGGCCATTGAACTGCCTGACTTTGGATGCAATTCTTTGAAAGAGAATATCACTTCCTGGAAAATAAAAATAAAAATTCCCTCTGTATTTAGACATCAGCAGGAACACAAAGGTGATGACAGTCTTTGGGAACTGTGTGGCTGGTTAGCTACTATCCCATTTTAAAGAGGGGAATCTGATTTTGTGGATGAGTTTACCCAAGTTGCCCTTGTTATATGACACCACAGGATGGTGTAATGGCCTGGGTTAAATCAACTGAAGAACAATCTGTCACCAAATTTCTGTTCCCCCAGAGGTGCTCAAGGGTGCAACCAAATCACCTTAACACAGGGAGTGTCTCCCAATAAATCCTATTTTCCACTCCTTTAATAGATGCTTTATATCTTGTATTTGTCACTAGTACATTGAAATAATCATAAGGCAATACACTCTTCAAAGAAAAGAAGTTGATAACGATTTTTAAACCAAAAAAATTGAATTGTATAATTCTCATGATCTTGGAGGGGCATTTAATACAGACAGTGGTATTTCCCTAGAGCCAAATGTTGGAAGGTGTAGAAAGGTAATTCCCAATAAAACAGCAAAATGGTCGTCCATTATTTATAGATATGCCGGTATGGAACCTTTTATTAATTCATGAGACTATTTAGGAGTAGAAAACCCGAATTTAATCTTTTAAAAATGTGGTTTTAGTGGGAGTACCTTGCTGGACTTAGCTTAACACTTTCTTTGAACATGCACACAACACCACAGAGGAATTCATGAGACAATGGCAATTAGATCTCTAATCATTTGGCACTGCTGGAATTGCTGCACTCTATTTAAATGCCAGACATGGTACCTTAGTGATTGGTTCATCCTGTCGCCACATTTCCATCGGCTACCGAGCCTGAGAAATGACAGTCACATTAGATGTCATGTAAAGCATCTGACCTTGCTCTCCCAGCACTTGATCTTTGCACTTCAGGCGGACATTTGTCATTGTCCTGCAGAGACAGGACTCAGGTGGTTCAGATTCACCACTGGTTTTCATGTTGTAAAGGCATTATAACATTCCCTTAACTTTATCCTTCTGTCGCAGGAGGAACGGAAATACAATTTTGTCGCCACCTGGCCAGGTAAATTTACTTAGTGGAGGGAGAGAGAAGCAGGTTCCTGTGGGTCAAGAGAGTGAAAACTAGAGGTCTTGAGTCTTGGAGGACATACTCGTCAACTCAAACAAATTCCCAGTGCTTGTAACTGCTTTGCTGGTAGAGTCAAAGACTTTTATTAATCAATATTCACTGCTTTGTTCTTTTTATGACACAGGGAATGCAGAGGTCAGAGATTTTCAAGTGGCATAAACATAGAAGATAACAGCAGCCAGAGCTGCCACACAATGGTCCCTCAGCTTCAAAAGAAACAGAAAATCCCATCTGTAACTGGTAAAGTTTGCATTGAAACTCTTTCCATATTGAACATAACTGCTGTGATTGAAGTTATCTTCTCAGATATGCACATGGGGATTCAGGAGGACTTTGGGGCCCATGAAGACTTTGATTCCCTGTGCAATTCCCTAAAAGGATCCAATTGAAAGCTCCTTTTTTGTGCTCGTGAGGAAGCTGGTTAAGACTCTTTCAGATATTGGTGTTTCAATTTGCAGGTTTCTCTGTGTAGCAGAGATAGGTTAAGGGTCTGAAAGTTGCAGTTAATGCCATCTCTGTGGGTAAGCTGTGACTGGCTGGCAAAATGGTGGGGGGTAAGTTTGCAGCTAATTTCACACTGCAGGTTTGAGGCATATCTCTTAACACTTGAAGGGATAAACCCACAACTGAAATAGCTTTTAAAAATAAGGTCTGCAGAACTGGGTTGATTTCTTTTAGGCATGGTGTTTAATTTTTAGAGGGACTCTAGCTGTGATTCTCCTTCAACCCTTGCTACTCACAAGTTGTTACTTCCATAGGTGGACAAGGAAAGTGGCATTTACAGATATTATCTTGTCTGATTAGCCATTCTAATTTTAATGTTTTTCTGATCCCAATTTTTATCCCATCCATTACCTCATTTTGCCTCAGTAGTTACGCAAATTTTGCTGTAATTACAGAAAACTGCAGATGGAGATAAAAGAATAGAAAGTTGCTAGGAACATACTGTATAAATCAGACTTTACAGAGTTTCTTTCTAACACCTGTTTTGCACCCGTCTTTTTTTTTTTTAATGCTTATGTAATAATTGATAAAATTACTGTTCAGGAACATGGTATAGGAAATCCTAAGTTACTATTGTTACATTTTACTTAACTTCTTGAGGAGAGATATGAGACTTTTCCCAGTGAATTCAGTCTCTCCACCCCCCCACACTGGTGACACTTCACCACCACAGTTTTGGTTCAAACCAAGCTGCAGCTCCTTTCTTGCTGCTACTGAGTTAAAAGTATGAAACTTTTTTCCTGTGCTGAGCTGAATAAATGAAGGGTAAAAAACCAACCCACAACTGAGCTCCAAAATGCACAGATTTGACCTAGGAGTTGTTAAGAGAGCCTATACGATAGACTATAGACTTTTCTAACCACAACATTCCTTGCTGCTGTGGGCATGTTGATGGGATAATTGGCTCTAGCACGAGTTATGCACCCAGTGCCGAAGGTGTGAGTGAGAGTAAAGGTCAGTGATATGACAGTGGTGTCCAAGGCAAAGGGGATTTTTGTGGCTCACTCTTCTTATTGATGGAAGGAACACCATGTTCTGTTGGAAACCCTTTACTTTCCTACATCAATTCTGACTAGATCTAGTTTCTCCCTTAAAAGCATTACTGATACATTTCTGTAATTTGAAATTGTACATTAAATGCACTGGCACGTCTGATCATGTACCTTTCATTTACACAACATTGTTTTAGCAACATAATGGTGGAATAAACCTAGAATTCTATGTGAAAGGGCCAAAACATCTATCTTTTGTGCTGCAGCTTTTATAACGATGCAACTTAAACCAGAAAAACAATCCGTAAATTCCAGTGCAATGAAGGAGTATTTCTATGTCTCTCACTGCATTTTGTGTGGATGAAGTCCCACCGTGTCTGAACACTCCGAGGAATGGCTGAAATTCACAGCTGTGTGGTTTCTTTTCTTAATTGCTGCTTTCCTGGACAGCAGGTGTCTTAGGAGGGTGTAGAAATAAGTTTATTTGCAGCAAGTTCATCAGCTGTGCTAATATAATTCTTTGCATAGCTACAGTTGAATCTGAAGGCTGTGTTGATTCCCTGTACCTGTGCCTGAGACTAAACGTAGTCACTGCTCAGTAGCTGGGCCTCCTGCGGAGGATCTTGACATCAAGGAGACAAACTAGCTAAGTCGTAATTAGCCCCAAGCTTGTTTGGTGTAAATTGTAAACAATATATCAAGTTGACTAATTGTAATGAGTCGGAGGAGCAGACACTGAACCTCGGGGATTGGCGCGCCGTGTCGCCACATTAGCTCGCGGTGCGGCATCCGGGAGCGGAGCGGAGCGCTGCCTGTGCGCCGGGAATCCCAGCACTTGAACCCGGCGCCGTGTGGGGACATCCATCAGTGTCAGCCACGGGCAGGATCAGGTGCCCTGGATCTCTGGGCTGTGCGCACACTGAGCAGCTCGGCCGCGGGATTTCTCACATTAATCTCCCCAATTTCAGAGACTCCTTCAGAGGTAAAAAGGTTGAAAGCCACCAGAAGGATCGTCAGGAAAGTCACAGGCTCTGTGTTGGCCATTTTTGGAGGTCCAAGCTGTCTTTTAAAACACATTAACTTTATTAAGGAAAAAAACTAAGCCCCTTCTTTCCTATTCCATTTCAAAATGTTCAAGCACCTAAATACTGAAGCAGCCAATCTCACTAAGTATTTATTATTTACCAGGAAGAATTTTCCTGTCATCATACAAAAGCACGAAGATGGGTTGGAGAAAGTCAATGCATTTTAACAAGAAACAAAACTCCTCGGACTAGTAATTTTGCCTGACTGACACAGATTGTCTGTACTTCTACATCACCCCTGTTTTTCAAAGCTGCAAGTTCAAAGGCTGTGATAGGCACAATATGAGAAATGCCACACTGTTTGTCTATGAATGTTTGCTCTATCACACTATCAACACAATACAGGAATAGATCAAAGATTCCTAAAGGGACGAAGCTTGATTCGCTCACAGGAAAACAGAAAAAACCCATATTTTTAGTAAGGTGTAGTGACATAAAGAAGAAAAATGAATGTACTTGCAAACCAGCAAGCTATTACAAAATAAGAAAAAAAAATGTCCTTATGGTTTTTAGTGAGTCCTTGGTGACTTTTTAACAGCTCACCTTTTTTAGAAAGGTATTTTTCTCTATTTATGCTCACTAAGAAAAAGTTTCCCTGTTCCTCAATGAAATTTACACTAGTAAGTATATTAGGGATGAAAAAAGGAAAATATTTTTGGGAACAAGGAGTGTATGAATATTTGATACTGATCTATGGTATGTGGAAGCAAATTAAGAAAGCTGCAAAAAATGTTTCAGAAGTCAACTGACATACACACTGGGGCATAAAATGCCTGTTTGAAAGAATTAAGGAAGAGTTTTGTCATGACTCAGTCACAGCTCTGCCCTCTTACTTCATTGGAGAGTGCAAATATTATTTCTGGCTTCCAGGAGCAGTGGGAACAGCTTTTTCTGCCATCCATGCAGGCACCAATCCTGAACAGGTCATCTTAAGATGCAACTCAGAGCGGACTTTCACACAAGGCCAGAGAGAAGCACCCATGGAATACTTTCTTAGTCTCAAAGAAGAAAATAGAGATGTTGTGTTCAGTCTCACAGGAGCCCACGATGAAAAGGAAAGACTTTTTTTCCCTTCCCTTTAAAGCACATTTAGTGCAAGGCCAAGGAGGTTGGTGGTCACAGCCAGCTGCCCACCACCACACTGCAGAATCCACTCCTCCCACCAAGGCTGCCTTAGCCCTGCAGGGCCATGGGCAGGAGTGGGCAGTGCAAACGTATTCCAGCCATCTACTTGGTTATTATGCTGAGGAGTTAGGAGTTTGACTAGAATCACACTGGGCAAAAGTACATGTGAGAGTCTTAATCTGCCAGTGGTTACTCTCCTGAAGCACAGTGGTGTCTGTATTTGCCCAGATAGGTTTTGTAAATTATTTTTTGTGTTTGTGGCAACTGTTCAAACTGCATAAAGCAAAATTTCAACTGTATTAAATTATCCTTAGCCTGTAATACACCTTCTAATCACTATATATTATAGATGCCTCTCCCCTTTGACCCTTCATTAATCTGATGGTGTTAATTGTTCATACCTTATTCAGGTGTTCCTGGATTTCTCATGGATTCTTTTAATTCAAACACTGCAGCTAAAAATTCCTCATATCACAATGGCAAGCTTGCGGCTTTGGTACTTGATGAGACTGAGGGAAGCTACACCTCCCATAAACTCTGGAATGACTGGCTTGTGAAGCGAGCCGAGTTTGCAAGCCAGACCACAAACACCAGGAAAACAAAACAGAACCAATGTGTCTCCAACTGATACTGTCTGTGTCCCTCAGTCTGTGAAATAAAAAACAGTTTCTCCCAAGTGAGACTCACTGTCCCCTGGAATCTGAAACCCAACTGTGCCAACTTGGCTGGTTTATTTTAGTGCAATGGGAAGAACAGTGAGTCTTTGTCATAATGACAAAGGTAGAATATTTGCTTGTCACCAAATCCTACCCAAGAAGCGAGCTCCACAGACGTCACGCTGCACATTTCAGTTTGTGACAACAATAATATCCCAGCGCCCCAGGAGAGCTATTCCCCATTTTAAAAAGGATATGTGATATTAAACAGGGACACACCTGCCACCGGGTCAGAAGTTTTGTTAGCTCAGGAGGTCATCCCTGGCTTCAGATATGTAGCTCGTGCCCCAGGCGTAACATGGTTCCGACACTCAGTAATATAAATATTATACTGATTCGCAGGAACGTGCTTTAGAATTATCTACAACTAACTTTGCTAGCCACAGGATGATAAATAACCTTATCACCCCTGTGCTGAGCTGATAAATGATCAGGCGGGCTCTGCTGGGCACACGCAAGTTGGTGCACTTTGGAATCAGCGTTTAATACCTGTGATACAGAACCTGCTGTTTGACAACAGGGTGTGCTCCCCCGAGGGCAGCCCGTGCAAGAGATGCGTAAAGCAATTAAGAAGATTGTTATTCCAAAGGGCCGTATCAGCTTACCCTTTTTATTATATTGCTCCCCCCCTTGGAGAGCTATCACAGGGATCCAGAAAATCGAGCAATAAAAAGCCACACCTTCATTAAGCCCACATAGCCTCACTTTGAAACAGCCTCTTTTTTAGTTAGTACCTAACTAGTACCTTTAGTTACCTCAGGGAGTCAGATGGTTTCCCTATGGTTAATGCAGAAAGTTGAAGGGAAAACTTAATTTTGGCCAACTGCTATTTTAATCATACCCAGATAAGATTTCATGATAGAGTTTGCATCTAAAATACAGTAAGATAGCTGGAGTATGGTTATGCGTATGCTTTTTTGCAACAGGCTTGGAGGAAATAGCATATGAAGCAAAAAAGTGTTAATTTGTGGCCCATTAACCACATAATCTGAAATCTGTATTATACATGACATGATTTTTATCCTGAGCCATAGCTACAATCCCTTGGCTCTTGTTAGCTGTCTTGATTCAAAAGGCTCTTCCTGTTTGTTTGGGGTTTTTTATTACCCGTTGGTAAAGTTATTTAGTCACACAGCTCTTCTACCAAATATTGAGATGATCAGCGTTCCCTCTAGTTTAAATGGCTTTATTGATGATGTGACTACTTTAAATTGTTGCAGTCCTTTGGAAGTGGTCACTGTGGGTATGTCTCATTTGTTTTTACCTCTTGGGGGCTCATGTTTGCCAGTTTTAGCACTTATGGTATTTTATCTAAAACATTTTGTGCCTCTCCTGTGAAAATACAGGGAGCAAAGCTGATATACTGGGACTGAATACTTATGCAGACATGCACAGATTCTAGAGCTTAAATATATGTACACTTATGTTCATTTCAGTCTTGGACCATTCAAGACTTTGAAGTTAAAAGCTATGATGTTAAAACAGTCAGTGAAGTAATTTTAAGAGTCAAATGAAGATAAGTGAAGTGATAAATGAAGAAGTGATAATGTGCAGTACTTTTAGTGGTCACAGGAAACAGAAAGTGCATCAAACCTAAGTTTAGGTGTCATGCAATAGCAGAATGAATCCCACTATCCATACTTATAAAGTAGTTTAAACGTTTTCATGGCTGTATTCTTTAAACATCCCTCAAAGTTTGAATTTACTTGGAAAATCCATATGTAGAGCCCTACACTAGGATCTAACCGTGCAACCAGAAAGAAAACGCAGGATGGCAACATCATTGTTTCCCTACATGCACAAGGAAGTTTAACTCTGTAGTAATTTTTGCATTAATGCTAAGATCCTGATTTGGCTTTCAAGAGGAGGGGGAAGAACAAAAAGTTCCTGACATTTCTCTCTTGGTCCACTACTAACTCTTAGAAAAAACTGATCATGGTAGCTTTCTTGCTTCCTTTTAGTAATTGCTGTAGGAATCTCAGACAAAATTCAAACTGAAACGCCAACATTTGAGTCTTTGTCTCTGTGTCGAGCACAACATTTTGTCACAACCTGCTTTTCTACTATCACTTATAGTAACTTTTTTCTTTTTGTAGTTTGCTGCTTTCCTGCTCTTGGTGGTATATCCTTCAATTTAAAATGACAACTAAGCCTATCAGTGTGTATTATCATCAGTAATGCAGGGGAAAAAAGCTTTTATGACAAATTTATTCTCAGTTGTGACAACTAGGTATCAATTAGTGATCATCAGGCAGGTAGGAGTGGTGCTTTGGCCATCAGTGACATGATCTGTCCAGACAAGAGAGAATAGCGTTTTTCTGATTAAATATTCTCATGATTATGCCATTTCCTCTTAGCACCTCTGTGGTGTGAGATGTGGTGCTCACACCTTGCTGGCACTTGGTGAACCCTCCTGTTGTCATCACTTCCTTGGAAGACTCTTGTTCCTCTCAGCCTCTGTGATATCTGCTTCCAAAGCAGTTTCTGCAGTTTCTGTGGGGAAACAACTTTTTATCATTTGGGTTCATCTAAGAACGTACAGGCTAGTGAGATTCATCACATCTAGGTGTCCCAGTTTGTAGGTTTGCTATGTGGTTGGGTAAGGAATGTTTTGTTAATAGTAATTTATTTTGAACTCACCCTTTACTTATGCCAGGGGAAAATGCTGACAAAAATATTTGTTTAAGTCATAGTGACTAGCTGTTATATTTCCAAATGTTCATAAAATACACAGATGAAAGAAAATACAATACCCACTTGTACTGAGATTAAATATGGAATGACTCTTTTACCCCAGTTTTCAGTCAGATCAGAAACCTGACTCCCCTTACACCCCCAAGCTCCCAGGGAAACCCTGGTGCAGGACAGAGGTTGGAAGCTTGTGGCCAGTTTTGGGGGCACAGTAATTTTAAACCAACTGGCTCAGCCCNACTCTTTTACCCCAGTTTTCAGTCAGATCAGAAACCTGAGCTGACTCCCCTTACACCCCCAAGCTCCCAGGGAAACCCTGGTGCAGGACAGAGGTTGGAAGCTTGTGGCCAGTTTTGGGGGCACAGTAATTTTAAACCAACTGGCTCAGCCCTTTATTTACTGACATGTTTAATATGCTACCTACTAGTCAGCTATTTGCTACTGCTGTACTTAGGAGAAAGATCTGTCACTCCTTTAAGTAGATTAAATTTGGTTGTCATTGTTTTGGAGATGCAAAAGTTGTTTTGCCAAAGCAGTTGTCATCTCTTGCACTTGACTGTCCAGTTAAGAAGTCTGACACAGCAAGGGCTAAAACGTGGTTTTCATGACTTCCTTCGTGTTGTTTCCTATCTTAAGATGTAGCTCATTAGTAGGCCTTAATTAGACCAGACATCACTTTGTGGTGCCAACGGACTTGGGGTGATTTTTCTCCTAAGCCTTTTTTTCCTAGCATTTTCATATCAGTGCTACAATCTGTAAAGCAAAGCTTTTGAAGTAGCAGTTAAGAGGGATAAGTTGGTTTTGGTGAGGGGAGGTTGAAGGAAAATGGTAAGTAAAACAGAAAAATAAAACTGGATTACTAGTCCTATAGATGTTTTAAAACATACATTAAAGTCTGAATCAGTGTTCATACAACAGCACCAAACGCAGGATTAAAATGTAGAGGGATCTCAACCCAAAATCTGTACACACGCAGCAGAGCTGGGCAATCATCACCAAGAACATCTGGGTGATGAGCAAGGAGGAACAGAGAATTCATGCAAGCTGAATTCATTCCTCTCTTCATCCTCGAAGGTACCCAGAAGTCTTGGGCAGATTTGCCATTTTTATCTGGTGTCTCCCGGATGGAAGCATGTGCTCTGCAGCACACATCCATGGGGAGCCCAAGACGTCCGAGCTTCACATGTGTGTTAAATTGGGGAAGAACTGGAACTACTGCACACACGCTGTGTCTCAGCCTGTGCATGTGTAAAAGCCACTGGTGTGAAATTTGCATTCAGAGCAAGAGGCTGGCACTAAGTGGGGCAGCCTGTAAAGACCTAGACAAAGGGCCAGAGTCTCTGCATCCCACCTGGAGAAAATCTCCAAGTGGAGAAAGCAAGTGTGTCTGGGAAACATGGACAGTCCTGCTCTTGATACTGTTTGGGCAAGAATTTCTGTGATTCCATAGTGACAGACTGCACCTAAAAAGATGCTGTTATTTTCAACTAAAATTAAATATCTAGTTCTACTGTTAGATTATACCTGGTGTGCTGCAACTTCAGGGACTGAGGCTGATGATACTGATGGCCCTGATCAAACTGTGGAGCTTGATTCTTTAGCTGGGATGCAAACCGCACTGGCTCAAACGAGCTTTTTGGAATTTTTTGCCCCGCTGCAGAATGGATTTTATGTTGTAAAAATAAAAGTATGTAGTCTTTGCTACGTGCTTAATAGACATCTAGCTCTTTAATCTTAAACTACCTAAACCAAATAAAATAAACCTGTGTGCTTGCTCTGTTCTGAACAAAGCAAAGAAAGGGCAAGAGAAATGATTTTGTTTTTCTTTCACATGAATACATCATAACTACGAGAAGCATTCAGGCAGGAAGATCATGAGCACTCTATATGACTGTATAATAACCTAGAAAAATAAATAAAGGTGGCTGAAATCCTGTTTCCTTTATGATGTACTGTATTGTAGTAGAGAGTGGCATTTTTTTAGTTTTCATTCCAATCATGTAATGAGATATAGTTTATAAGAATGTGGCATGCAGAGGTAGTCACTTCTTCTCAAGTGCTTGATTTTTTGATTTGCCTGTGGAAATTGTGGCTTATGTGTTCACTCACTTACCAGTATTCCTTCGTGAGTATGTGAGAAGGCACACCTTACTAGGGATGCTTTCAAATTCATGGCTCTGATGCTCTGAGAAAGTATTAAGAGTAGGTTTGGGTTTACTATGCCAGACAAACAGAGATAAGCACCATTAAGCTAGAAAAAAAGTCAGAGAAAATATTAAATCATCACAGATCTGGTAATTTTCTGGTCACAGAGGGACCCTCCAAAGAAATATAAACGGAGGGAAAAATTTTCTGTCAAATGTGCTTAGCTGTACAGACACCGTTTTTTCCTGTGGCACATTTACCTGCTGTGAAACTTTTATCTCCAAATTACCAGAAAAAAATACCCTTCTTTTCTTTTCCTTTCCCACTTAAAAATAAACAAAGAAAATGGTTTTCAAGGACTGTTTTAAAATATCTGCTTCAAATCAAGACTCAAATTTATTTAGTCCATTTCAACTTTTTCACTACTGACTTTTACTGCAGATTAAGGAAAGTTCCTGCACTAGTAAATATTAATTCATGAAAGTCACATTTTCACAGCTTTGTCAACAAAACACAAAAAGAATTAACGAATTTTACCAAATGTGAATTCAAAGATTTTGTGCATTTAACTACTCCAGTTTGATTCTAAGCTCTCTTTCCTAAATATATGTTAGGTCATGTTTCCCAAATGTATTCAGCCATGTGATATGTAGTACCAGCTCATTCATATCAGATGAAGTGTGACTGGAAATAAAGCTGGATCTTTTAAAGAAGACACAGTCCTTTGCTCCATATTTCCAAACCAAAATAGCCAAGTTCATTGTATTTTTGCTACATTTCATTACTGCTCTTCTTCCTTCTAAGTGAAGACTAATGTAAAGACAATCACTAAAGAAGCAGCAATCATAATACCCTATACTAACTAAATTCAGACTTACGGCTACCCACAGGAGAAATACATGACAGATCCATTGTTCTGTATTAGCAGGATATTGTCCCAGTATATGAACACATGCAAACTTTGAAGGCTTTGAATATTTAAGGCAAGACACTAGTGGCTCATCCCAGTGGGAACCACAGAAAAGGGGAACCTGATTAAATTTAATGTCATTGTCACTTTTTTTTCCATTGCTAAGAATTATATAGGTAGCCATAGCTACCACACTGTTCAGACACCATGACCACAATATTCTCCCTCAGAGGCTGGCGTCAAGGGCTGAATTATTCACTCCAAGAATGCGATTCATTACTAGATGTGATTCTCTCAGATTAAAAGATTTGTCAGTACATAAAATACATGTACATATTCTAGTAGCTTATTTTGAAATTGCTGTTATGCCCTTGCTAACCTCAACAGACACCAATTTTTATTGGTATAACTTAAGTTTGGAGCACATCTGCCCCATTGAGAAAGCTGTAAAGTAACTGAGCAGCTTTTTACTGTTTACTGTACAACAAATCATGAAGTTGAAAACTAAGGCAGGAATATGTAGGAGGCTACTTACAGACAATGCAATTAAAATAAGAATGTTTTTAAGCTAGTTTCTTAGAAATGTTTGCCTGCTTAACTGTCTCCTTACCTATTGTTTATTCTGTCAGATGAAACCTCAAATAAATATTCTGCTTAACTGTGGAAAGCACATAACTCTGTTTCTCCACTGCTGTTTCTGTTGCTAACTCCCAACTTCCCCGGACTTGCTTCACAGTGCTATTCCTAAGTTGGATAGACTAATTAGACTCATTTCCATCCCAAATAACTTCTGTGAGCATGCCTCATTTACCACTCACTGAGTTACATGAATAAAGAAATGTCTCTATCTGCGAGGATCTGCCCAGTGTAAAATGGCTGGTTCCTCTAACATGGGTAGGGAATAACATTTTCTCCTGTGTGTGATACTAGTAGAAATGATTTCATAATTTTTCCTTTTTGCTCACAAGGAAAACCGAGTTCTAAAATAAAACTCCAGCTCACGGTGCTAACAAAGTTTAACACCACAGCAATCCTTTCACACACGTTGATTGTTCTGACTGAAACTCAAAGTTTTGTGGAGTTTAGGGGTGCGACAGTGCTGAGCATGAGACGGGCAGGACCATTAACATTTATGCAACATGATCTCAACGGGGAGGCTGATGACAGGCAAAGTGGCAGAGCGCCCTATTCTATTCCCCTAATTGTTTCCAGCAAGTAGTGTATGGCAGGATTTTAGGGAAGAGCTGGTAGGTAAGCAGAGAACTGCTTCACTCAGTGGTTTTCTCAAACCCCTTGGTGTCTGCTCGGAGTCTGTAGGAGCTGCACAGGATGCTTACTGCAAATCGTGCCACAAAGCTACACAGGGCCCATAGAGACAAAATCTGAGAGCAGAGAGAATAAACATGCATACCGAATGCTTATAAACCAGTCCATTTGCCAAAGTTGATTTTAATCAATGAATCAAAAACTTTCTCTCCCTTTTTTTTTTTTTTTTTTTTTT
>VWZT01002923.1:355340-418962 GCA_013397055.1 Pachycephala philippinensis
TGTGTTAGTTGCAGAGAGGCAAGTATGTTATGCATTTTTTTTCAGTAGTGATTTTTTAAAATTAATTGGTCTGTTATGGTTTCCAGAAAGATTTAATATCCATAATCCTATTTTGAATTCAAGAAAGGGATTTCTGAATAATACAGGTAGTCATTTTTGAGTAGTTAATATTGTAAGTTAACAATAGGTAATTTAACTAATGTAGCTTCTAACTTGCCAGAGGCCTTTACTCAAATCAGGTATTTTCTCCTGCAATGAACTCTTTGAAATTAAGGTGCCTACTCACAGCAGACAACTCCTGAGCTGAACTAAGGTATCAGCAACAGTATGGCCAGCAGGACTAGGGAAGGAATCATGTCCCTGTACTCAGCACTGGTGAGGCTGCCCCTCAAATGCTGAGTTCAGTTCTGGGCCCCTCACTACAAGAAGGACATTGAGGTGCTGGAGAGAGTCCAGAGAAGGACAACAGAGCTGGGGAAGGGTCTGGAGCACAAGTCCTGTGAGGAGTGGCTGAGGGAGCTGGGGGTGTTTAGCCTGGAGAAAAGGAGGCTCAGGGGACACCTCATCACTCTCTACAACTGCCTGAAAGGAGGCTGTAGCCAGGTGGGGGTTGGTCTCTTGTCCCAAGTAACAAGTAATAGGACAAGAGGAAATGGTCTCAAGTTGTACCAGGGGAGGTTTAGATTGGATATTAGGGAAAAAAAAAAAAAACTTAACAGAAAGGGCTGTGAAGAATAGGAATAGGCTCCCTATATAATAGAAAGTGTTGGAGTCACTGTCCCTGAAGCTATTTAAAAGCCATGTAGATACGGCATCTGTGGACATGGTTTAGTGGTGGACATGGGTTAATGGTTGGACTCAATGATCTTAGAAGTCTTTTCCAACCTAAATGACTCTGTAATTCTAAAGATAAATTAGAATTTACTAAGACCATTCCATTTAGTAAGACCAAAAGCACCACTCAACTTTGGTCTCTTCAGAGACTGGAGCCAGTGTGGCTTCCAGTAGCCCTGCCATTTTCCTAGAGGCAACCCAAATCCCAACAGAAAAGCCTGAATTTGTGCCAGTGTGTGAGGGCAGCACTGCCAACAGCTGTTGACCTCCTGGAGGAGTGGGCAATCCTGCTGCTGCTCTGGCTGGTCCATCATGAGAGATGGAGTGTGCCCTGCCCCAGGCACTGATAGACAGCTACTGGCCCAGCATCCCCCTCTCCCCCCATACAGAGGGATGCTTGCACTCTGGAAGCCTCTCTCAACTACAGAAGCAAGATAATCAGAAAGCAAATATTGCCCCAATGTAGGTTTAAGTCAATATTTTGGGCTGCTGCCTGGGCTATTTGATGACAGCCAGAGGTTGGAGGTCACCTACCTGTTTGTGATGGCAGCAGGAGCACAGGAGGCAGCAGCATTCTTCCTTGCCACTGTTCAGCTAGGTTTGTTTGCAGGTTGAGTACTTCAATCACAGAACTCATCCCATTCTCTTCACTGGGAGCTTTCTGCTCGTGCAAAAAGGAGGGACTCAGAAAACACCCAGTTCTTCTTGGTGACAACTCCTATTTTGAGTTCTTCTGGAAAGCCTTTTGCCTCTCTTAAAAATTTGTGAGAGATAACAGTGATAAACCCAGAGGCAGCCTGAACGGGATCAGGATTTGGTGCTAAACATTAAAGCTTCTGTCCACAGCACTAGAGAAAAGGGGACCTCGGAGGCCATCGGTGTAAAGCGTGCGGAAAGGCGCCGCGAGCGCTCTGCTCCGCAAAGGAAGCCTGGCATCTAGTGGACATTAGCTGTTGCATCACTTCTGCCTTTTTGGTTAGTAGGGATGAAGGCTACTTATACACCACCCAAAAACTCGTTCTGACCCCAAGCTGGCGTGCCTGACTGCGAGTTGTAGTCAGCTTTAGTCCTAATCGTGGTTAAAAATTCACGGCAACTCTTAGATCTGGTCCGCTGCCACTTAAAATGTCGAGCTCTATTATAAACAGCTCTTTCCCGGAACTTGCTTTTATGCCATAAATCCTATTTTCTCTGGGTTTTTTCCCCCATAATGAATGTACATGTGTGGAAAAAACAATATTAGAAGATATGTGAGGAAATCGTGCTGAATACTTGCGCAGAAGGAGAGATGCAAGATACAGTATCAGTAAAAGTAACTACATGAAGGACTCGCATAGTTATCATTTAATCTCAGATACATTTTTATTAGTTGTTCCAACAAGACGCAGCCCCCCTAAACTTCTTTCCTTACATTCTGAAGGTAATTTGAGTGTACATTACTCTCCTTGAGTACCAGGTCAGCATTTAAATGCATTTTCTTTCTTTTTCTTTACTTTTCTATTCTTATTCAGAGTTTATACTAGGCCAAGGGGTGAGTATGTGTCACCCTGTGTCACCCTGCCTTGAACAGATTTGTTCCTTTCACTTAGAGCAATATTTTTCTGTACTTACTTACGCTAAGTTGTATCTTACTATGCACTCAGTCCCATTGGAAATAATAAGATTAGCTTTAAAATAAGGTAGCATGCAACATTAACAGAAGGAAAGAACTTGATCCATGTAATAATTAAATTATTTTACATTTGTTAATTAAGTAAAATTGTATTCCACTGGGGGGGTTACAGTAGTTTAGAAAAAAAAAATTGAGGTTAATAATTTTCTCATAAATAACTCAGTAAGACAACAGATGGACCTAAGTCTCTGAAAAAGCCTTAGCAAGAAAAAAAGTTTCATCTTTAAGTTGATTTTGAGCACTTTATAAATGTCGGTGGCAGTTTTCTCCCCCTGGTGGCCAGCAGAATGAGCGTGCTTTGGTTCCTAAATCAGCAACATCCCTGTTCCTGCTCTCCCTCCTTACGAGTCTGATGACGAGATTTTTGCCCAAAATGAAAATCGCTAGTGGGCCAGTATTTAGCACACAAGTCATTCTTTGTTATCGATAGAAGTGGTGAGAGAGTTCTTCAGAATTCTTCTCAAGACATCAGTGGAGCAGTAATTGCACTTGTGACAAGCAGATGATGGAGTTGCCTTGCTTCAGTAAAAAATTCTGTCATAATTAAATTGTTTAACCAAATAGCCTCAGAAAAGAAAAAGGCTTAAGAATATGTATTTTATTCTTCTTGGCCTTTTTAAAGGAGAGAACATACTTTAAAATCATCTGCTTGTAAAGCTAAGACACAAGTGACAATAATGTTAATGACTTCACGAGTATTTGAAAACTTAGCTGTCAGCATACTAGAAAGTTAGAAAATGAGGCACCACAGTACTTGCTAGGGAATAATTAGTAAATAGCTTATGCTATGCAGGCAATATATATTGTGTTTATTTGTGCTTAATGTGCCATGCCAACTAAGAGGCACATTTGTTTTCATCCCAAAAGGTTTATTCTGTTTTAATTGAAAATGTCAACAAAGCCTTAAAATGTGAAGCAAGACTTCAGAAAACCTGGTTAACCATTCCCCTTGCCCTGCCCTTCAAAAAGAAACAAATATAAACAGCTAGAAATTGAAAAAACTCTGGAGATTAATTTTGTGTGCTGCCAAGCTCCTCTTGTGCTGGCTCCCACAGTGAAAGAGAGGACCTTTTAAAAACATGTTGTATGGGAACAAACCAGGGACAAGATGGTATTTGTATGGATCATGCCCATTGGTTGACAGCTACTTTACAGACTGCTTATCAGCTTGATTTCCCCACCTCTGAGGCTGGAGATGCGTTGGCTGGGTGATCCCTGTGCTCCAGCTCTTGGCTTTGCTGGGATAGCAGGAGGAGAAGAAAAGTTGCCCATTTCCACATTTGCCACAGATTTCTGTCTGTCTGTCTGCCTTTTTGATGTTCATCACAAAGTGTGGCTGGCAGCAGGGATAAGAGAACCCCCGCCAGCCCCAGCCCTTGGCAGGCAGACAGACAGAAAACTGGATCCTGACCCCAGCAACAGCTGCAGTCACTGTCAGGGGCTGGGAAGTTCGTCCATGCAGCCAGGGCCTGTCTTTCCTTTCGTCCCTGAGCTACAGAGGGGCAGAGACTACGGGGGATGAAGCAGCAGGTATTTAGGGGCAGTAGCATCTACCTCTAGAACCTGTAGGCTGGTTCATCATAGCTTGAGATCCAGTCCTTTGTTCAGCATTTGCCTCTTCCCACTTTGCATTCTTACCTTAAAAGTAGCTGGGAATTTGGGGGGTTGTTACATCCCTGATAGTCTCATCACAACCCATATTTGAGTAAATAGACTCAAACATTGTTTTTTCTCATTCAAAATATGTACATATTGTCCAAAGAAAACTGTAATGTATTGAAATCAACTCCATGGGCTTGTTCATTTGATATTTCTGTCTCATATGGTAAAAATTAATCAAAAGACTTAACTAAGGAATGCTTCCATGAGGTCTGCATGACTTTCTGAGTTGTCCCATGTTGTTCTCATCAAAACTGGGTGCAAGAAGACAGATTAGGGAGCTGGGGAAAGCAGACTAAGGAAACAGAGGAAGAGAGAGAAATAATAATTTTTAAAATGTAGTTGGAAAAGGCAGCAGGAGATCATCTAGCTATTTTTCTGCCTGAAGGCAGGATCAACTATAACTATGTCAGCTTTGACAGATGTTTGCCTAACTGGTTCTTAAAAGTTTCTAATGATGACGAATTCACAATCTCACCAGATGTTATACTCCAGTGTTTAATTATCTCTATGGTTTGAAAGAATTTCTTAAGCCTAATGCAATCACTACATGTTCTGTTTTTCACGAAAATAGGGGACAGATGTTTGTCTACCTCTTGCAGTGTTTTTATGTGTGCTTGCAGACATGTTCTCCTTGGTATTCTCTGCTTTATATTCAACATGTCCCACTTTATTAAACTTTTCCTTAAAAGCCATGATCTCAAGAAATGAGAATAAATAGAGGTTGTTTCTGAACTGTCTCCAATTCAGCCACAATAAAACAAGCTGTATGTCTCAAACTGTGTCCCAAACTGGACACAGTTCTCTTGCCTTACTGGGCACTGGGCATAACAGTTCTGCTCAAAGAAAAGAGCAGTCTTGGAGATGTGCTGTTTTAGCATAACCAAACATGGCATTTCCATTTTTCATAGTGGTGTGACCTGTTATCACTCCCAGTTCTGCTTCTCCAGAAGAATGGTTTTGTAGGCTATGTTTTTTCTCATCTGCTTTCTCTGTATTTCTGCCACTCCTTTTTTTTTTTTTCCTTTTTGATCCTGTATGGAACAGTGATTTTTGCTGTTGTGTAACACATAATATTTTTCTAACAATTTCTTTAATTTGCAAGATCACTTTGGATTTTAATCTTAATTTCAGTGCAGTACTTCCATCATGCTTACAGTCCTGTCTCAGTTTGGTGTCATCTGCAGTTTGCATCTTGTGACCTGGGTTGTAAATACATAGACTGGACAGAAGCCACATGAACCCCCCCCCCCCAATATCATAAATTCTTCCATACTGACCACTCACTGTTGGGCCATTAATCAGTTCTGGAAATTGATCTGCGTTGTGTTTCTAAGGCTTATGGGTATGCCATAGGATACCCCAAGTTATGGATCTGTCATAAAGACACTCTGCCAAAAGCCTGACTGAAGTCAACACAGATAACATTTGCTGTTTTCTCCATATTCATAAACCTTCCTGCTCTGCTTCAAAACAAGCTAAATTGGTTTGACGTTGCACATTTTCACAAATCCATGCTGGCTGCTGCTCCCTAGGTCTGTGTGTGTGGGGCGAGGGTGTGGGTGTGCATTAAGTGATTATAACTCCTTGGCATTTTATTGGCATAATAGTTCTCTCTCATTAAAAGTGTTTCAAGCTTGGTTGTGTCATAGCCCTGAAAATTATCTTTCACTTTAGAATAAATATAAAATCTCACTATACAGATAGGACAGGAAATTGTCATCCTTTCCCCAAATGTGTGAAGCTTTTACTGTGTGCAAAGAGTTAAATGCAGCCTAGTAACAGTAATCCTTTCTTGCAAAGTTTATAATATGACAGAGTTGAATAAAATAGCAGTTAAAAAATGTCATGTAAATCCCAGTTTGCCTGTGTGACTTTTCTAAATCCCAAAGTTTTAAAGATAGCTTCTTAATGAGACTTTCAAGGACTAAAAATATTTCTCTAATATCAAGATACATTTTTAGGAATGAGGCTTATTTTCCTTGAATGCAAAATAAAATGAAACGAAGTGTATTGTTCCGACCGCAGAAACAGAAATGAAGGAAGGACTCTGATACTAGGAGTGGAAGTGTATCTGTACTTACTCTCTTTCTGTGTGCATTTACAAAAACCATTACTCCAGCTTTTAAATATCAAGATTTGAAGTAAGAAATTATAGTCGGTTATAAAGAAACCTGAAGAAAGTATAAAAACAGCTCAAAGGACAATTTGAGTTTTTCTCTTAGAAAAATAACTGGCCTATGTATTTTTAGGATAAGATTTTTTTTTTTTATCCAGTACAAGCAAAGACTCTATTAGCATTCTGTTTGCAGTAAAATGAGGGTTTAGAATTTAAAAGCATGAATTAACAAAAAGGGGTATAAAACAACACATAAATGTATGTAATGAAAGCTTGTGTATGCCTTGCTCCAGTTCCTTTGAGATTCAGAGCAGTTCATCACAGAACTCTGCTACTGCTTATGCACTAATAACATGCTAGTGAAATTTTACTTGCTTAAGGCCAAATTCTGTCCTTGAAAGATACTCTTTTAGAAGTCCAGTCCTTCTCTCTCTCAAAAGTATCTGGGGAAAAATAACTAGATCAGGTTTTATAAATACAATTTGAAAAAAAAAAAAAACAACCAAAACCCTGTAAAAATGTTTGGTGCAAACATGTATTTGCTCCTGTGTATTTATTTATGCAAGCCCCATGACATTGTTTTGGTGAATTATGGGGACAGTTACATGAATGCTGGGTCAAAGAACTTGAATTTCCTGTTCATTTTTACTGTGTCAGTTTCTGTACCACACAATGTCAAAACTGCCACAGTATAGGAGAGTTACAGCACTGTAGCCTGATAGAAGTCAGCCAGAAAGGAAGCATGGAAGCACACAATGGAAATGTATTTGTTTCAATCGACTCAGGAGGTATAAAATACATGTTGGCCTGCACTTTTGAGGTTATGCTGCTCTCAGAATGGTTCCTTGAAGCAAAAAAGTGATTTGTCTGTGATTTGCAAACATTATGGGAGGTCTCAGCTGCAGGTGACAACCCAAAATCCTTGATAATGATGTATGTTCATACACTTCTGACCCTTCTTTCCATTCTAAAGGTCATATATTCAGCATTTCAGGCAAAACTGATTCTGATGAAGCTGCTTTTTTCTAATGTTTTTAACTCTTTATGTATTAAATAAACAGCAACTACTGCTTTCCTTTCTAGCATAATTTTCTGACTCAATAGAGATTCTAAGTGCTCAGGATTTGGGGGATGCCATTAAATCAGGGGTGACAAATTGGGCAGTAGATGATCATCCGTGACTATGTGCTATCATTAATGGTTTAAAGGATCTAAAGATAGCCTGCAGTCCTGTGGTGAACTCTGCATGGGTGATCTGCTGTGGGAGCAGAACGAAAAGTGAAACTCCATGATTGTCCCAATGAAACTGGTGCTCCAGCCTTAGGCAGATTTATCCACAATTCAGCAGGTGGAGTAACATTCACCTGGAAGTAAAAACAAAAAACCCCAGCAGAAGTATCATGGGATGCATAGTTTCTGACAAGTCACAGCCTTCTGAGAGCTAGCCAAACCTTTGATTATGGTTAGCTTGATTTCTGAGAGAGCATTTGCCCAATTGAATGAAATAGGTAGCAAGCACAATGTCTGAAATTCTGCACTCATGTTTTTGTCTCTCTTGTTTCTTAATCAAATACATATAAACTCAAAAAGAGCAACTAACTACTTCAGAGAGGTAGGGAAAAATAACTGTGTTTACTTTTTTACAAGTAAAACAACAACAAAAAAATAAAATATATATATATATATATACACACTATAAGCTCAATCTTGAAATAACAGTACTGGAAATAAATTACCTCAAATAACCTCAGGTGAGGGGGGGGAAAAAAAAAAGTAGAAATGTTCTAGAATGGTAGTAGAGTAGTAGAATGGTTCATGTTCCTAGAAAACATGAACCACACCAGACAGCTTTAAAGTATCTTCATACACACAAAAAAATTATACTTATGTAAAGTAGTACCAATATAAAACCTGTCATACTACAAAATAAGCCTTATTCTCTTATTCCTTCCCAAAGGGTATTCTTTTTTATTGTTTGCTGAATAGAAAAAAACCCTGTCTATGCAATGGACTGTAAAAACAAAAAAACCCTTGGGTAAAAGAGAAAAGAGACAGTTCTGACCTGAGGCCTTACTCTGCCATCACTGTGCAGCTCCCACAACAAAATAGTTTGGATATTCACATATTTAGGTATGGTGAGGTTGCTACAGCAATGCCATGTGCTATGTACATCTCTTGTTGCTTTTTCAGCGGCAGCTGAATTAGTTTTAACATTTTAATAGATTTTCAAAATTTTGGGGGGTTTTTTGTGGTTTTTTTGGGGGGTTTTTTTGGTTTTTTGTTTTTTTGGGGTTTTTTTTTGTTTTTTTGGTTTTTTTTGTTTTTTGTTTTTTGTTTTTTTTTTTTTGTTTTTTTTTGTTTTTTGTTTTTTTTTTTTTATTATTTAGAATCAAGTACAAACCCATCTGCATTTAACAACTGGTCTTGTTGCTCACAATTTAAAACAAAGCAGAAGCTCTTTCCACCTATCCTATACAATATTTGGGGGCGAGGCCCAATAGAAGTGCTGTAAGGATTTACCTCTCACAGACCCTTTTGATTTTATACTAGAGTACAACTTCAGTGGGTTCTCATGTGGTAGCTGAGGTAAACCTTCCCCTAATACAAAGTTGCTTGAAGTGACAGGGCACAAAAAGGGCATGAATCAAAGGTGAAAGAACAATAGTTGAAACAACAGAGACTTGTCAGGAATGGCTGTAGATACATTTTGTCTTGGCTGATTATTTACTAATGAACAAGAATTTTAGTGCCTTGCCAATTTCCAAAATGTAACGTAGAATGCAACTCTTTGTGTCTCACCAGGTTTTAACTCCTGTTATCAAACTCTTAAAATTGAATTTCCTTCTGCTAAAGACAATGCAAATTCAGTTTGCATCAATTTCAAAATGAGTGATTTTAAACTGATATTTTCTGTTTTCTTTTGCTTCTCTCAGTGTTTGGGCCATTATTATATATCACTGATCTATAAACCTTCATAAAGTTCTCTGAAGGCCTACATACCATCTGGTATGCTCCTCTATCACTGGCATAGCAACAAAACTGTGTCTTAAGCAAAAACAAGTCAAATGTAACAGCTCTAATGTTGCATGTAAAGCAATTCTGTATATAAATAGATCCTTTTCAAATTTCTGCTGCCATTCTTCAAAAAAAAAAAAAAAAAAATTCACAAATCAGCCTTCCGAACAATAGCAGACAGCAATCTGTCAGTTCTCCAGTACCCGAGCTGTCTAACCAGTGTCATTAGCACCTCAAAAAAGACGTTTTGCCTGTCTTGCTTGCCAGGAACTCGGGATAGCTTGTTAACAATACTAATACCTACCAATTACCCAGTCTTTTCAAGTTCAAAGCACTGTAAAATGTGAAGTAATCTGCTGCAGCATTTTCTAGGTTCATGCTAATTCCTGTAAACGCAATGCTTTTAAAATCCGGCATGTTCTGGAGTATTCTATTTAATCCCCTTCATTTTCACTGTTTTCTTATCTTGAACTTGCTTTTTCTTCCAGGTTCTGGGATTCATGTCTTTTTTCTTATCTTTTCCCACAAGACTGGTGTTCCTGACTGCCTTGTTGAGTCACAAACACAGACTGACCTGAGTGCATGGTCACGTTTACACTTACTTTCTCCTCTTTCATCTTTCTTTTCTCAGCTTTTCAAACATTACTCTTGCAGCTTTGCAGCGTCACAGCCCATTTGTCTCTGTACATTTAACAGCGTTGTTTGACTGTGTCCTCCAAATCAGTCAAACCATATGACTTGACACCTATCACATGCACAGTTTGTTATCCTTTCCTCATGGAAAAAGTGGTCTGAGTCTTGTCAGAGTCCTTAACCTTTAGACGCTTCGATGTGTTGCAATAAGCTTGTGTGAGGCAAGCACCCCAGAGGTGCTAACAGCGGTACCAAAGCTTTGCAAAGAAGCTCATGAGCTTTGTTATGGTTATCAGGTCCCCAGAAGGAGCCAAATTCCCTGAGCTAAAGTGTCCTCATGGACCATACTTTTTCCTCCTCTAACCCACACCCAGCTTTACTTCTGATGTACCTACAGGCTTCTTTATTCCCATTTTTGGAGTAATTTGCCTTTTAAGTGGGTAGAATTTCAAGTTGGTAGAAGTCTGAGCCTGTGCTGACAGGCAAAACCGTCTCCCATTTTCAGAGTGACCTGCTCTTTGCATGAAAGCCCTTGATCTCTTGCCTTTTTCTATGTCAACAGTGAGTCTAGCCCAGGCACTCCTTCTCTAGCATAGTTTAGTCCTCCTCAGAGGATAACCTCAGGGAATAACCTCAGATGATCTCTGAACTGCACTGCAAATCCACCTGTGCCTTGGCATCCACCTCTGGGGGCAAAATCACTCTTATGTTCCATTTACACTGGTATTTGGGATTAGCAGAATGCAGATTCCAACAAATTTAAACTCATCTGTTCTCCAAATTTTAGATTAATGTTTGATGTGAAGGCAAGACATCTTCATTGAAGCTTGATTTCCTCCAGATCCTTTTCCTTCTCAGGTGTTTGGCTACTGCAATTTAAAAGGCAAATAACTTCAAGGGTGAAGGAACATCCTGTGAGCCCAGAACTAGAGAGATGGCATGATGGATGGGGAAGTGGCTTCTTTTTCTGTTTTTCTGTTAGCTAGCACAATCTCTCCAGAAGGTCTTTATTAGCTGCTGCACCTGGCTCCCCAGTATAATTCTTATTCATTTCTGCCAGGCCTTGAAGCACTTTATTTCACAGGTGGCTGGTATTTGAAACGGCAGACGTGAAAAGGCAGTTTCAGTACCTCTCTACCACTTTACTATTTAAGGCCACCATTTCAGCCCTGGCAAGGTTCTCTGTGCAATACCAGGTAACCTCAGGTGCCTTTGCCCTGTGACCACACATCCACTGAAATCCACCATGGCAGCAGGTCCTGACCCAAGACAGCAAAAGGAGGTGTTTTCCCACCTATTCTGCCAAAGGAACACAATGCTGGTATAACATGTTGAGGAACCTAAGCTGAAAAATGGCCTAAATCCACACCTGAAGGATGGGGTACCAACCAGAGGGACCTGGACAAGCTTGAGAAGCGGGTCAACGGGAATCTCGTGACGTTTGACAAGGCCAAGTTCAAGGTGCTGCACCTGGGTCAGGGCAACCCCCGGTACCAGCACAGGCTGGGGAATGAACAGATCAGAGCAGCCCTGCCCAGATGGACTTGGGGTGCTGGATGAGAGGCTGGACATGGCCCAGCCATGTGCACTCACAGCCCAGAAAGCCAGATGTGTCCTGGGCTGCATCCAAAGCAGTGTGGGCAGCAGGCCCTGGGAGGGGATTTTGCCCCTCTGCTCTGCTCTGGTGAGACCCCACCTGCAGTGCTGCATCAGCTCTGGGAGCTCCCAGCACAGGAAAGGGCATGGACCTGATGGTTCGGGGCCAGAGGAAGATGATCAGAGGGATGGAGCACCTTTCCTATGAGGGAAAGCTGAGAGAGTTGGGATTGTTCGGTGTGGAAGAGAAGGCTTAGGAGAGACCTAATGGTGGCCTTGCAGTACTTGCAGGGAGCCTACAAGAAAGATGGAGAGGGGCTTTTTTACAAGAGCATGTAAATGGACAGGGCAAGGGGGAATGGCTCCCATCTTAAAGCGAGTAGGTTTAAATTAGGCATTAGGAAGAAATTCTTTACTCTGAGAGTGGTGAGACACTGGAACAGGTTGCCCAGAAGAGTTATGAATGTCCCATCCCTGGAAGTGTTCAAGGCCAGGTTGGACGGGTTTTGAGCAGCCTGGTCTAGTAAAGCATGTCCCTGCGCAGGGCAGGGGGGCTGGAACTACGTGTCTTTAAGAACCCTTCCAACCCAAACTATTCTATGATTGTAGGACCCCGTATTTTAGGGTTCCAGATCTCCTATGACGGTCTTTTCGCGGTTCTCCACCCAAAGTTTCCAACATGGAAGGGGGTGTCAGGGTGTGAACACGCAATGATTTTGTATCAAAAACGTTACTCGTGAGATGTCTGGAGTTGGAACCCGCAAGTCTGCTTTGTCGCGGCGGCAGCAGCGTGAAACCCAAAGCCTCCAGAACCAGCGGGACCCCGCTAGCGGCGGATCCCGATCCCACCCCCCCCCCCGCTCCCGCCCCTGAGGGAAGCGCCTCCCGCCGCTCTCCAGGTACAAGGCGCGAAGGCGCACGCGCCCGCGCTCTCCGGCCGGGCGAGGCGATTGGCGGGAGGGAGTGTGACGTCATCGCCGCGCGCCGGCAGCCCCGCGCGCCGCTCCTGAGGGGAGCGCGTCGTTCTCGCTCCCGCTCGCCGGGCCGCATCCCGCCCTNGGCCGCCGTCAGAGGAGGAGGGAGGCCAGGGGAGCGCGGGGAAGAGGGAGAGAGGGTGGATGGAGGGATGGGCGGATGTATGGATGGATGGATGGATAGGCAGGCAGGAGCCTTCCGGCTGCCTGACAGCGTCGCTGGCCTCGCGTTTCTGTGGGAGCGCCGGCCGGTCCCTTCGGCAGCATTTTCCTGATCCATATTAGAGGGGCCCTGCCGGCTGTCTCCCCTTCCTGGCTTTTCCCACAGAAAGCGTACGAATATGAGCCTCTACAATTTGGACCGGTTCCGCTTCGAGAGGAAGGGGAAGGGAGCGGAGCAGGAGTCGCCGTCCCCGCCGGCGGCCCGGGCGGAGGCACCTGACGCTGCTGCCGCGGTTGGTGCCGCTGGAGGGGATGAGGATGAAGGTACGGATGACAACCGGCCAGACACTCCGGCTTCGGACGTGGCAGAGAGAGCTGGTGAGTCAGGTGTCTTGCCTGCAGCATGAGGATAGTGTAACTATTTAATTTCTAGAAACAAAGTAATTGTCTTTTGTTTTGGTGTTCGTTTGTTTGTTTGTTTTTCTACCCTCTTTGCGTGTTCTACAAATGTGTTTTTCTGTGCACACGTTTCACAACAATTTCTGCAAAAGTATCCTCATTTGTAGCAGTGTGTATGCTCTAATTGAATCTGTGCATTTACAGGCAAGTCAGTAACCTGAAATAACTTTTCTTTTTAACTGAGTGAATAAGCTTGAAGTTAAACATTGGAAGTATGTTATGCTTTTCTATTTATAAAATGTATTTACTGATACTTACTTTACACTAACATTTCAAGGTAGAAATGGCTTTTATTTGTTTGATAGATGCAGGACTGTAGACTTAACCTTTTGCGTGAAGTCCTTGGCTAATGCATAGTGGAGCATCACAGATGAAATTCAAAAGAGAGAGAACGGTTTGTTTTCACTTAGGCCTGGTTTTGCAAAGAGCTGAGAGACCTGCTTCTGATTCTCAGAAGCTGACTGTGTTAATGGTTTTGTAGTAACGTTCATTCTCATTTTGGGCAGAAGCTTGGGGTTTTCACGGGAACGTCAAAAACTTGCTTGTGTAGTAGTGTATTGGTTTCCTTTGGCTGTTCCTGTTCGGTTTTGTTGGTTAATGCTAATGACTGAAATTGCTGTCAAATGTGTAATCACATTGACCAGTAGGTCTTTCCTGTTACTGAGGGAGTAAGATTTGAACAACAGACAGTAACTCCTGCAGATTATTTGGTGTTTCTCAGACATTCCATATAAGTTCTGGTATAGCTGTCAAATTACAAGTGTTATTGGAGGGGACAGACTTTGGCTATGCATTCATTCAGAAATGGAACACCAATTTATGTTGATGTTGTTCAACTACATTTTTTTGCACATGACTTTCTCTTGGTGCAAAGCAGTTTTTCACAATACCTTATCTATGTAATAGCAGAGAACCTTTCATGCACAAGGAGGAGTTCCTCTTTTAAAGCTGAGCCAAGTCAGAATTACAGGAGATGGATATTTACTCTTCCCTGAATTTTGGTTTAGTGCAGGTTTACTGTTTTCAGTTGATTGGAGTGCTCTTCTATTTACATTAGTAAATATTAAGCAGTGTTCTGTGTTAAAATATATATAACATGTAAGTTGCCAGTGTGGGATTGAGTAACCTGTCCACTTGCAAACAATGTTCTGGGGACAGGGAGAACTTCACAGAAGAAGCAAGCAACTGTTAGTTCTGGCTTCTGGACATATGTCTTTGTAATGCTTGTACGGAAAAATGGACACTGTGAGGAAGTGCACTTTGGAACAGGTGTTCTCTTCCTGTTTGTGGTAAATCATTGTCTTGTGCTGTAGAGGAGTTACTGAGTGCAGGGGCCTCTTTGGAACTGCAAGTGTAGTTGTGAAGTAATGGATGGTGCTGCTTGTTTTGTGGCTTATTTGTCTTTGTGATTTATTTTATTTTAATACTATGTTTCTTCCTTTAATCTGCCTGCAGACTTTGTCAGTGTAAGCATGTAGCTAGACCATAGCTGCCAACAAACTTCAGTGCTTGTTTTTCAAAATGCTGGTCTTCCTTAGATTCTACAGGGGTAGGACTGTGGAGGAGAAGGGAAGTAATACCCAACTTAGAGGCATAAGCATGAGTTTAGATGCAAGGTAATAAAAAGATGAAGGGCAGCCTTAAAGAACTGTAGTACAAGGCTAAGTAGTGGTGAGGAAAACTAGTGGGGGATGGTGGTAGCTGACAGTGAAACAGGGTAGAGTGCAAGGGCAGGCAAAATTACAGCAAGTGTCCAACTGAAATAAGCATCCATTGACACAGATGCTGGTGTAGAGCTGGGGTACTAATTAACGTTTAAAATTGAGGTGTAATTGTTAGTGCTCTGCATATAGATAATGCTTCATTTTTCACAGATGTTGAGTGTTTAAAGAAGATCAGGTGGTTTAGTGACTTTTTCTCCCACTTACTTGCACATCGATGTTATGTAACCTATTTAAAGAATTAATAACCTTTTAAGAAATGAAGTCACATTTTCTACATCTACAGAAGTTAACCAAAAATAAAACACTCAGATTTTGTTTGCATGATATGAGGCACTTAAATGTTATAGAGAAGACTAGATTTGGTTAGCAGATGCTTGTCCTCCTTGTTTCCTAATTAGCGTCTGGAAGACAGAATTTTTCTTGCTTTGAGTCAAATGAAACAGTCAGATTTGTTGTTGTTGTTATTGTTGAATGGTCATGAAGAAGGCCCTAAGATGGGTTTATGGCACCGTGTGCTCGCTACTGCTAACTACACCAACAAGTCAGGCTATGGAGTTGTTCTAAACAAGAAGCAGTTTACACCAAGTTCACCAAAAATAACTTGCCCTAATACTCCGTGAATCATGTGAGGACAACAATTACTCAGATTTCTTCTGAAGACAAACAAAGTGATTAACAAAATACTGGTAGAAGAAACTGGGGAAGCAAGAGGAGAGTGTTCTTTATTTCACTTATACAAACAAAAAAGCTGTTAAGTAGCTGATGACTTGGGGTTTTGTTCTATTTCCTTTGGTATCATGCAACCACAGTGTGTTTGTAAAAATAAGTTTAAAATCTGACTTTTTCCTTCAGGAGCACAAATAGTTAGGTATAATTTCTGAGATATTTCTTCCAATTTTTGTTTTATCAAGTGCCCTGAAATATGCATCTAACAAAGAGATATGATTGTATAAATGTCATCCGTCTTCAAAAAATATAGCCAGATGATGTCTGTTGTGTCCTGAACCACCATTATCTTTTTAGCTATATTTTTTTAGTTTTGTTTTTCCAGAACAAACTAATATCGGTAGATTGTTCTGTACCCCAGTTGTGTCTGTAGGTCATGCTTCTTGTTGCTTTGTGTTGAACACACATCCCTTATGCTTTAATAAGAAATTTGTGGTGTGATGGCCAAAAGAATTGGTCACCTTTGTACACTCGTCTATATTCAAAATTACACAGGCCTGCAGTGACTTTGCAGCCAGGTTGTAAGCAATAATTCTGAACGGCGTTTAACTGAGGGATAGAAACCAACTCCGGGGACAGTTACCAAATTATACCTGAAAATATCTCTAAGTTGGAAAAATACACTGGAGTGGCTTACTACAATTTTCCATACAAATTAGTATTATTTACTGAATAGTTTCTCTTAGTCTGTTAAGGAAACAGTGAAACATCTTCTTGATTTTCATTTAGATGTTTTTAATTATGTAAATAGCTGGGTGTAATAAGATAATGAGATTATTCTACACAGTTGTAGAAATGGAGCAGAACTGTACCAGAACTGCACAAATTAGAATAATTACCAACATGAATTTCAAAATTAGATTTGTATTCAAATCTCAAAAAGCATGCTTACAAAGCTTCAACAATGAATTGAAATAAAAGTTATAGATTAAATTGAACCACAATATATAACCCCGCTATTGATGGCTGATTTTGTTGATACCCTCTGTGTACTGTTTGAATATGTATCCCAAATGACTACACTTTGAGATTAAAATGCTGAGAGTTCACTTGCGCTGGGTCTGCTCTTTTTTTTCTGCCTGTTGTCATTTTCTCTAGGATCTGAGGAAGTCCTGTCTTCTACTTTTGTCTCAGTTCATACAGTGTAATTCTACTTAGAGTATTTCTGGAAAAAAGTGATGACTGTAGTACCTAGTGAAGTTTTCTAAGGGTTCATGGAAAGATATGTTGAAGTAATCATAATTTTAAAAGGGCCTCTTTAAGAAGCACCTTAGAGTAATACTGACATTTATGATTATTTTAGCCAATGGAAAAGACTTTCCTTTGAAAATGGAATACTTACTAGCTTGTAGACTTGAGCAGCATGTGTGTGATACTGCTTTCCAAAACTAGGTGGAAGTTACTTCTATTTGACAGTGCTTGTTGGACAATGTCAGTAAATGTGATAAGCCTCTGAGTATTGCCTCAGCTTTTGCTTTGGGTTTACCTTTGTTTTCACTTGGGAGAGAAGAAGCTGGCTTTCTCAGAGTGTGTTGTATGAGTTGTGTAGGAGGTTATGTTTAGAATTACAGGGCAGTGTATCCTCTTTTTATGATAGCAGAAATTGGTGTTGGGTTTTGCTTTTGATGTTAATGTGTGCATGTAGGGATACTTATGAGTGTTCCTATTTCTGGCCTTAGAGTCAAATACTGCTCTTATGATTGCAGGCATTCCTTAATAGTTCTTTTTAATTGCCTGTAATCAGAAAATTCTGCCTTCAACAATTACATGTTGTGGCAATAACTTTAATCTGTTACTACTCTACAAGGTTAGAGTTTGCTCTAAATATGAAGACTCCTTATTACATGTGTGACTTCTGCTTCCCTCACTTAGTAAGGGACTCTGTTCCATGACCTCCATAGGTGGAGGAAGGGCTTTTTTCTGAGAGGGAAAAGGCTTTTCTTCCCCAGGTACCTCAGCATTTTATAGGTGTGGGAGTTAGGAGCTGTCGTGAATACTGGACAATAATTGCTAAATAAAGTAAAAATAAAATGAGAAATCACGAAGTGAAACAGTAAATACTCTTTTTATTTAAATATAAACCTTGTCTAAGGTTTATACTGTAAAGAATAAAATTACTTTTAAGACCATCCTATTTTTGTAAAATTTCCTTGTGTTTTGTTTTAAAATTCAGTAAGGATGTCTTTTAGCAAAGTTGTCATGAGTATCTGTCATTTCTGTGTCATGCTGCTTGCAAGCAGAATATGTTTAGAATTTAGTCTAACCTACAAGGCAAAGATCCATGAAAACTGCCTTGATCAGTTCTGTTAGTTCAGAGTAGATGTGAAATTCTCATGTTTCTTAGAGACCTGTTTTGATATTCAATTGCTTTTTTTTTAAATGCATTTCATATTTCTATCCTATTGTGATAGCCCTTGCCCTAATAACCGAACTTCATAATGTTCCCAAAGGTCACTTTTGCTCCTCTCCTGTATTCATCTAAAAACTTAATCAGTTTTCAGATGAAGCAATTGCATCAAGGACAACACACCTCCTTCCTAAAATAGGTAGAAGAAGGTACTGCTGAGGAAGCTTCCATTGCCAACGTGTTGGTCTTGGATGCAGGGAGGTCTCTCTTGGAACAGTGTATCTACGGCTTCAGAACTAATAATTTTTAGGCATTCCTAAATTTACATGTGAATGGGCTTTTCAAAATAACAAGATTAATTTGCAAAGCGAGGCTTTTGCCTCTTCTAAAAATCATCACCATAATCCTCTATTGTGACTTGAAAGTGATAGAAAAGGTTTCGATTCTTATGGTAACTAAAATTAGGTCTTTTATCACAGATGAAGGAATTAAACACTGTGTAGCTCCTTTCTGCGTTTGACTATCAGATGAATTTATTGTAGCTTCATCTGTGTCTAGTGTCTGCTGGTAAATCAGCTTTGAAAACTGGTGTTATACTCTGTAGTAATTTGACTCAGAAAGTTTCTGCATTAGTGAATGGAGGCAGAAGAAACTACCTTTACTTCCAGCCAAAATTGTGGTTCCAGAGTTAGCAGCACCACTGGTGTTTGGTTTACAGGCACATGAGAAAGGATGGATGTGTTAGAAGAGGATGCCTATGATGCTTCCTTTGCATTATGAGGATTTAAGATCTTTTTATATAAGGACTGACACTGACAGTAGTATCACTAAAACACAACTTTCCCAGAAGTTTGTAGCTGACTCTCCTGCCCCTTATCCTGGATTTTTCCTGTGTGTGGTTAAGGTCACCTTGTTGAGGAATCCCTTCAGTGTGGGTAGCTCAGTGCGTTGCTGCAGGTTGAGCTGTGGGTGGGGAGAGCCCCAGGTGAGAGGCTGGGAATTGCTGACCCGTTGCACAACAAAGAGCCCAGGTACCTGTGGCCCAGCCAGGGGACTGGACACTCAGGAGCTGATGACTCAAGACTTTCCTGCACTTAGACTGTGAGGCTATAAAAGCCCAGGATTTTTTCGTTTGGGGCCGCTCCTCAGAGGCACCAGCTCGAGCTGTGATGTTATTGCACCGTGATTAAATGATATTGGGGATCTGGACATCTGAGACTCTGCTCTGGGAAACCTGGTGTGACTGTGAGTGGGACATGTGTAGCTGCAAAGGGGTCTTGGTCCCAGCTCAGGTGCTGCCAGAGTGGCTTCTGGATGGTCAGATAGGGAAATTTCTTAAACAACGTGAAGTCTTAAAGTTTCAGTGATTGCTTTTTCAAACTGTCATTGAACCCTTATTGATGTTTCCTCATAGACACTGAGTTACATTCACCTCCATCCCTTTAACCACTATTAAGCTCCATTTTAAAGTTATTCTCTTCTTTTCTGTAGTGTACTCTGTAACATTTGGTACCATATTTTTTTAGTTTCTTGGGTGTCTTTCCCCTTCAAGGACTGTGCAGTTTCCTTTGTCAGCAAATTGCTTGTACTTCTAGGACTTACCTTTTTTTCCCATTCATTCAGTGCTGCCACAGTGAGTTATTTTTAAGTTATTTTCCACAAGATTTCTTTCATACAGAAAATGCTCTCTGCAGCTGTCATGTTCTCTGCTCTGTGCATCAATCTTTCTCTCTTCAGTCATATGCCAGTGTTTCTATCCATGTTCTGATCAGCCTGGCAGTAGTTCGGAGGATTTTGCTCATTATTCATTTATTAAAAAAAAAAAAAAATTATTTATTTATAAGTAGTTATTAACTTTTTATTTATAAGTAGTTATTAACTTAAAATACGTGTTCTCTTAAACTTCGTAGTATAAAAATTTTTTATTTGATGTAAGAGGGCTGAAGATCCTTTGCTAGGTAAGTTCCCACTTTAAGGAATGCAGCTTACAGGAATTTTCTATGCATAAGAATGTGAATTCTTTTTAAGTGGCTGTTGTGTCTCTGAAAGAAATCACAACTACCTGATACTCTAAGTACAAATAAATAGTCGAAGTCATGAGTCATTGTCTCCTCTTTTCTCTCCTATTGAAATGGCTCACACAGAGTATTCCACTGTCCCAGAAACTCCTGAAGCGCAGAGGACAATGAAAGAGTCTTATTTCAAGCGCCAGCGAGGGGTGCAGTTTTTCGACGCGTCTGACAGCGAGGATGAAGAGGCGAGAAATGTCAGTGCTGATGAAGAAACCCAGGCTCCGAGGGCAGAGACAGCCGTAATGTATGCTTTGAGCCAGCTTTCTGTCGTGTCCCTGCACCCCCACGGGGTGCTCTAGCTTGAAATACTGATTTGAAAATCAGAGCTAGGTTGGGTTCTGGTTTACTCCTTTGGGGTTCAGCTGCCCTTAACTAAACTTTACTGGATTTCCAGGGAAGAAATATCCAGCTAAAACATTTTTTTCATAAGGAGAAGTTCTGTGATGTTGAAATGTGTGATGTTTGTTCATTTATACGTTTGTGCTTTTGCCCTTCTGAAATCCTGTTAGCGCAACTTGAAAACTTAACCATAAAACACTTGCTTTACTAATTTTAAACTGTAGGAGTTGATTTTTTTTTTATATATGAAACTATATTTGACAGGGAAGCAAGTAGAGCTTTCACTCTGTAGTTTGAGTTCCTGAGGTAAACTTAAGTATGAGTTGCATGGTGTGTTTCCTATGCATAGTGACAACTATTTCTTTCCTAAGTGATTTGGAAATTTATATTTTTGAATGTGGTGGGAGGGAGGAGTCACTGTGCAGGAGTCACTTGTCTGTGTGCTAAAAAAGCAGCATTGAGAGAGCAGGTGAGACAAGATGTAGATAGACATCTGCAGCCATTTGGAATGGTTTAAAGGAACCCTTGCTATTTATATGTCTGTGTGGTAATTGTGCCCTCTAGATGTTCTTGTGCGAAGCAAAACAAGATGGCTTAACCTGTTTTTTGATAGTCTAGTTGAATGAGTCTGCAGAAAACTTTTGTGGGAATTGCAGCCTTAACAGGTGTATTCTCTTGTCAGGTTTTCAGTCCTATGCAGACCATGGAGTTACTGAGGGTTTACAGCAGAAGTGAAATAATGCATTTTCCTGCTGCTATTACCTGAAAATCTGATGTTGTGGTTTGTTTTGTTTTTAGTGCTTCTCCCCCAAAGTTTCAACTTAAGGCAGCTACTTGAAAAGGAGAAAAAAAAATTAGCAGTTACGAGTGAGCTCCTGTTTCTGCCTGTGATTTAAGTTGTAGGTGGTGCAAGGAGACAGAGATGGCCAGCTGGTTGCATGCATCAAATTGGCTTGTGTGCAGTGCTGTGTAAATGTAGTTACTCTGCTTCTGGGATGAATCCCACCTGGAAGCAGTTCAAGTGGTTTTGTACCATGTGGAGCTGATGCTGATAAGCCATGCAGGATGCAACTTGCAGAGCCAGTGCTTGCTATTCCTATACTGTGTTGTGATTACTGGGAGTGAGGCACGGACAGCAGGGTGACTCCTGGTGGGATTGATGAACATGAGGCTACATCCTCTCGTACTCCTCAGTATTCCTGTGTAGCCACCAGGCACCTCAGTGCCCGACACTTTGGCCCAGTGTGCTGGCTCAGGTGCTGATTGATGTGTGCAGAACGCACTGAGCTGTCCCACAAGTGGCTGTTCTAGTTGAGCTGACAAACAAATTGAGAGTGTGGCAGGAGTTAGCTGGGATGTGTCCAGGCTTAGGAGCTCTGGCTTGTGCTGAATTCTGGCTTTGCATAGAATCAGTCAATTCAGTGTCTGCGTTGTGCATTTTAGTGCATGTGTTACCTAGTTTGGGGCTTTTGTGGTTTTTTTTTTGGTTTTTACTTCCCTTTTGCAGAGTATCCTAGCTTCCCTCATTCTCAACAAGGTACAGAACAGAAAGCAGAAAGTTTAGAGTAGAAAACACATCTTTCCTAAAAGAAAGTGTGTCGCAAGTTTTGCTACCAGAGAGTCACTGTCTGGACTCTGTCGGAAAAAAAGCAGAATCTAACACAAGGTTTTGTGGGTCAGAGTTGCTTAGCAGTTAAATGAGTGTTTCTTTATGCTTGATAAGAATGTGACTATACACAGAGGACAAGATTTATGATGTATGCAACTCTGGCTTTGTTGACAAGTGTCTAGATGTTATTCCCTGATAGGAAAGGATAGGATAATTGCAGTGTTACCACTTTCATTTGGATTGATTTTCTGTTTTATGTGCGCATTTTAAAAGAAACCTTCTTCCTTATTGAGGCAAAAAGATCAGAAATATGCCAATAGAATTTTAATATGACATTTCCTTAAGACTTTTTTTAAGTGGAAGTAGGATTCGTGTTTTGAGGCTTACAACTCAATGCTCTGGTGGACTGAAGAATAATCTGGGTTGTCTCTTGTTATTTCCTTACTCTTAAGAGGCACAACCAGAGTCCGTGTAGCTGTGTGTGCCTTTTGAAAAGGGAGAAAAGGATTCTATGATGAACAGTTATCTGTGTGTATGTTTTATGTAAGTGGCATGTAACTAATTTTTTCCAGAATTCTTTTGCAATTTGCCTGTTGAAGCTGCTAAAGAAAGATATAGTGAGGAAAACCAGGTTTACTTTTAGTCTTTTGCCTATGTGTATGTAGAGAGAGCTGCAGGCAAGCCTTTCTGATGGTGTAATCCCTATAAAAGGGCAGACTCCATAGAGTTCAATTACTTTTCATTCAGAAAAGGAGATTTTTACATGTCTACAGAAGGAAGGAGGATGGGAGACCTGTGCTTAGGTTCAGTCCCATCAGTCCAACTCAATATCCTGAAAGATACATAAGGATTGCTTTTCCTGCAGATTAGCTCTAATAATCTTCCTGTAAATTCGGAACGTTCTCTTTTTTCAGAAAGGCTCTCCCCATATTTATTCATTTAAGGTGCTGCCCAAGGAACTTCAAATTTTCTTTCTCAGTGAGTAAGAACTAGGACAGAGAGTTGATACTGCACCTGGAAAGTGTTTACAAAGAACCTAATCCACATCTGTTTATCTGTTGGGCAAATAAACACTAGCAAGGCTGTTTGAGATAAACTTGGGGCAGTCTGATGTAATTCAGGTAGCTGAAATGATGAACTATATTGAGGTGGTTGTTGCTAAATTATCAAGTAACCTTTTATAGAACAATATGAGGGTAAGTTGTGGTATTTCCCTGGTCCGTTCTGCCTTTTTTCTTCCCTTTGCCAAGTTGAAATTGTTTAGTGCCAAGAGGAAACTGTACTTAATACATGCCTGATTTTGTCCTGAATAGAAGTGTCCCTTTGGATACAAGTTGATTCAGTGTTACTGAATGCATCTAAATGCGTTTTATGCTATCCTGTTTAGTTTACAATAATGTTCTGGTAGAGTAAAACATTCATAAGCAAAAATAAATTTTAGATCTTTTTTCTTCCCCCATACATTGTAGCTCTGAACAGTCTGATGATGATGACCAGCCTGAAGAGGAGCTGCCCCAGCTGGCACTTGTAAATGGTGGGGATCAGCAGCCAGCTGTGAAGGAGGATGTAGAGGAAGATAACAGAGACTCAAAGCTGCAAACAATGAAGGAACTTTTTCCCCAAAGAAGTGACCAAGAATTATTAAAAGTAATAATGCTCAGTTCTTTGATTTATTTTGATTATTTTATAGGATTTTATAGGCAGTGTTTCTAAGCCTCTGGCTTCATTATAGGGTACAGTCTTGTGGTGGGTTAATGCTGTCTGGATGCCAGGTGCCCCTTAAAGCTGCTCTGTCACTCTGCTTCTCAGCTGGACAGGGAAGAGAATAGAATGAAAGACTCATGGGTCATGATAAAGACAGGGAGAGATTGCTCACCAGTTACTGTCATGGGCAAAACACACTCAGCTTGTGGAAAAAATATCATTTATTACCAATCAGATCAGAGTAGGGTAATGAGAAATAAACCCAAATCTTAAAACACCTTCCCCCCACCCCTCCCTTATAGTCCTGATTTTCTCTGTCTCCTTCCCCCACCACCAGCAGTGCAGGGAAGTGGGATGTGGGGATTGCAGTCAGTTCATCAGCCCTCCTCAGGGGGAGGACTCCTCACACACTTCCCTTGCTCCAGAGTAGGATCCCTTTCCATGGCATGCAGTCCTTCAGGAACAAGGATCCATTGTGGGTCCCTTCCACAGGGTCACAAGTCCTGCCAGCAAACCTGCTCCAGTGTGGGCCTTTCTCTCCTACCAGGAGCCTGCTTTCAGCAGGAGTTTCCCACGCAGTCACAGCCTCCTTTGGACACGCACCTGCTCTGCTGTGCTGTCCTCCATGTGCTGCAGGTGCATCTCTGCTCCACCTTGGACCTGCATGGGCTGCAGGAGCACAGCTGCCTCACCATGGGCTTCACCACAGGCTGCAGGGGAATTTGTACTCTGGTGCCTGGAGCACCTCCTCCCCCTCCTTTGCTGACCTTGGTGTCTGTTTTGCTCTCATGAATTCTCCCTCCTCTCTCCTGCTGTGCAGGTGTGTTGTTCCTCCCCATTTCCCTCCCCGCCTTCCTTCTTAACTGTTCTCTACTCGTGCTGCCACTGTCACTGAGGGACTTGGCCTTGGCCTGCAGCAAGGCTGTCTTGGAGCTGACTGGCATTGGCTCCCTTGGATGTGAGGGAAGCTTCTGGTGGCTTCTCACCTGTGTAGCCCCTGCCACTATCAAACCTGGCCATGCAAACACAGTGCAGCTCTTCATCGGTATTTTGTTAATAGCAAAAGGGTAAAAGTAACATTTATGGGGAAGTACAGCTGTGTAACATTTCCACATACTTGGGAACTTGGGTATCTATAAAAGTGAATATATAGACACACACACTTTAAATAAACACCTGTAGGTAAATTCAACAGTGAGCTCCAGTGTATAGAAAATTTTTCCAGTATTTCCTTGTTGTGACATTTAAGCTTAATTATGGCTGTCTCAGTTGATAACTGTTGGTAACTGCTGTTGTTGGAATGAGCTTACTGTTTAAATGCAGAGTGAGTGAAATCACTGCCATCTTCTCTACTAGATGAAACACTGCATCCTTGCATTTATGACATTTAACATGCAAAGACTTTAGTACTTCCAGTGAGGCAAAGGGTAGGTTTGAACTTACTATAATTTATTCTGATTATGCTGACATGTGATGTGAGAAGACGCTTGGCCATTGTCCAGTGTACAGGACAAATCTGCAGGTAACTCAGTGCAAGTGAGGTATGGTAGCTCATTACAGTAAAATACCTTTAGTACAGTACAAGGTATTTTTAGCAAGGTTACTTTTCAATGTTAATATGTAACTAGGTTTTCACTAGCATTAATTTATAAAGCTAAACGTGTTTAAATTCATCTGTGAAGTTTCCTGGTTGTTGAAATGACATTGAAGAAATACAGGCATTTTACTGGTGCACCTTGCAGGCTGTTTTGTTTCCCAGTGGATCAAACTTTATGCTTAGGCTCCCTTTATTTTGGCGAGAACAAAAGGGTTACAAGTAACAATTTTTGAATTTTCTCTTGAACCTAATTAAAGTTCATGTTGTATGTGTCCAGAATGTATTTTTTCAGTTTTTGGCAGCGTAGAATTTATTTTATTCAAAGACTGATAAAAGTTCATTGTAGCTTAGTAATTTGCTAGAAATGCTATGTGGTATGTCTGACTGCTGTTTTGTGACTTATCTCCTGGGCAGCGTGTAGGGCTGGTGGTGTTTGTTTTCAGCAGAATGCAAGATAGCTCCTGTATCAGCAGAACTTTGTAGTAAGTGGAGGCTGTGCAGATTTTTTTCTGCAGTTACATAGCTGCAACATTTTTGAAGGAGGACAGAGGAATATCAGGCAAATCTGTTGTTCCTTCATGAAGGATCTGGAACAGGCTGTCCTGACAAACCTGACACAACTGATGAAGGCTGTTAAGGAAAAATCATGAACCTTTTGGAAAGGAAATTGTGCCATTATAGCAAAATTTTATGATGTTGTTTCCAAATGTGGACTGATACTTGGGAATCAGGATTCCTCATGACTTCATTTTTTGTGGCGTTTTTTTAATATTTATAAGGTTTAGGCAATTTGCTTTTGTTGCAGTTACCTCACTTGCAGAAAGCCTTCTGAAAGTCTCAACATGCAGTTTGTAAAACAGATTTATGTTGAGATTATGTGTAGATGGAGAAAGAATCTAGGACTGCGAGGATGTATAGATAAACCTCGAGGCACGTTGTAAGTTTCATGCATATACTTACAGGGAATGGACCAGTGCAACATAACAGTATACAGACACTTTATGAGTTAATAAATTTGGGGGTTTTATCATCTTGTTTTGTGATAGTAACATTGAATAGTCTTTGAAAAAAAGCTTTTAAGTAAATCTGCCCATTATGTTTGTGAAGTAGGGAAGAAATTGATGATAAATGACATTGTGTTAAAAATGTTTCCAGGATGTGTTTTAAAGTGCTTCCAAATACAGCTTGTGTGATCAGTCTGGCTAATTTGGTACCTCTTGCTTTTGCTCTTGGATTTTATAATACATGTATATTGGGGGAAGAGGGGCTTAAGTGTTTTTCAGTCACAATTGATCCAGCATGTCTTCTTCTGTTCAACTGGATTACATTTCTCCACTTAGCAGTTGCTTTTTTTTTGTTTTGCAGCTGATAGAATCGGCGTGCACAATGGATGAAGCAGTAGCTGCTGGTTTGAAGCTCAATGACAAAGGTATGTTTAACTAAAAACCCCCACCAAACAAAAACAAAACCCAAACTGTAGAAGCTGTGGCTAATTCAGTGAAATTGGTTGGGAGGTATTTAAAAAGTGGTAAAGCTTATGCCAGAAGTTACAGTATTGTTTGTTTGTTGTAGTAACAGAAAACTGAATTTACCACCTTTGCAGGGAGAAAGATGAAAAGAGGATGTGGACCAAAATCCGTAAATAAAACAAAAAACGGGAATTAGTTCTATGAAGCTCAGGATTGCTTTGCACGTGGGTTCTTAAGTGATTCCTCTTCTTGGTGGTTGCTTCTTTGCCCGGAACTTGAGACAGATAGCAATGGGTTAGCAGTAATAATTCTAAGGGTTCTAGGTGACCAGTCTGATAATATGGAAAAAATAAGCTGGAGTATGTAGCCATTAATAAGTAGCTATTGTTTGTATCAAGGCCCATCAAAGTTTTTTGTTCAGGTTGTTTTTAAGACTTGCTTGTAATTCTGGGTAAGAACTGTTAATCTTAAACATTAGACAGATTCCCCTGGTTCTCCAGCAAAACGTTACCCAAACCATGCTTTTGAACCCTCAGAGCCTATTTAGGGGTGTCTCTTCTGCACCTCAATTTATGCAGTCTCATACTGTTACCAGAACAAAGCAAAACAAAAAACCCAACAGATTTTGTGGGAGTGTGTTGTAAGTGTTCGACATGTAAAAGGGTCATAATTCTTGGGCTTTGGGTTTGTTTCTTGACGTCACCCAAGTCTGGGGTTAAGTCTTGTCATATATTAATGTATTTTTGAGTTGCTGGAGTTGGTCGAGTGGAATGTTGGTATTATGGAAAGCAGATTGTCCAGCTGTTTATAGTTCAGTTGTCCATGGTTTTCCTGAGAGATCTACATGGAAATGATGGAAAAAGCTATTTATGATCACTTTCGATTATTTAGTTGTTTTGAGTGGTTCATGCATTTTTTTTCATGCGGTATCCTATGGATTTGGAAGCAGTATGTCTAGGAGGAAGTGTATGTTCCAATATGTCTTGGAAGAATATGCTGAGGGAGAACTGTTTTACTCCTATTTTTAAAGTACAAAATTTTTTGCTTATTTAATTCCCCCTGTTGTACTTAGCGTATTTTCATTTTCTTATTTTTATATAAAAGTGCAAAAGTTTTTAACAATTTCCAAGAAACTTTAAGAACATTCAGGCTAATTCGAGTGAAGGGATACTTTTGTGTTTTGTGTTGCTTGATGGGATTTTTTTAACCAACCAAACCATTTTTGAGTTCATCACTGTGTGCATGGTCAGATTCTATAGAAGGAAATGCTTGTATGCTGGCAAAAGGAAACAAGGCTGGCATGTTTTGACAAATACAATGAGTGCTGCTGTTCCTGGAAGACTGATTACTTTTCACGGGTTTTGATTAATATTAATCCAAATTAAGCTACTATATATCCTTAACTTTGTTGCAGCTCACAGTGTTTGAACTAAATTACTTTGATTGCTGGTATGTAGGCCCTGCCTTTTGGCCATTTGTGTGTTGATCTAAGAATGTTGTTTCACATCCTTTCAATATGAGCCCACAGAAAAATCTTCTTGGCAGCAAAATTCTCACTAATCACAGCTGTTGTATAAAATATTTAGTTACGAGTAAGCATGCCTGACAGTGATGGTATAAATCACCTCATTTTGGACACATTTTTTAAAAATGGAGACACTACTGAACATCTGCTTTATCTGTGTCAATTTGAGATATGCTTTACGTGTTGTGAAATGTTGACTGTGTGAGAGGTCGAGGCAAGGTACAGTTTTGTGAAGCATGGCTTTGTGAAAAAAAGTGCGACCACGATATCCTTGAATCCTTTCAAAATGACAAAAAACTTGTGTGTATAGCTTGAATTCAATAGCTGTATAGAGCTACAACAAGAAACAGTGCTGATTTTTTAAAGGTATGAAGATTAGATGTGACACATTGAAAATACGTGTCTGAGTGAAAGATGTGAAGTTGTTGTAATGCTTGTGATTTGTTTGTGGGGTTGTTTTCTGTACATCTTGAAAACCATGAAAGCAGAGGAGGTGCTTCTGAGCTGAAGCCTCGAGTAAATCTGTCTGATATTCACTGCTTTTGGAGCAGTCAGAAATTACTGTTTTCTTTTATCGTGATGGGAGAAGTTACAGTAGTAAAAGGGGTTCTTTTGTTAGAGGTAGCAGCAGGTAACAGGGGAAGTAATTACAGATGCTCCTGTAAAGTCTGAGATCTTGGAGCTGCTTTTCTCATTGCTCATTAGTTATAAAATCTGTGGGGAGAACAAGTATTCCTCTGGAAGGCCTGGTGTGCCCTGCCTGCACTCCAAGGATGATTCCTATCTAACAGTAAGAGTGAGTTTATCCCTTCAGCTGTATACTCCCCTAGCACAGGAAGGAAAAATTAAGTGTGCATTGCAAAGTAAATGTCTTCAAAAAGTTGGGATTTTTTTTGTCATTTGCAAATGTGGTGGGTTTCCAAAGACCACAGGTTGATTTTTAAATAATCCTGTGTTTATAGGTTCCTGAGACGGTGGTTTTTCAGATCCTTTGTTTCAGTTCAATTGCCTCTAAAATTGCTCATGATGGGGGCTTTCCTTGAAATAGCCCCCTTGATGGGGGCTATTGAGTGCTCAGGCCGTGACCTAAAAGCAGGAAAATCTTTGAAATGCTCTTATATCAAGCCCACGACTTTTTTATGGCAAAGCGGTTTGCAGGGTCACTGTTCATGTTCAGAATTACCCATCCTGAATACAGTGTTACTTGAGCTTAAGAAATAATAGCATGGGGCCTCCAATGACTTACAGTGCTTGATCCCTAGTTTGGATATCAAGACAACCACACATTTCTCAGACTTAAGCCAGTGGCGTGCATTTTTCTGGCAATATTGTTTAAATTAGGTCTTGGGCAGAAAGGTCAAGGTCTGAATGGTGAAGGAGAGCCTCCACTGGCACATTCTCCGGATGCTTTGAACTGTGCCTCTTGTATTTATTGTGGCCTTCGAGTACAAGAAAAATGGAGAGGGACTATTTACAAGAGCATGTAGTGACAGAAAAAGGGGGAATGGCTTCAAATTGAGAGGGTAGGTTTAGATTAGAGATCAGGAAGAAATTTTTTACTGTGAGGGTGGTGAGGCACTGAACAGGTTGCCCAGAGAAGCTGTGGATGCCCCATTCCTGAAAGTGTTCAAGGTCAGGTTGGATGTGGCTCTGAGCAGCCTGATCTAGTGGAAGGTGTCCCTGATTACAGGAGGGGTTTGGAACCAGGTGATCTTTAATGTCCCTTCCAACCCAAACAATTCTATGATTCTATGATATTTTTACCTATATATATCAATACACAGACTTTGAAAAAATCTTAATGTTTTCTGGTATCTCTTACTGGATCCTTAGTTTAAGGAAGAGTTGCTAGTACTTTACTTTTCTTTGGGATGTTTCAATATTTTTTTTTTCCGTATTTATATGTCACTCTCTGATGTCAGAGTGAATGACTATAGTAGAAAATTTATTTGGAAGTATTTCCGCGTAAAATGTCTCCTTGTGCAAAGATTTGATGTTCAATTTTCCAGAGCTAAAACTGTTTTGATCATCCAGACATTGTTGTGGATTGGAAAGTAAGTGTGCTCTCTGTGTGTGTGTGTGTGTGTGTGTGTGAGTGTGCTTATTCACTGGTCTCCCGGGGCAGGCTGGGAGGGGAGGTTGGCCGGAGATACTGGTATCAGACACCAGAGCTCTGCAGGCACTTACTGTTCCAGAAAAGATTTGACTTCCAGTACTATTTCAGATGGTGGACTAGGAATTTTCACAATAATTTGTTCTGGTAACGCTGCTTCAAGCCACGCTGCTGTGCAGAAATAGCGTTAACATGTTCTTGCCTTCATGAGCTGTGCACAGCAGCAGTCTGAAAGTGCACCTGGCTGGGCAGGCCTTAATGCTGAGATGATAATCTCTTGATAATCACCAGGGCCCAAAGATAGTCAGAAAGTTATGGCTCATGTGGACTATTTGTAAGTGATAAGGTTATTGCAGACTTAATATGCATAGTTTTCTTTCAGACGTCTGGATTTAACGTTGAAAAGCATTTGGTAACTGCTCCAGTGTGCACCTGAGCCAGAAATCAGTCATCAGCACTTCCAGATTGGCAGTGATGTACATATTCCAACACACAGATGGGGTTCAGCCTGGAAGAAATACCAGCTTGAATAAAAACAGAGACAGATATATGCAGCTTGTGTGTAAAAACATGTGGCAATTATGAAAAAATAATAATAAAATCCTATTTCATTTATTATATATGAGAGGTAATTACTTGATTAATTGCCAGGCTGCTGTTTTGCTTCAAGTTTCAATGTATCTGCGGTCTATTGTGAGAAACTGTTACGGAGACTGGTAAACATTATGCAGGTAACAAATAGCTACTGCATTGTTGTAGTAATTGAAATATCCTTCTGTTTTGGGGTGAACTTAACGAAAGGAATTAATTCTTCTTTTCCATCTCACTTGTTTTTGAAGCTGCCTCTGGTAAAAGGAAACTAAGAGATTCTCCCACAAATTGCAAAACCAAAAACGAGCAAGTTGCAAAAAAGTCAAAAGCTAGTTATGTAAGTACTGTGTTTTTCTTTTTGTGCATTGTAAAATAAATGGAATTACCTGACTTGGTCAGTGACAGTGGTGTGTTTTATCGGAAAATCCAGCCAAATCAGATCTTGCCATCTGAATGACTTTTTTTGTACTTTTTTATTGTTAGCATTCTGAATGGAATTACGTGCTTTGTTCTTTAGTGCTTGTGGATTTGTATCACACCAGGCAGTTCACAGCTTTGGGGAGGTGGTTGAAGGCAGATAGCAGTATGTGAGGCTCTGAGTACCATTCAGTTTTTGTGAACGTCAGTGGGAATTACAAGCTCTGGATCACTTTGCCTCCTCAGGTCATTCCTTGTATTTCCTCAAGCACATGAAGTTAACATCTTTTGCTACTGCTATTCTTTGTTGTAGAAGTAATGTTGCTTATATATTTGAAATTATGATTCAGGGGAATCTAAAAAAAAATGAATTGGTTACATTTAAAGGACTGACTACTTTGACCTCTGCTAATAAATGGGAACTATGTCATGATCCTGGTGCATTCAGGATGGTATTTGGCAGATTTGCACAGTCCTACAGTGCTGTTATGAGGCCATCTCCCAACAGACATCCTTGAAAGCCACTTATGTAGAGAAAGGGAATTCTACGTTAAGTACTGGAGGCTGGATGAAGGAGGGTGACTGTGTTGAAATTTAGGCTAATATTGTCCTCAGACAGAACCAAATAAAGAAAACAAAGTTTTCCATTAAAGCAAAAATATTACTACTTGTTTAGTCCTCTTCTTCCTGAAAGAGAGATGTGAATTGGGTTTGTTCCTCTTCACCAAGCCCCTGGGTTTGGTTATGAAAGGAGGCTTTAGTGAATTATTAACCAGCCAGCCTAGCAAACAATGCTCCGCTGGACCTGGTTTCATGTATCAACCTGATTTCTGTTCGTAACAGTTTCATTACAATTAAGAGGGGAAGAATTGGAAAAAACAAATGTGGAACATGGGTTTTTAGAATTCATTGTAGAAAACTATAGTGAGAACTTGCAGGGTTTTTTTTTAGTCTTGCTTTTCCATCTGGTTCCTAAGGCCAGAGCATACTTGGGCAGGTATTCTATGGGCTGTAGCTGCTCTCACAGTGACACTGTAGGCTGACTGAGGAAAGGAATAATGTCCTCTGTTACTCAGAGTGCCTCTGGGTGATCTGGTTTGTGCTCCTTCAGCAAAGTAAATATTGATCCAGCCTGTTGGTATCTCTGCTGTAGACGAGTAGCTCTGTAACCACTTCACATTCAAAGCTCTAAGAAGAAACTCATGTAGTTCTTTGTGGTGAATACAAAGCGCAGCAGCTTGTGGCCTGTGGAAGTTCTGGCACTTGTTAACTTCCATTTTGCAGGCTGATAGTAGCTGTTAGTGAAGCTACTGTTGATGAAAATTTTACCAATCTTTGATGTGATCCCATAATGCTGTGATATAATATTTGTGTATTTTTTAACCTGTAAATCTTAATATAAGCACACCATTGGACTTGTTCGTAGGCTTTGGTGGGTTAAAAACTGCATGCTTAGTAATTTAATCTGATCGCCAACCCTGACTTCTTCTGCCTTAAATATCATCCGGAATTGCTAATAACTTTTGATTTTAAAGCAATATAAACTAGACAGTTCTAAATTATCTGTATTTTGGTATATAACTTGGCACTGTGCATGCTTATCAGTTAAAGAGTTCCAGTTTTTGTGATGGGAAGGCATTTTTTTATGTTTATTAAGGTTTTGGTCTTTCTTTGATCATTGACTATATATGAGGAATCACTTCAACTTGTATTTGTCTTAAGTACTTTTGTCATTTAGAGAAGCTCTTTAAGGATAAGCAGTATTGATGAGGTTTTCTTCTGTTTCTATAGTTGTAATTTATATTAAACCTACCTTTTTTTAACATAGCTGGATGACTCAGAACCCAGAAGACAGTGGGAGAGGCAAGAGATGCTTGTGAAGAAGTTGCAAGGTACATTCCCTGGACTGGATAAGGAGGTGAGCTGATGTCTCCCTGTGGCACATCAGGTTTTGAGTTCTTAAGAAAACTGCAGCTGTTGATACTCCATATGAAGCAGTTTTTATACTAGCAGCATTTTTGGAAAGAGCCCAGGGTAGGAAGGCTTTTGCTGTTCCTGCTTTTAGAATGTAGCTTGTCCTGAACCGAAAGCAGTGGGATGTGGTTAGGACTATATGGAACTTCTCTTCCTACACTTCTGGCCCTATGACAAGCCTAGCATAGCCAAATTTGATGACTTATTATAAAAATGCAGGGGGAAATGATCCTTCCATCTCTTACTCTTCTTCCCCGGAGTGCTAAATATATAATGCACTTTGTATTACTTTAGTGCCTGATGGTCCTCAGCGACTGCTCAAACCCTTTCAGTAGTGTGCTGAAGCAAAGTGTTGGAAGCAAACTTGTTCATGTGTATTCTTATGCTTTTCAGAAGTGGAGTGCAGCTCTGCCTAAACTGAGTGTACAAAGATAAACTAAAGGGTTTTCTCCTTTTGATTTCCTGTATTTTGAATCATCTGATTTACAGGGGTTTTCTTTACTTGATGTTATTAGGCACAGAAATTTAGCTTGTGCTTATCTCACCACAATGTAAAATGTCTGATTTTTTACTAGGAGCTGAGAGAGGTACTTGAGGAACATAACTGGGTGTTTCATGATGCACTGGAGGCCTTGAAAATATTTGCAGACGATGAGGAAGGTAAACACAGATTTATAATCCATTCTATCCCAAGACAAGACAGACTTATGACACAAATACTTTTGAATGTGCAGCAATGATAGTCCTGACAGCAACATGCCTAGAAACCTGCACTTATACTTGAAATTAGTATTACAGGGAAGATAAAAGAAGGAAAATAAATTTTTCTGTATTTTTATCTTTTGCCCTGTAAGTAGGGATAAATCTCTTTGCCCTGCTAATACAGATAGGCATAAAAAGTTTTAATTACATATGGGTATATCTTAAAATATATTTTGATAAATGTCAAGGCTGATACCCGCTCCCTTCCTGCTTGTTTAAAAATAAGCTTGTTTTTTAACTGACTACTTCCTAAATTACTGGTTTCTAAACCAGTAATTGCAAATAACTGCATAGGTAACAAGTGATATATGCTATTTTATCCTTGTAAAATGTATTCTAGGAGAGAAACATACTAGAAATAGGCCTAGAATTATGCAACCCATCAGTAAATACCAGTACTTCAAATGTGGCAGGGAGCAAACCCAGTGATTCTGAGTAAATCTGCAAGTTATAACTTAAGCACTATTTAATGAGTTGGTTACTTTTCAGTGTGTTACACAGCTGTCAGATCTGTGCATGTTTTGCTGTATCAGCTATTTAAGTGTTCTTGGGATAGGGTAGTGTTCTTAACTGAGTTCTTGACAAGTGGATAGAGCTATCAGTACTCAGGAAGTTGAGTCCTTACTGCTGCTTCTGAGAAGGCAGATGTCAGGGTTGGATTCAATCAGCAGCAAGCTGGGATTGGGCAGAAGAGAAGCTTCTGCACTGCAAGTGCTCTCTTCCAATGAAGGAATCAAAACCCATGCAAGGCACTTCTGAAAACTACTTGCTTGTGTTGTGTTAAATAACTTCTATCTTATTTTAAGACAGCTGAGTTGTTTTGGTTGGAGATGCCTCATTCTTTGAGTTTTTTTAACAAGTGCGTGTTTTCATTGTCCCATCTCTAATACTGTACTACAGTGCATTAAAATGGAAAAAAATAGATCATTTTCTTGATGAAAGAAGGATTGTTTTCTCAAATCAGCAGAATTAATGTCTCTGCAGTCAGGTGCAGTGGGACCAGTATCTCATCTTAAGGATACATCAGAATTCTTAACAGTTTGGTCTTACCTCAGAGCTTCTGCAGCTCACAAATACTACATTGTGTTGATTATCTCTATTTTAAGGTACTTAAAACCTTCTGCTATTTGAGCATTATACAAATTAGCTTTGCTTATCTTATACTCACAGTTGGAGCTATTTACATGTTTTATACAGATTTGCTTTTCTGTTTTCTTAGTAACACCTGCTGTTGAGTGCTTGTGTATTAAATACTGGAACTGTGTTTTGCAGATCTGTAGGTTTGATTTTGGAAAAACAACTTGTGTTTTCATCAGCCCTTAACCAGTATGCGTTGACTTGTTGCCTTCTATGTTGCATGCATAGGCGTGGAGTTTCCCCCCAAAAGGAAAGTTGCTGACTGGACCGAAGCCTCCGCTGAGAGCCAAAGTGATGACAGTAAAGAGAAGATGAAGCAGAAAGCTTCTGAGAAAGAGCAGAACGGCTTTCAGAAAAAGGACAAAGGCAAAAGGAGCATTTGGAGTGCTAAAAGAGAAACAGAACACATGGAGGACGAGTCCGCTTCCGAAGACGGCGGGAGCTCCCTGGATGAGGACTACAGCAGTGGCGACGAAGTGATGGAGGATGGCTACAAAGCGAAAATCCTCAGCTTCCTGCAGGATGCTTCCCTGAGCGAACTGACTCTGATTCCCCAGTGTTCTCAGAAAAAGGCTCAGAAGATAATAGCGCTCCGGCCCTTTAACAGCTGGGAGGCTCTGGTAGGTCTGCATTCTTCCTTTCCTATCCCCAGCCTGCCTAGAGTCAAGGTGGCTTCAGCCTAGGGAGGCTTAGATGGGTGGCCTTATCCTCATTAGGCTAAAATGCTATGTTCCTCCTAAGCCAATAGCATTTGAAATAGTGTCATATGACCTGATTTTGAATGAATTAAGGGGTGATTTTTCTGGAAAACTCAAGCTGATTGGCTGACATTACTGTCACTCACTCTGTAGCATAGAAAGTTGGTTGATTTCACAGCAGAAGGAGAAATTAGAGCTTTCACTTGAGAAGGAGGTGTTTGCTAGCGTGTTCTGAGCTCTTGTAGCTGAAAACCCATGCAGGAGGGAAGAACGTGGCAGGACCTTTACTGCAGGCACTTGTGTAGCAGCAGCAGCTTCCAGGGTATCTCCATGATTGAAAATATCCATGCTGGCTTCTTCAGTTTCAGGCAAGAAATGGTCGTTCTCTTTTTTTTTTTTTCTTCTTTTGTGCCTTTATTCTACTGCAGCTTAAAGTCTGGCATGGTTTTGCTAGCTAAGCAATGCAGCCATTTTTAGTGGAGTGAGCTGCTGGGTTTTTATTACCTTAATGAAAGGTAAAGCAGCAGCAGAAGGCTAAGCCACAAGCCACCACAGAAGAGAGAAGGATATCTGTTGGTAAGTACATTATCCACTGTCGCTGCATTGTTACTTTCAGATGTTTACCTTGGGTTGTTTGTAGACTTCACATTTCATGCAGTTTCAGTTAACTGCGAGACATCAGAGCTGCTAAAAGTGATGTCCTGGTAAGAAATTTGAAGTGCATTGCAGCAGATTGTCTTGATTTAATTTATTAGTGCTTTAGATTTTAAAGCAATAACTGTGCATAGGCCTTTTTATAGAGTAATCGGTGTTTTTTCATTAGTGTGCATTCTGAAACCCCCCCACTGATGTATGCAAGAACTTCTTCAATATGTGTAAAACAATAGCATTTATTGTTCTGTGTGAAATATTTTACCATAAAACAGTAAGGGATACTAAACAGAATTTTAAGGAAAACAAAATGATCTTTGTTTGTTGTGTTGCAAGGGAGGGGGGGAGACAAGACGGTGATACTTTAAAAAAATGCAAGGTACAGGTATGCTGCAAAAGAAATTCGTTTTGCCCCAAGCCTTTGGCTTCTCACAGAACATCTGTCATACAGCTATTCCTTTCTAAACTTGTTGGATTTTGCCTGAGCTTAATTCTTTGCAGAAGTATTTGCTACAGGGCTCTTCTCCTTTTCTCTGTGTAAAATATTTTACAGTGAAAAAAAAGCTGCATGGGCCTGTTTGCGTTCAAAATTTGTCTTTCATTAAGATTGCTGCTGTCAGCAGCCACATGTTTGTGTAGTATTGTGAATACTTGCCCAGAGTAGAAGTGGTTTGCAGCAGATTTTAGCAGATGTTTTGTATCAGTGTGGATTTAATTGTTTATAAAGATCCAGTAGCTCAGTAACCCAGCATTTTTCCTACCAATTAATAAGAGTGGTTAGAATAATGGAGAGAGCTGATTCAGTTACAGCATTAAAGAAATTGGCTTAGTTTTAAGGTCTCTTTTTACTGTAATGGTATCTTGTGTAACACAGTGTAAAGCACTACAAGTTGTTACCACTTGTTCATTATTGGAATTGAGGAAGATATTAAAGGCTCTCAGTCTGAGATTAAAACTAAAGCCTGCTTATTTGTAAATTGAGTGTTTTATTCCAGGAAAACATAAATGAGAATGCCTTTTTTTATTCTAGACAATGTTTTTAAGTTGGACTAAGCTATTTTGTTTCCAAGAGGATTTAAATTAATTTCATAAGCTCATAAGGTTAATAAGAACACTTGGAAATACTTATTCTTTGGAGTAGATATTTCAGACAGACATTTAACTTGATCCAGGAATGTTTAAAATACATAGAAAATAATTTAGCGGACGTGGCTAAAATAAATGGAGAGAGCTGAAATTGTCCTTGCTCACAAGGATTAATTTATTTGGCAGTTTAGAAGTGCCTACACTGTAGATCAAGTACATTTTCCAGGAGGGTAGTTTTATCCAGTCTTCAGTGCTGGACACGACTAGCTGGGAGAGCCTCGTCTCAAACACCAGCTTGCCTAAAGAGTACTCAGGTATGTCCTTGAGGCTTTAGGTGTCTGTCTCCTTGGAGAAGTGAGCAAGGTATGCAAGGACTGGTAGCCTCTCTCCAGAATACGTTGTGTGTGTAGGGAAAATAGTAGGTAACAAAAGAAATTGGGATGTGTTTTCTGAGAGCACCTCTCTCAGTGCACATCATATTCACAACTAAAAACTGCACACTGCTTTCTGAGGCAGAGGCTTTGGAAGGGTGGCCCCAGGTACTTCTGCAAAGCCCAAGCATGGAGCTGAGACGTAAGAGGAGGTGTGATGGGCTGATGGGAGATCATGAGAAGCAGCTCTGCACTGCTAGGAATTGGGTATTAGAACACAAGGGGAGCAGATGAGTGGTAGAGAAACTAAGGGATGGTCAGCAGAAAGCATGGCTGTGACATCCAGGAGGAGAGGCAGGGACAAGCTCCAAGAGTGTCATCATCTGTGGAGGGGAAGGTGAAGCAAAGGATCAGACCAGGCTGCAGGACAGTGTGGAGAAGAAGGTTCACCTCCCATTGTCTTGGTCTGCTGTCATGTGTTAGGTAGATCTTGTGCAAGGGCCAGTGTTCAGCGATGTTTTCTCTCAGTGCAGGCCTGCTCTGTGCTGCCTTCATGCGCTGTACCTCCTCCAGACAGACATGAGGTAGTAAACCAACAGCTGTTGTGAGAGACCTGCTCTTCTGGTGGGTCTTCTCATAGAATCTTAGAAATTCTGAGTTGGAAAGAACCCACAAGGGTATCAAAGCCCAGTTCCTAGCCTGGCAAAGGGCAGCCCCAAGAACCGTGTGCCTGAGAACATTGTCCAAGTGCTTCTTGAACTCTGTCAGGCTTGGTGCTGTGACCACTTCCGTGGGGATCTCGTTGCAGTGCCCAGTCACCTTCTGGGGGAAAAACCTTTTCCTGATATCCAACCTAAACCTCCCCTGCCATAACTTCAGGCCATTCCTTCAGGTCCTGTCACTGGTCACCACAGAGAAAAGGTCAGTGTCTGCATCTCCGGTTCCCCTCGTGCAGAAGTTGTAGACAGCTGTGAGATCCCCCTCAGTCTCCTGTGTTGGCTTCTCACCTCTGTCTCCTGTTTGCTTTGAGGTCCTGGTGATACCCCACTGGCACGCATTGTGGGCCAGCGGACAGCATGGTTTCTTTCCTTGGTGGAAGCTCTTCTGGGCACCAACTGCTCTTTCTCCCCATCCTTGCTCCTCTAAGAAACTTGTTGGTGCTTAATTATGTTTTAACAGTGCTCTCTTTTCCAAACTATGGAATTGGCCAGTGCTGGAAACTGTGGCATTCGGCACCGTTTCTCAGCAGAGAGGCTGTGAGCACAGTCGTGTAAGGGCAGTACCTGCCTGGCTTCACTGTGTGCCAAGAAACAAAGGCAGAGCCTAGACTGGCTCCCAGAGGAGCTCAGCTGAGGTTTTGGTGTCTGGGGTGGTGGTCTGCTCTTTTGCCTACTGTGTGTGCCCAATGCAATTTCCTGCTGCCTCTGGTAAATGCTGGAGAGGAACTGGAGAGGGTTTAATGCTATTCAGTTTCTTATTTTTAAGGTGTATAACTGTTAGCCATTTGAATTTCCTTTTAGTATAAAAATATATGTGCCTGTGAGAGATTTGCTGTATCCTCTCATTTTTGTCATTCACAGTATTATTCTCTCACAAAATAAGCTGTCTTGTTTAGCATTTAAAGACATTGTGGTTTAAACAATGTCTGTAGAAATTCTTACAGAATACACAAAAGTAAAGCTGATGAAAAGTGTTACATAGAAATTCTGACATAGCACATCACTTTTAGGGGGATGGGAGAACTGAGCTGTCAGAGGTGGATGTACTTGTCCATCATGTTCTGTACACTGCAGCAGTATATGAGCTAGGAGATACAGATTCAAGCAAGAGTAGCTCCAGCTTTTTTGTCATCTCATTTTGTTTGGCTGCACGTGTGCAAACTGCCACAAAAACCAAACTCCAGAACCACCTTGCACCAAAGCCAGCTGAAGGGAAGCAGCAAATGCATCAGATTAGAAATGGGAAACTGCTTGCAATGGAACTGGAGCTTGTTGATGGAGGGTGAGGCTGACTTTCACCCTTAGGCATTAAAGTGAAATCCTACATTATCTTGCAAGCGGTGTAAAGTAAGCCCAGGCAGAGTGTGCTGGTGCGACAATTCCAAGTCTGCTGGGAAAGCTCATGGGTTCTGTTTCCATGATGGGCTCACATTTTTGGGCCTCATTTGAAAAAAGCTGAACTTGGGAGGCTGTCAGAACCTCTAGAAAGCAAAGGCCACCCGTGGATCTGCTTTGTGTTCTGAGCAGGGTAACACCCTGTGTTTCACATGCAAACCAGTGGCTAAAGTATTTCTTGTTGCAACTTGGACGTGGATGTTAATGTGCTGACATGAAACAATACAGTTTCTTTTAATAACAGATGGCTCAGTTCTCCACACCTTTACTTATGGATTACAGGATTTCTATTCATGCCAACCAAAGCTTTAGGCATCAAAACAAATGTTGAAATTTTGTAGGCACAGTATTAAAAACTGTGTTCTTTTTTATTTCTAAATAGAGGTGTCTATTTAGAAAACTTCTTTTCAGGTGTTGACATGTGCACCTTAACCTGGCCTAACCTATGAGTGTTGGTAAACTTCCTGGGGTTTGTTTAAAATGGAAAAAACACAAGCAAAACAAACATACCCCCGAACTGTAATTGCCTCACTCCATTTGTTTTTTCAATATTTTTCTAATGAAAGCTGGTTTTTAAATTTTATTTTATTTTAAATTTAATCTGGTTATGCTCTTCACCTTAACAAAACTTGCTTTTACTCTGCAGTGTGGCAATATTGGTGAGTTACTTAACACATAAGAACTGGATCGTAAGACTCTTTTTTTATGGAAGAAATTCTTGGAGGATATATGCATATCAAGTCTTGTGCTAAATTTTAACAGATCCCTGATGTAAAATTCGGAAAACTCTGTGTGAAAATTACCTCTGTTTTAATATAAGACTGACAAATCCAAAGCATCTTGTACTCTTCAACTCCTTAAATCCATTAATAAACAAAAAAAGTTATCTGTTCTTTACAGTGAAATATGCATAACTACTCGTGAAAATACTATCATTACAAATGTGACCCCAGTTACTGCAGAAACATATTTAGTGGTAGGTTTTACACTTTCTGCAGATGGCACTACATGGAATTCAGGAGAAATTGAAGGGCCTGAAGGGCCTGTTTTGACACAACTTCAGGCTGCTTGGCTCGGATGTGTAGAATATTCATACTGTAATGAAGATCTGAAGTTTAGAGGAAGGAAATACAAAGTAACTAGTTTAAACTTGAGGAAGCAAGTGGTGGAAGCAAGGCTTCTCTGTACTGTCAGAACTTGGTGACCACAGAAAACCTGGCATGGTTTTGGGAAACATCCTTTTTTTTTTTTTTTCATATGCCTAAGTCCAGTTTGAATGTGCCCTTTGTGGTAGAGGTAGAACTGGAACCAAGTAATGCTGACCCCCAGACAGACCCATAACAAAATGTGGTAGTCTTCCTTATAGGTTTGTTTGTTTGCCTTGATGCCTACATCGTGCTTACATCTTACGTCTTTAGTATCTAATCGGGTTTGTTTAAAAGGGCATCTTAATGAGAATCAGTGCTTTTTTTTCTTCCTTTTGGGGTTTTGTTCTGTTAGTGTGTCTGGCCTTCAAAGCCTATGTTGCCTCCTTTTGAGGATTTTGAGTTTAAAGCATCTGTATTTTACATTAGAAACTCTTCAGAGAATTTTTATCTCTTAAACATTCAAGTTTTACAGTGTGGGGAGCTGCAATGATGACTTCAGTGTGGGTTCACACAATTTGCAGTGGACCAAGTGTACAGAGTATTTGTAAATATTGAAGTTTTGAGAGAACATTGGGATGCTGTTGCTGTCTCCTGCTTGAATTACTGCCTGCAGCAGCTGTGGATTTTCACTGCAGTACCTTTGCTGCTATTTACCAGTGTTCATAGAATTTTTTCTTATTATTTTGCAGTTTACAAAAATGACAAAGACTACTGGTTTGTCAGAAGATATAGTGTGGAACTGCAAGATACTGCTGAAGGAGAGGGATGTGGTTTTAAAGCTCATGAATAAATGTGAAGACATTTCCAATAAACTGACAAAACAGGTAACCAGGATTACTGGAGATGGAGTATGTGGATGGAACATAGAGCAACCCTCCATTCTGAATCGCAGGTATCTCTCGTTTTTATACTTTATAAGGGTGTTGGACAATAAGGTGCACTTGAAGACTGGGATTTTCAAAAATGTAGTCTCTGAAAGTAGAGTTGCAGATTTTTCATACTTAATAGCTCTCAGTGAGCTAGATAGTGATGTGCAACACTTGAGAGAGTCTAACTGATTTTTTAAGTGTATCAGGAAAGCTGGTGAGCAGGATAAGAACATAAATTACAGCAGTTTTATTTCCTCCAGTTTCTGGTGAATGTAACAGCCAGCCTTAAGCAATGGAATCATAAGTTGTCAACTTCTTTCAAATAAAAGCCCAAACAAACCTCCTTCTGTAATGGGGGACAGATTTCAAATGGGTTTAGATTTCAAAGATGCTAAATTGGAACAAATCTGACCAAACTGGGAAGGTTTATCAGCTGGATGAAAGACCTTGTTCAGGAAGGTCAGATGTACAAAGTAACCTGAAACTCTGTATCCAGTGGGAGTGGCAGCAGGGATGTGTTGAGGGGAAGGATTTATTTCAAAATGGGTAAGGATCTCCAAATGGATATTAGGAGTAAAGGGAGAGCTTAGGAGGAAGGGATGTGGATATGGTGGAGGGCATTATCCTTAGGGTTAGGAAGCATAGGGTTGTAGTGGGAATGGCCAAAGTAGCCTCTTGAATTGGAGTTGGATGCTATTACAAGTAAATAGCAAAAGGATTCTCAGCTGTGTGAAAATAAAACCTGGGAGGAAGTCTTTGGAGGAAGGATGTCAGTGATGTTTCTTCTTTGGCAAACGTGCTGAACTGGGTGACTTGCTGTTGAGTGTGTTTTGTGGGTTGTGTGTTTGGGGTTGGGTTTTTCTTTCGTGCTGACGCAAACAGTAATTGTACAACAGAGCAAAATTAGGAATGCAGCTGCAAAATGCCACTTAATTCATTGTGTATTTTAAAAATGAGTGATTTTGTAACTGCTTTATCTGGTTGTGTATCACTGATTGTAGAAAAAGTATTTCTTGTGTTATCCACTTTGATCATTTTAGGTCTATAAAAATGCGGATAAGCAACTCAGTTTGTGTATGGGTCACTGATGAATAAAGTTTGTGGTTTTCATTACACGAAGAGGTCCAGAGTGCATTAAAATGAAGGCAATGTTAAACTTGCCTTAAACTTACTTAAGTGTAAAGTTGTGTTTCATGAAGAAACAAATAAAAGGTGATAATAAGCTTGATCGTTTTTAACAGTTTGAAACTGAAGCCATATCAGAAGATTGGTTTGAACTGGTTAGCACTGCTGTATAAACACGGATTGAATGGCATCTTGGCTGATGAAATGGTAAGTGTGAAACTGGTTATTTAAGAATCGTAAAAATTTTTCAAAAAAGACTTTGTTAAATCCTTGCCTAGAAACCTAAAGCAGATGATAAGTAATCTTAAATTGTGAATAGTTCTCCAAGATCTAAGAAGCTGCTGAACTCCTTCTTTTCATTTGAAAATCAAAGGTAGCCTAAGATTCATGGACATTGACAATTACAAGTCACATGGTGTCTTCTGATGCAATGGAACCAGTTTCTACCACAACAGGTTATTTTCAAACCATGGATTTTAACAGCTCCTCACCCCAAAATAAAATTCATTCTACTTGTTCAGCATTTAGCATAGTGAGCACCTATTTTCTCCATTTCCCCATCAGTTTCAAAACAGGCAGATAATAGGAAAAACTAGAAACCTTCTGTGCTTCTCCAGAAGCAGCATTTCCGCCATCTCTTGTCATGACACTCCCCATCAACTTTGAACTAAGAGACACAAGCTTATGGGTTTGAGGTTTTGTTGAGTGCTGACACCACTCATAGTTGTACAACAGAAAAAACTTAGTGATGCAGCTGCTGAATTTGTGGTCTGTTGTTTTTAATCTGGCTGCTGTTCATCTTCTGATGAACCATGAATGAATGCATTGGTTTGCACCTTGCTACGACTTAGGCAGTGTTTCTCAACGTCTGTCTGTTTCATGTTAGTAAGAATGTGCATGTTTTGTGGTAGATACACGAAGTTTTTAAATTCATGACGCAGAAAAGTGAGTGTTGGTAGAAACGTAGGCTTATATTAAATCTGATTTGCATATTAAATTCTACTTCAGAAATAGCTGGAATATCCTTTGTACAACTGGCTCAAATGGAAATAAACATTTAGTTTCCAAGTAATCATTTTTCTCCACCATTGGTTCAGGAAGGTAAATTTTTGACCATGGTTTGAGGGATCATATTGAACTAAAATGAAAAACTTCATACATGGAAAAGATGAATCTTTGTTCAAATATTGAGCTGAAATCATAATGAAGTTTGACTGAGGTTCTACTTAAGAAGGAATTGTGTTCTCTAAAATCAGTTAAACAGAACAAATTTTCTAATCAGATTTCTAATATTTACTGGGCCTTCACTACGCTATAACTGTCTTATGAGTACAAAAAACTTTTGTGTCCTACAGATTGTTTAAATGGATTTGTTTTCTCTTAGGGCTTAGGAAAAACAATTCAAGCTATTGCATTTCTGGCTTATCTCTACCAAGAGGGCAATAAAGGTCCCCATTTGATAGTTGTGCCAGCTTCAACATTAGGTAAGTTACAAGCTTCAAAAATATTTTTGTTAGAAAAAAAAGCCCAAACCAATCATGGACATACTGTAAAGCAAAGATAGTTTAATGAAGGAAAACTTGGTTTTCTTATGGTGGTACTCAACTCCTTAAGTAATTTGAATTGGAATGCAGACCATACTGCAGGCATGCTTGTTCTGAATTAATTAGACTTAGCATGGAACTTTTTTAGATGCTCTGTATGCTTCAAAAAAAATAAAGTTGCTTGTTACAGTTTGAACTTGTGTAGCCGAGTAGTCTTTTTACTTACTGAATGTTGGCTGAACTTCCTAGTCTTCAGGCTGTGCTTAGGGTTAGGTTTCATGACATTTTAAACATTCACTGTCTTTTTTCCTCTTTACTGCACAGCATCTGTCAAAGCAGATGAAAATCCTAAAATGATGAGGCTGACTGTCTTTCAGTTGTGTGTTCTGATGGTTTTATGGCCTCAGTTGAAAGTAGGAAGAGTATGGTGGAATGAAATGTCAGCAAAGCTGATAAGGTTGAGTAGAATATGGTTCTTGATGGAGTTAAATTTGGATTTGTTGACTGAAAGGAGAAAGTAACAAGTTGAATCTAGAAAGTAGATGCTGCTTTTAATATAAAATACTTACTTGGGCTTCAAAAATCCCTCTTGACACATCAGAAAAGTTTCCAGTTGTTCAACTCAAGTTTGAAATCACCATTTTTAGTGTACTTTCAAACTCCACTGGAACTCCCTTTTTTTAAAAATAACTCTTAATAATGCATATGTTACTTAAAACCTGAGGTGTACAGAAGTATATGAACAAAGGTGCTTTCGTGGAGTCAGTCGCAGAGTCTGAAGTGTAGTGGCAGGTTGGCAGTATCTGGGCAGTGCAGTCTACTGGCAGCTTTCCTGACACTTTTCTGGAGGTGTCTCCTCAGCCCTGATCTGGGTCCAGCCCATTCCCAAGTGGCATTTAGCAGAGTCCCCCTTCTGCTGTGGTGTGGGGTCAGCAGTTTTGTAGGCTGTCAGGCAGCTCCCCTTTGGGCACAGTAATGTTGCCTGTGGCCACTGTGCTGCTGCACACCTGGAGCTGCACACCCGGCTTGTCAGGCTCCTCTGCCTGCTGCCAGAGGCACTGTCTCTCCTGATGACATACTTCTGGAGGCAAGTACTGGCAGATGAAGTGATTTGCTTTCTGAGGAATTAACTGTCTAGGGAAGAAATCAGATTGCAAAGTTAAACATTGTATGTATTTCACGTGGTTACAGACCATGCAGGGTCTGTTCCTGTAGGAGTTTTAAGTGCAAGCTGGTTAAGAGTTGTAAAAGCCCAGTTGGAGTTAGTTCAGTTTCTTACATATTATCAGTTTTCCAGTTTTACGACAGAGTGTTTCTTAGCCTTCCAGAGAATTTAAAGAGATTTGCATTAAAATCAGATGTTTGGTTTAATGCTGAGGTGTGAAACTGTAAGACATAATAAAGTATAAATGACTTGGGTTTTGTTTTAATGTTGTCTTACAGATAACTGGATAAGAGAAGTTCATCTGTGGTGTCCTGAACTGAACGTCCTCTTTTACTATGGTGAGGAATCCAGTTTAGAAATTAATCCAACAATACAGTTGCTTGCATGGTCAGCCTAAGAAAAGATTAATTGCTCATGGAAGCATTGTTTTAAGACAGTTGTTTAAGTACACAGATTTATTGATGAGTGATTTCTCTGTAGTGTCTTTAATTGTTATATGTATATAAATTTATGTAATTGTACTGATTTTATGTTTTGTCCTTCTGTAGGATCTCAAGAAGACAGGAAACATCTCAGGGTGGACATTCATAATAAAGTCGTTGATTTCAATGTGATAGTAACTACGTAAGTACGGTTAAACTACAGTGAGCTTTAGTGAGGTCCTGCTGACCTCTAGTGGTACAAGAAACCAGACAATTTTAGGAGTTGGGTTTCAGGTAATGGTTAACTAGGGTTTTATTACTGTGTAAGAGATACTGTGTCATAGGTGCTTTAGATATGTGTCTGTCAGCGTGTATAGATAATATTACATTGTACTGATCTTCAGCAGATTCCTGCAAAGTGTTACTGAGAGCATTGGTTCATCAAGTAAACTGTAATCATTTGCCAGTAATAAACTGTGTTATGGTTGGTTACTTCCAGGCAGTTTTACTGCCCCTCATGTATTCTCTCCGTAACTCTTGACAATATTAGAGAATTTAATTTGATTGTGATAACAGTACATTCATTTTCAGAGAGAGACTAAGTGCAAGGGATACTTCTCTCTGACAGATACAACTCTGCAATCAGCAGCTCAGATGATCGAGGACTGTTCCGCAGGCTGAAGCTTAACTATGCAATTTTTGATGAAGGTCATATGCTCAAGAACATGAGCTCTGTCCGCTACCAGCACCTCATGACAATTAATGTAAGAGGTTTTGTTATTGCTGGGTTAGAGGGGACAGCTCCTGGGTTTTCTGTTTTGTAGTTACAAGCAGGAGGAAAATAGAATATTAACTGTAAAGTTCATATACATGTAACTTTAGAGAAACTGCAGTATGTGAGTGGATTTAAGTGTTGGTGTGGTCTAAGGAGTGGCTCCTGTACTGTCGTCTCTTGCAGGGAGATAAGCTCCCAAAGAAGTGTAATGAATTTCCTGTAGCATCATTTCAATGATGGTAGTGCTTCAGTTTCAGTGTTAAACAAATCCCCAGTTATATCCCATAGTAGTAAAGATACTAAAGATGCTATTTTTTTTGATTACTTGTGCTGAAACATTGTAGTATTTAAGGGCCTTCTCTAATAGGGCTGTGCAAGAAGAGCTGGCTTGAAAATATTTTTTCTTGTGGCTTGCAGCCTGAGTCAGCAGACTTTTGAAAAAGATTTGAGTACAGCTCTTTCTCTGAACATTATGATCTAGCCCTGTAGTATTTGTACAATAATAATAAACTTAAGATCGCTTACTGAAACTTGCTTTTCAAGTTTTTTTTTATCAAAAGCCTTTTTAAAGAGCTGATCTTTAAGCCATAAAACTTGCTTGTACTTGCAATTCAAAACTTGTGCACAAGTACTGTATGACATTAGAGATCTTGATATGGGAGCAACAATTAACACAGTCATTAAGAGGAAGAAAAAAGCCAAAACAACAACCAAAACAAAACCCAAACAGAACAATCGAGAAAAAGCCTAATAGATCCAGGAATGTTTTTTTAATTGCCTTAAATTGATGCACAGTTCCCCACAGATCTGTAAACAGTTTTGTTGACTTAACAAGGAAATTATTCCCTGAGTTCCAAATATGTAAGTTTAAATAGTTATAATTTAAACCAAGCTTATTTTCTCACTCTTCCATAGCTGTGATTTTTTTGCCAGTAATAGTTTTTTAGTCTGTTTCATGAATGTTTCTCACTGCTCTTTCCACTTTGGACAAACAGGCCAAGAATCGCTTGCTGCTAACAGGGACTCCGGTTCAAAATAATCTGTTGGAATTGATGTCCCTCTTGAACTTTGTCATGCCTCATATGTTCAGCAGTAGCACAAGTGAAATTCGAAGGATGTTCTCCTCAAAAACAGTGAGTATCATGAATTCTCTTCTTGAAAATAACTTTTTCTTTTTGCCAGAAGACTGCTGTTGCTGCATAACTTCTGTTTTATTGGTATCTTATGGAAACAGGTAATACGATTATCAAAATCTAAAAAATTAAACAATTGAATAAACCATTTAAAGAAAAATAAGTCAGAACAGGATGTCCTGGAACACCAATGGTCAGGTCAAATACGTCTGTTTTGGCCGGGGTTTTCATCAAGTTAGAGAAGTTAAGGTGGTGGTGTTATAGCTGAAAGCTTCATACTGTAATTGAATTCTTTCAATGTTTTCCTTAGAAAAGTGCTGAAGAACAAAGCATATATGAGAAGGAGAGAATTGCACATGCAAAGCAGATAATAAAACCATTCATCTTGAGAAGAGTAAAAGATGAGGTAACATTTTATCTTTAAAATGACGGGTTTGTGTTATCAAAAAGCCTGATAATCTTTGAGACCAATCTTTGAGTATAATATGAAGGGAAATTACTTACCTGATCTTAAAAAATGTTAACGGGTGCTTGCAGACTTTGGTGGTCTGAAGAGGGTGACCCTGATTAGCAGGGGAGTAGATTCCAGGTATTGCATATAATATTATTTCATGCAGTTCTGGAGTGTGCAGACCATGTTACTTGAGGGGAGGTTGATGTATAATCCAAATCAAGACCTGAGTTGAATTTCTGCCTGAGTTAGCAAGCAGTGAAAGGAGCTGGGATGAGGAGAATGAACAGAGTATCTTGACAGCTGTAAGACAGTGCAGAATTACTGATGATTCACAACAGCACAGGTTTTATCTGGTATCATTTTGTTTTGTCAGGTCCTTAAACAACTACCTCCCAAAAAAGATCTCATTGAACTGTGTGCCATGTCTGAGAAACAGGAACAACTCTACTTGGCTCTCTTAAACAAGCTCAAGAAAACTATAAATAGTAATGGTATGTAAGGGCCTCGTTTCCTTTTGGTGGATTTTTTTCATGCGGAGACATGTGTTGAACGTGACTACAAAGTCTTTGTTTTGTAGAAATGTCTAATGCTCATACACTGTCTATATCCCTTCTATGAATTTTTCTGAAGTTCAGGTAATAGGTGAATTTTCAAACTGAGTTCTTGCAAATAAAGCTCTGCTGAGAGATGGTTATTTTCAGTAGTAGTACAAAGATGCCTTCTTTGTTTACAGAGAAAAACTCTGATATGGGAAATGCAATGATGCAACTTAGAAAAATGGCCAATCACCCTCTTTTGCATCGTCAGTATTACACGAATGACAAACTCAGGACAATGTCCACACTTATGCTCAAGGTAAGAGGATGAGATTCAGAAGCAATCCTTCATTTCTCAGAATTTCTAATGCAAACTTGTTTCTTTGTTTGTTTGTTTTGTTGTCAGACTTCTGGTCAAAAGTGTGTCTTTGCTGAACTTAATTCATTGTTGCTACTTTTTATTTCTCTGCATCTATCCAATGCTCTAATCAAGCTCTGTATGTATTTAAAACTGATTTTAGTATCATTAGACTGGAGAGAACAGTTGTGGGTCTTCAGTCATCTCCTTTTCATAGCTCTCCCTTAGCACCTCTTCCCTCCACCCCAAAATTTAAAGCCAAAGTGTTGGTGGAAAAAATCTTAGGTGGGCACTTGAGTTTAGTAGCTTTCTGAGTAGCAAGAAATCTAGGTTGTGCAGAACTAAAATAGGGAAAGCATAAGTATTGGATCTGTTAAGGATTTTTTTGTAATTTATCTGGGGTTAATGCCTGAGGAGCTTGGGGAAAATTGTTGCTTTTTTCTAAAATAAAAGAAAAAAAAATTCAGTGGGCAGCAGGTGCTCTAAAAAAGTTGGAGCTGGCTTTGAATATTCTTCAGCTTTGTTTTAAAATGAAGCCAGACAAGACTGGGGAGAAGCAAGAAGTGACCCGTTGGTTTATGAAGGATTTGTGTCCCTTTTTATTTCCATACCATTGTACTCTCCAGATGTGGCTTTTTTTCCTTTTTCTTCCAGGCATGACATCCCTCTACCCACCCTACATCTTGGGCTGGGCTTCCCATGTCTTCTACCATCTATCCAAGGATTGGACCTCCCTTTTAGGGAATGTGTCTTCAGGGGAAGAGTCTGATCAAGGGATAAAGGGTCTTAGGGCTTGATGGGAAGTAGGTAATTGCTATGGAGGTTGAGCATATCCTTCTTAACTTTTTGGCAGTACAAGTGCTTGTAAAAGCTAAACTGTGAAGTAATTATCCTCTCCTATAAACCTGAAGTTGAGAATTCATCTTCTGTTGCTTGCATGAGCCATTCTCTAGCATTTGTCCATGTCTAGGTGTGTTATCTTTTTCTTTCAGAGATTATGGATGTTACTGTGTGGTGGTTTTGTTTTTAGTTCTCTGGTAAGATTGTGTATTGCATTATTTCCCTTTATTTTTGCAAATAGGAACCCACACATTGTGATGCTAACCCTGACCTTATCTTTGAAGATATGGCAGTGATGACAGATTTTGAGCTGCATGTGCTTTGTAAGCAATTTTCTCACATCAGCGACTTCATGTTAGACATGGATCAGATCCTGGATTCTGGAAAGTTTAGAGCACTGGAACGCATTCTCTCCGACCTGAAAGAGAAGGTATTACAGATGGCTGCAGCTTTTTCCTGTATAAAGAGTGGCTCTAAATAACTGCTTAAATTAATATCTCTCTATGCCAGCTCTGCATGCAACCCAGTTGCTTTGCTGTGGAGTATTACAATGTAACTTGCAAAGCAACACTTACAGCTTTTAATGTGCAGCTCTGAGTATGCACATCACTTTAGAGACAGCTGAAATAAACTCCCAGTTTTCCAAGTTTCAGAATATTCAGCCCAGGTTAACTACTTTATCAAGATATGGGGTCTTGCATTATTTTCATACCTCATGGACTTGGACCTTCTCTTGGCAATTGAGTAAGACTGTATTACATTAGAATAATGTAAAGGCCAGTGGAAAAGTAAGAAGAGGTCCCTGCTTGAAGTCTTGCCCTGAGATTCAAACAGGTTTATTTTACAAATAAGTATGTGCCATAATGCTTCAGAGTATCCTGAATTTACACATGTGGGTGCTGTGTACCTGATAATTTCAGACAAAACAGGGCTACTCTCTGTATTCCTTAAATTTAAATATTTCATGTTTTGAATGAAAATAGTTTGATGTTTATGGATGGAGTAATCTGTCCTTTATGCATTTGATATGTGATTTTCTTGAGTAACACAAGTACAAAGTAATTACAGTATTACTGCAATGACAGAGAGTGAGTTAATGCAGCAGAAATACTGGATGTGGAATCTTCACTGAAAGTCAGTTTTGACTTAATGAATTCCAGCTTAGTCTTTTATTTTGGAACACAGGGATTCAGTGAAAGTAAAAATCATATATTTGCACCGATAAAGAATTTCTGTAGTTCATAGTTGACATGTTTTAAATTTTTGCTTTGCTTTGTCTTTTCCAGGGTGACAGAGTTGTGTTGTTTAGCCAGTTCACTATGATGCTGGACGTCTTGGAAGTTTTCCTAAAACACTGGCAACACAGATACATTAGGCTGGATGGAAAAACACAGATTTCTGAGCGGTACGTAATTCTTGCCAAAAACGAGAGAGAGAAAATGTATGTGTTGGAGAGGGGGAGGTGACTTCAGACCCTTACCTTTGTTTTCCAATGTATAGAAGTCTGTGGCCTCTGGACACTGACTATGGAAGGCATTTAATGTTGAATTCCAGATCACCTTAGTAAGGGTGAGGCTGAGAGATGAGGTTTAGATGGTGGGGTTACAGTCTTAGCCATGGAAATCAGCCATCTTCAGCAGTTCCTGGTGTGTTTGATTTGTGTGTCAGCATGCTGTAACACCTGTAGTTATTCCTTGCAAGCAGAGTGTGTCTCTTTTACAATAGGCAGATAAACCCCATTGTTTCTCTAGGTCAAACCATTCAGTCTGTTTGCAGCTGAAAATGTTGCAATGCTTTTCTTGTGTTTGAGCTGTGCTGGTTTTCTGTCTCAAGAATTTTTGAATACTTTGTTGGATGCTTTTTCCTGTATTTCAAAAAACTGTCATTCTTGCTGTGGTGTTACTTCCCATGTCTGTTTCTGCCCTTGTATGTGCAGTTAGTACAGAAGACAGTCATGAAGCAAAATTCATCCCATGCCTCCCCATTTGTTTCATGTACTTCAGTCTTCCCTCATCCTCCAACTGGCTCTTTGTGTTCTGTGATCATCAAAAATCTTTTTCTACACCTCTTTTCATTCTTTGGTATCAATGTGTCACTTCAATATGTTTCTCTGGTCACTGCAGAGGGCTGTTGGTACCCTTTTTCCTACTGCATAACATCTGCACTTTGAAGCTGCTGTGCAGTGCCTCTGTCCTCTCTTCCAAAAGATCATCCCAGCTTCTGTGTTCAGCTCTGGATCCAGTGTGGTGTGTTTTCCAAGGCCTGATGCATGGTGTCTTGTGTTCTGCAGGATACATCTGATAGATGAGTTCAATACAGATATGGGGATATTTGTATTCCTTCTGTCAACCAAAGCTGGTGGCTTGGGCATTAATCTGACCTCGGCCAATGTTGTTATCCTGCATGACATTGACTGCAACCCTTACAATGATAAGCAAGCAGAAGACCGGTGCCACAGAGTAGGACAGACACGGTAAGACTTTTTTTAATTATAATGCTTGGGTTTTCTTGGAGGCAAGCTCTCAAAGGAGGCTAAAAGGACAGTATTTATGATTAAAAGTTTTAAGCAGAGACTTGTGTAAACCAGCTCTGGATTGTGTGGGAGCTAGGAACTGTAATTGTCTTAGTCCATGTTGCTGCCAGAACAAATCTTTATATATACTTTACTCTTTTTTCTAGTTCACTACAACTCTCAAATTCTCTATAATTATCAACTTTCTGGTGCTGGGAACTATTCTAAGGTAGATCTGAAGTCTTGGGGACTGTCTGGCCAAGCTGTTTGTTCTCTTCAGGAGACTTCTAAGCTTTTAAGTGCCACCCTATCATAAGGAGTGAAACCACAGAATGTGTTTAATTTCAACTGTATTCAACTGTAACGTGGAATTAGGGGGAATTTGACTTGTTTATATTAATGGAGATTTTTGTGACTGTCCGGACATTTGCAGTGGCTGGGAGGGCAGGAGAAAACGTGTTTTCTGACAATATGAGCACAGTTATTCCAGAGAAAAACTTAGAAGTTCTTTGTATTGCCCTCTCATTCCTTTCTTCATCCTTGCTTTAAACCCCAGCCAGCTGAGAAAAGACATAGCATCCTTCCCTTTTGCACTAATCTGAACTACGAAAATGGATTTTTCCTATTTTGTAATTTTCAGAGAAGTACAAGTCATAAAGCTCATCAGTAAGGGGACTATTGAAGAAACCATGCTCAAAATCAGCCAACAGAAATTGAAGTTAGAACAAGATATGACTGCAGCAGAATCAGGTAGGTGTCTTGCATATAATGATGTCCACTTAAGTAAATCAAAGCTGCTGCAATATGTTGCTCTGAAAAAGTAAGATTCTTGATGCAGACAAGCCTTTTGTTGTTTGGGTTTTTTTATGTTAAACTAGAAAGATGTATTTTTGCTGATTATTCTTTGATTTGACAGGAAATGCCCTCTGAGTTTGACCCAGAAATCAGTGTCCAAGTCCTACAAGCAGAGGATTTTTTTGCAGTTTTGGGGATGTAGGCTTGTATCTGTTAATGTGAAATATTTTAAGCTGTACTAATGCTTGTTTTTATTCCTCAGGAGAAGAAGGAACCATTCCAGCAGATATAGCCACGCTATTGAAAGCTTCGTTGGGTCTCTAAAATGTAAATATGTTGTGAAATTCAAGGCAGAAAGGTGATGATGTATTCCAAGGACTCTTACATTACTGTTGACCAGGAGTTTTATGAACGTTTATAACTTTTTGTAGTTTCTTTATTGTATCGCTCATGGTATTGAAAATTTTTAACACCAATAGCATTCTTTTGATGCTTAAAAGCATAAATGGCCAAAATGTGCCAACATCAGATGCTGAATCAAGGTTTTACAGATCACTTTTGAAAATGGGGACCTAAGTAGTAATTGTTTTAACAAATCTGCTACTGCTTAAGATTTGTCAGTATTTTTGTAATTATTTCTACCTCCAAATATATATATATATAAATATAAACTGTCTGTTTCACTGGATTCCGCGTGTAGATTTTTTTATATGTGCCTTATTTGACAATGCTCAAGTCTGTTTCTGCTTGTTTTGGTTCATTTGATGTTCCGTACTGGTTTTGTATCAACCTGTTCAAATAAAATTCCATAGACCGACAAAATGTTTTCATGGTTGTGGTGATTTGGAGCAGGTGAGGGGATGATAATGTGCGTGTTACAAATTAAATAATCTGCTTTCAAGCCAGCTGGAATGTTCCAATTGATCTGACTCAGCTTTGTCCAGCAGTACTTAATTACTAGTGTGTCATTATACTCCAATTACAGCGGTATGAGGATATTGATTGTAAAAAAAAAAAAACTCTTGCCAAACGGTGTGGTCAAGTCTGTGGATATTTTGCTCAACTGTACATGATTTCTGCAAGTTCAAAATGGATAGGAAATTAAAGCTTTTCCAAAACTTCCAAAGCTTTTCCAAGTGTGGACTAAACTGCTTGGGTTTTCCTAGAAATACTCTGTGGCTGTGCTGTCTGTTACAAAATGCACATCTGAAATAAGGTGAGGATATACCATATTGTTTGAGAAGGGATATGGGTAAGATTCAGTTTGTCTGCCATGCTTCTCTAATTCCACTGGTTCTGCTGGACTAAATAGCGGGCTTTAACAGACAACCACAGGTGTTCAATGCTGCAGCTAATTAGGTTGTATGTTTCTGTTGAGCATAATGCTAACCCAACTCTTATCCCATTGTATCTGCATCTTCTCACCTGCTTGGTTCAAATGTGGGTTGGAACAAGATCCCTGCCCTTCAGGGTGGATTGTGTGGTGCTGGGGGTGTGTATGGGATCCGTTAAGGTAGTCTGGTGGAGCAGTGGTTACCCCTGCAGTCAGTATCTATCTTTAGGTGCTGTGAAGCTCATGTGTGTTTCTGCCTTTCTTCCTTGTAACTGTTTCTCCCCTTTTTAGCCAGGGCTCTCCAGGGTGTGCAGAGTCACCATCCTTGGAGATAACCAAAAACTAACTGGACGCAGTCCTGGGCAGCTCGGTCTAGGTGGCCCTGTGTGAGCATGGACTTGGACTAGATGACCTCCAGAGGTCCCTTCAGCTATTCTGTGGTTCTGTTTTTCTGATTGGGAAAGATGTACAGAGGGGAAAAAACACAAAGCCACTCTCTCTGAAGTCAGTTGCTGAAGAAGAGAGGAGTTTGGGAGATAAAGAAGGAAAAATGTGTGAAAAGAGCCAGAACAAAGCATGCAAGGAGTTGAAAAGCAGGTGAAGATTGGAATGAGTAAAGGTTGGTCCTTTCTGTTCTGACAGTACCTGACTTGTCTCTCTTAGGGGTTGTTTGGTGTCACTCATGATTCAGTGAAATAATACGTAAGATAGGAGGGAAAAACAAGTGTTAAGGGAACTACTTTCCCAACAGTGGCCATTTCCAGCTCAGTGTTGCCCAAGTTTGTTGTGGTTTATCTGCTTACACCCCACAGTGGAGACCTCTCACAAGCACTTGTCTCTCCTTGAGTTTGTGTAAACCACTTGCATCTACAGCTGTCCATGTTGCCAGATTTCCACCTGCCTTTTCTCCAGTCCTGGAAGAACAAACCCTTCATTTGTCCTAAACCTGGTTGCCACCACCAACCCCCAGTTTGTGTCTCCTACTTACTGGCAGAGATACTGAGCTGTTGAATGTTTTTGCAGCTGGTGTGTTTATGGAGAACTGGTGCTGGTGTGGGCACCAGCTCAGCTGTGCAACTGCTTTTTGGGTTGTTTTGGAGGTTTTTGTTTGGTTTTTTCCAGGGGCACAGCATAAACCTCAAGCTTCTCAAGCACTTTTTTCAGGCCCTTGAATTTTATTGACCAAGTGGGTATTTTTTGTTTTCCTTTTTCTTTTTTGCTTAGTGTCCCACACATTTGCCCTCTCCATTTAACTTGCTTTCCTCCAGATTGAAAGACTGCAATAGGCAAAATGTTGTTGAGATTGCACCTCTCCAGGAAGATTTATTCACCTTTTCTCCCTTTGAGAGGGCACAAAATGTTAATTTGTTTGATCAAGCACTGTGTTAGTAGAGGGGGAATGTGATTGAAACCACACTTCTGTGAATCAATATTTATTACTTCACTAAATCAGTATTTGAGATTTTCTTGCAAGTGGATACAAGTGGTAGATTTTGATTTGATACAGCATAGCCATCAGAAGTTAATTTAAATGATTCTGAAGTTAATAACTTAGGATGCTTGTCACACTGAAAACTAAATATGCATTTGTTTTTCTGAGCAGCTGGCCTACATTACACTCTTCGGCCTTTTCTGGATCCAGGCTGCAATAGCTGGAAGTGCTTGCACTCTCTCCTTGAGAGCCAAAAGCCTGGGGTATTTGTCTGCCAGGTCAGGTTTACAGGACAGAAGTGTCGTACTGCACACATCCCAGTAGAAATCAGCCCATGTTACCTAGTGGAAATGGGAGAAAAAGCAGTAAATTTTAGTTGATAATCTCAAAAGCCAGAACTACTAATATTCTCAAACTGTGAGAGTATTACCTGTTTTGTTTAAGTTGTCATTTTGGATTGGGTATTTTTTTAAGACCATTATTACAGAGCTAGTAGTTAGGTTGCAATGCAAGGCTTGACCAGTAAATACTGGTTAAAATAAAGCCCTTGCCCATTAATTGTATTACAATATTAGTCTTTCCTGCTGAAACTGTGCTGCAGAAAAGTGTTTAAAACAGTTTGGGGTAGAAAAGGGTACTGTGTTTTTACAGAGTTTTTTTTCATACTGACTTATTTTTAAGTCAGTGATGACAAGCAGAGTTCTGTGTAATCATGAATTTGTGTTCACAAGTTCAAAGGCATTAAAATATTTTGTGTCAACATACTTTTGAACTGCTTTAGAAAATGCAGATCCTAGTCCTGGTTTGCCTCACTTTTCTAATATTGTGGAAAACAATTTTTACTTTGCAGTTGAATGACCAATTGTGTATTAGTAAGAACAAAGTTAAAAGTGTGGGGAGAGTTGCTTCATGGCCTTACGTGAAAACCAGAAATTCACCAATAGTCAATTACTTTATTTTTCTGGCAACCTGATTGGAATGGGAGAAACAAGAATTAAACTTACAGAATTCCCTACCAGCCACTTCTTATCCCCTAAGAAAGTATCCAAGTCTTTCAGTAGCTCAGGTGCTTTGTTGGTGAGGATATCATCAAACGCTTTTTTCTGGTGGAAGAACAAAACACAGCAGTCAGCAAAACTGAATTTTGGGGGTTTTCTTATTTATGAAAAAGAAAGCTGAAATATGAAAACGATTAATGTTAGATACCAAAGCACAGTATTCATGGCTCACTGAGCCGTAACTTAAAGCCAATTGCTCCCCTAATGAACACCTGAGTGCTCCTCGATGCTGACATGGTGTCTGTGGTGATGCTGCTCCTTTTTCTGTGCTAACAGCCACCCAGCCATGGCAAGACAGGAGCTCTGCCACAGATTTGGGAGGAATCCAACTACAAGATATATTCCTAATGTCTCATAGTCATTTTGGGGGGACCCTTTTGAATGTCATCTTTTCTAGTGTGCAGTCTCAGATTTCCAGAATTCCTTGCGCTTAGTCTTTCCATGCTGTCAGTCAGATGCTGGTCAGTTATCTTTGCTCATCAGCCCCTCTCATGTGAGATGTGGAACCTGGGGTTTGAGCTTTTGCTGGGTTTTATCTTTGAACTTTAATGTTCAGGCTATTTTGGGGTTTTTTTGTCTCCACAGCAATAAGAATTGAGGTGGCTAAAAAGTATTTTTAAAGGATGACCAAAAGGCTCGGCCTTAGTTTTTGTGTGTTAATGGCTGAAGCATGAGGTTATGGGTGGTGGTGGTTCTCCACTAGCTGTTCCCCACAGCAGAAAGTCTTTAGGCTGCTTTTAAAAGAGCTAAGCTGTTTCTTTTGGAGAGGAAAACTGCTTCTGGTTTTCTTTTCTCACCTGCATGGAAACAATTGACTGCAGACAGTTATGATCATCTGGTCAACCCACGTGGCACAATTTGTGCAGTTACTGTGCTTGGCCTAATTTTGGAGGAACATACTCAGGCTTGGGTAAATAAGCACTCGTGTACAGGAATGGAATTATTTCTACACCTTTAGTTGAGGTTAACAAAAAGAAAATAAATTGGAAGGGGCAGAAACTAAATGCAGGCTGAAATCAAATCAGTGCTTCTACAGAAATGATCAAAGATTTGACTTAATTTTTTGCTTTGTTGAGAGCTTAGTAACTGGATGAGGTGACTGCAAATATCAGCCAGGAGTTTGCAGTCCAGAAATCTCATATCTGTGCTCTGGGTTGTAGTATTTCCTTTCTTTTAGGTAAGTGATCCCCTCCCCACCGTTTCACCCTGCAAAGAAAACCCCAAACTATCGTGTGATCATGCTGGTAACAAACTTCCCCAACTACAGGAGTGTGCAGCCAAGCTGAGAAGCTGGTGGGGACAACCAGGATCCCTCTTCTGGAGAGGCACTACCTGCCCGTCTCAGCCCTGGAGCTCTGCAGTGGTGGGTGCAAAGCTGTTGCAATGCCAGCTGTGTTTTGGGGAATGTGGGGTGAAGGGAGAGCCTGTGCCGGACACGGAGGGAGCTTCCATGGGCAGCTTCTACCTCTGCTCCCCCACTTTGCTTTGATTTCTCTTTGCTGCTGGCAGGATAGCATAACACAGCCTCTCACCATCCCTGGGATGCGTGTTCCTGCGAGCACTGCTCAGGCCTGGGGAGGTGTTTTGACTTCAGTGTGTGCAACTGACTTAAATCTGGCCGGATGAGACCATGAGACGCCGCTTCGACCACAAGGTGGTGGCAGCGGACCCGGGAAGAGAGAGGGAGGACAATGCTGGGAGAGTCTGGGAAAGTGAGATTGCCGATCGTGCTTGGCCCCAGCACATAACCGTGCGTGCATACGTGCGGATGGGCACACAGGAATTGTGTGTGAGCTGCCAGCTCTTCCCGTGTAAATTAATCACTGGTGACACGATCTGGATCCTTTTCTGGAGAAATGCATGAGTATGAGCTGGGACACACGCAGGAATTACAACAGGAGCTTCCCCACGGAGGAGTGGCAGTGCTGCCTCTGCACCAGCACATCAGCAGGAGTGTGGCTCTTCCAAAATGATTAAAACTCATGAGTCAACTTACCCTCCCCAAACTAGGAAACTTTAGGAAATCACCAGGAAATGTAAGTAATTCACACTTAGTAATTAAGTACATTAGTAATTTAAGTACTAAACCTCCTAATATGCTTTCAGAGTTTCCCCTGCAAGATCTCAGAGCACATACTGTTTTTTTATTATTATTGGTTTGGAGCACCATTTTTTACTCTGTGGTCCCTGCAATAAGATACCCTAAATGATCAGAAATGTTACCTTTGAATAAATGGGAGGTGGCTGCACTGGCAGTTTATGGTGAGACCTGTTGTTACACCTCCACTTCCCTAAGAGGGTCAGGTTATTTACTTGGGTCAGAGCTATGCAGAGCCATCGTAACACTGAAGTGAACTCATCCACTGCCTTCTTCCCCCAGCAACTGATCTGTGTGCTTGCTTTTGGGATTCTGGTGAGAGGCACTGGGCTGATGCCAAAAGAAACCTCAAATGCTGTAGGACAAGCCCATGATTATGTGTTTAAGTGGCCATGGCACCATAGCTTGGTGTCAGAAGCACTGCAGAGGACCAAGGTGGGCTGAAGAGGGCACTGCAGAGGACCAAGGTGAGCTGTGACACCTGAAGAGGACAGTGAGGGTTGTGCTACCTGCCCTGTTTAGCAGTGCCCGCTGTCCTACACCACTCTGGTCACTGACAAGCAGTTGTCCCTGTTATTGAAGACTGATACCTATTGAACACCTAGAAGAAATCAAAATGCAGAAACACTAAAGGCTGGGATGGAGCTATTTATCTGAGTTGGCAGAAAGATTTGAGCACAGGCTCCTTGCAACAAGAGAGAGGAATTCCACAGCACCAGCTGGGGTGGAAGTATCCTGTCTTTGCCCTTTTGAAGAGCAGTTTGGTGTAGGCACATCCTTGGTTCAAGCTGAACTAGTGAGGGGCAGCTCATGATGGCCTCAGAGTTTCCACCAAGGGTGAAAACAACCTGGTGAAGGAGGAGGTGGGATCAGCCTCAAGGAAGAACCGCAGAGCTCCACCAGCCCAGCTTTGCTGAGCTGAGGTGATGGACCCAGTGGCTGACACCCGAAAGTGTCTCCAGAGGAGATGCTCAGATACAGCGTCATGGCTTACACTCTGTCTTTGTTTAAATTAGTGATTGTCTTACTCTCACGTCCTGGTTTTTCTCTGCCCAAGGGAACAGCGTCATGAAATCATCGATGGTGTCCACAATGGCATCAGCTAAAGCCTGTTCCACAGGCGTCTGGCCTGCCAGACCTGTGGGAAGCCAGCATACGAAGGGAGGTTAGAGACAGCATCAGCAGGATACCCCAAAGGAAAACTCTGGGAACATTTTCATAAAAATACATGTTCTCCAGGTCTTTTTGATGCTAACAACGTGGATTTGACTCCTTGCATCCAGGTGTCATCTCATCCACCTTTGCTTTTTTCCTCCTCTGGCCTCTTACAGCTATCCAAGGTAGTGAGTTGTTCTATCCATTACCTGAGCCCACAGCCTGAACATTGTTTCTTTACCCTCTCTGCTTTCCACCATCCCAGCACATTCAGTGAGGGTCAGCACAAATTCCTTTCCTTTAATCTTTGCCCATCCCAGCTTTCAGTGTCCTTCTCCATCTCATGATTTCTGCATTTTGGTCAATGCATTCTCCAAAAATGCACCTGTGAAAGTCTGCTTCTCTTTCCCTGTGTCCTGCCCATTCAGTCCCATTCAGAACATTTTCATGGCATTCCACTTACTTTTTATCCTCTCATTGTAATCAGGGATCTCAGCCAAACTTTGTCTTGTTTACAAATGTGCTTTTGTCCCCTGTAGTTCTTACGCTTTCCTGCAGTTCCCTTAATGCTTCTACTTTTTCTCCCTCGCTTTCACTTCACAGACCTGCATTTATGCTTTCACCTCCATGCAGGTTCGGATCACAACCTGCATGCCCTACCTCTGCCAGGTCATCTCCCTTACTGAAAGTTTGTGCTTTTGACAGTGGGGGTTTTGCCTCTCCTCTTGGGCCTCAAGTTCTGTGATCCTTCAGCTAAGAGCTGTTGGTGTTGGGCACCTAAAAATGCCATTTCTTAATTTTAAAGGATTAGTGACGTGTATGCAGACTTAATGGCAAAACTAGCAAGTTTTCACTATGAAATTGAAAAGATGTTTTTCTCCTTCCACACATGCTCTTTTTCCTGCTGTAGCTGACAGCGTGACTAATGCTGGAAAGAGCACAGCATGGTCTGAGTGTGCTCCAGATCCCAAGCCTTTGTCACTGGTGCAAGTCAATTGAAAAAAGTCCCAACTTCAGACTGCAAAAGGAGCATGGCTCCAGATCAGCCTCCCAACAGGAGCCAGGGAGGGAGGAATCTTGGGTGGAAGGCCGGCTTTCCCACTGTTTTTCATCACCAGGTGGGCTTTCATCATTCTCCTCTCTTGCAAGGAGTAGATTGTATCAAAGCTGGAGGAAATGGGCAGGAACAGAGTATTGCAGACACGCTTGAAAATATGTTGTGTTAGAGCCTTGAAGAATAATGCCATGAACTTCTGCTTCTTTCTTCAGTTAGAAAATGGGAGCTATTCTGAAAGGTAGGCTACATCCGTTTGCTCACAGTGTAAAAAAAGTAGGATAGTACTTGCTTCCCAGCCCCCCTCTTCAATTTGCTGATGTCCGGCGTGCCATAGACACATCTCCCTTCAGCCAGACCAATTTTGCAGATGGTTTTGAATGACAGCTTGTTGACCTAAAGCAAAGCCTGGCCACTCTCTTTGATTGCTTGCTTTACTAAGTCTTATATCATTTTATCTAACTGCTTGTGTACTTCCATGGCATGTAAGTATTGAAAGATGTGAGTGATGTCACCACCTCCTCTAATCTCTCTGCTACCCCAGAATTGTTGCCTAAATCTGCTTCAGAGTTCTCTGCCTGCTGTGATAATCTCTAATGCTTCCAAAACCTCTTCCTCCTGGTCATCTCTCTGGTTAGCCTGGCAGCTCGAGGTTTAGGGGAAACTGCCCTGGCAGCCTTAGAGAAACCACAGGTATGTGCTTTCTGTCAGGCAGTGACAGGTGAATAAAGTGTGCTGGCTGGAGAAGGCAGCCCAGACCCCAGCAGTGGTTCCATTTTTGCCATGCTGGTGTTGACTTCTGCCTGGTTAGGCTTGCCAGGCTGTTGGTTTGTTTCTGTTTTTACTCTGGATGTATTTTTACCGGGGCATTAAACGTGAGTTCAGAAGAGAGAGAGAAAATAGTCAAAAATATATTACCTGATTCTCTGGCAAGGTATCTTGCCATTGCCAGGCTCTGGTGAATGATAACTCCATCTACTTCCAGAATAGGGAGTTTGCCAAATGGGATAGCTTGGAGGAGAAAGAAAAACAGAAAAAACAACCAAAAGTTAAATCATAGCCATTAACAGTGGGAGTCTGTGACAGCTGTAGTTTTACCACTCAGAGGGTATGCATTGTTATAGCACTTAACAGTTTCACACTGTTTCTGTGGAGAAATGCAGGGATTAAAAATAAAAAAATAAGGGTAAGGATGTAATCAGATTGCACTGCATGAAGGCAACTATAGCACAGAAACAGGTGTTGCATTTCCTGTTTCCTGCCTTTGTGTTGTAGAGGCTGAATGTGCTCCTATACATCCAGAATTCTTTATATAGGGAAACTTCTCATGGAATATTAGTTTTTCCTTCTCTCCCCTGCATTTTCCTTCCCAGGAAAGTGACTGCCAAGGTTAAGTAAAGTGCTACTGAAGATTTCATAGTGCAGGATCCAACTGGGGCATGAAGCAAGAGATTGGGCAAAGACTGCCAAATGTTTTTAATTTAGGGTTGTTTTAAATTCAGAAGCAGTGATTCAGAGAAGCATCTGCATTTCGGAACTTACATTATGACAAGGCATTTCACTTGTCAGTCATCACCAAGACAAATATATCTTTCACACTGAACTACAAATGCTAAAAAGATACTCAAATTTACCTGATGTGGCTTGCATTCAAAAAAAAAAAAAAA